>JAOPTO010002398.1:23126-76248 GCA_033822845.1 Tetrapedia diversipes | reverse complement strand
ATATATATATATATGTTCAATTTGCTAACGATGTAAGATGACAAATTGTTTTTTAGCTACAGGTGGATCTAATACGTATCAGCTAAATAAAAATCTTCCAAACATTGAGGCGTTTACGTAACCTTTTATAATCACCCTAAAAAAGCAATTTCAGAGAAAGTATACGAATATCGCATGAGAAAAAAAACTGCCCCAAAAAAATTATTTGCAAAAACGAACAAAAATGTAAAGCAGCACAGAAAAATTAGAATCTGAAAACAAACTAAAACATCTGAGATAATGACCCTCCTAATTCAGAAAATGATGATACACTGAATATATACCATAGCAATTAGTTTCAAAACGATGCTCGCAAGTAGTTATGATTTCAGATTTTGTTTTAAATTTACGGAACTACTGAATAGAATTTTCTCCAACATACAAATATTATCATCTAGAACAACAAGATACTAATAAAGTGTACTCTATTTTTATACTAACATTCTTTAACCATAATTCTAATTAAAAAGTTTATAAAAACATATATAATGGGAAATACTAAGAATACATATACAACTTCAGAAATTCAAATTAATGTTTTCATACATGTGTACAGATACATAAATTAATCATGAATTGTTTGGTAGACAATATTAGGTACATTTAACTCAGATCCTGACTTTCACGAATCTTGTATTTCTTGAATGGTACTTAAACATTTATACATTTCAAAGTTTTACGCTATTTTACAGAAAAGACAAATAATGATTTTTTACCTGAGACAAATTAAAGATAAAATGTCAACTACACTTTGATTAACAAAGATCTATCTTTTGCTATGTAATACTGGGCACACATATTTATGTCGTATTACTTAAGTAAACTCAAAGCTTTAAATTTCAGTATTTTGCAAAACCGAGACTACTTCATGGTTATAAAGCTTAAATATATAACCATCGTCACTAAGTTGAAATCACATTTTAACATTGGTAGCATAATACACATTAAACAAATACTTTAGATGTTATAAAAAGAAGAAATAACACTCTTAACGCTTTGTTCCATGGTTCCGACCAGCCTTCTTTTGGTTACTTTATGATTAAAAAAATCTTCACTGCATTACAATCTAGAAATCCCAGCCCATTTATAAATATTAACAGATATTTATTATAAGTGTAAAATAAAATATTACACAATAACATTATTAAATTAAGTTTAAGATCACCAATCATTAAATGTAGTTGATTATTTTAAACATTTCAAAACAATTAATAAAAATATATTATTTATGCCTCTTATTGTTTATCTGTTTAATATATCTACCATTATATGTAAATCTCATTAACTACTTACCCTTATTAATTCAAAACCACAATATAATGTGAGGAATGCCATTCACTAATTATTTAAAACCTAGGATTCTCTTCTCTATTACCGTATATATAACAATCCAAAGAAGTTACTCTCGTCCTCAGACTATCAATTCAGAACAAAGATGTCTATGTTATCATTCGCCATCTAAACATAAACCATATACAATTTTACTTAAGGAATATTTTTAATTATATATGCAAAATTTAAATATATAAGAGTTAGAAATGTATATTATACAAATATGTACATCAAATATAAGGTTCCTCCAACATTATGTCCAATTTGATTAAGAATATACTGCGATACCTAAAACATGAAAAATTCTTATTTAAATATTATTTCAATAGCTATGTTTATAAAAATGTGTGCGCAACCCTGTTCAAACTCTTCTGTTTATTTTGTTCTTTTTGTTTGTCTTTTACATGAAGAAAACTTTACCTGAATTTTAGATGTAATAGATCACATTACGTTGATACATTTTGTGGTGAATTTGCAGAAGAGGTTACTTCTCACTGATGTTATTAATTTTTGAATATGTTGTTAATCACATAATTTTAAACAACTTTTTCTTGTACGTATTACCGATTGCTATATATACTCATCGATAATATCACGGAGAAAATAATACAAAGAATCAAAGTAAGCGGGATACCAGTTACACATACTTCATTATATTTCTTTATGTAACCATTCACAACGAACTATTATTGAAAACTGAACGTTACAAAGCATTGGTTTTATTGCCATTAAAACAACTGTTGCCGCATGTCGCATCGTCATGCTAGTCCATTTCAAACGGTGGTGGGGATCGACTCGTACGCGCTCGGCTTTGCCTTCGGTCGCGCTCGGCGGCACTCGGGCGCCACCGGTGTGCTACTCGGCGCGCAGGTACGAACGGTAGGTTAGTTTTAATAAGATATTGTGTCATATTTTTATAAACATAGCTATTGAAATAATATTTAAATAAGAATTTTTCTTGTTTTAGATATCGCGGAATATTCTTAAACGAATTGGACATAATGTTTGTGGAACCTTATATTTGATGTACATATTTGTATAATATACATTTCTAACTCTTATATATTTAAATTTTGCATATATAATTATAAATATTCCTCAAATAAAATTGTATATGGTTTATGTTTAGATGGCCAATGATGACACAATCATCTTTGTTTGGAATTGATTATTCGTATTTCGACAGTTTGTCTAATGAAAGGCTCTTTTCTCTGTGTTCGACCATGAAAATTTTCGCTTCTCAATATCCTTCTATAAGCTTCAGTAGATACCGTTTTATTGAACATATCGTTACACATTGTAGTAATCTTAAGTACTGATTTGGATATTTTTTGCGCTTCACATATTACGGCCTTTCTTTCCCAAATGGCTGAAATCTTGTGCACTACGTTCGTTACATTTTCAATGTAACTTTCATTCTCTTGGTATAATTTAAAAATAATTTATCGCTCTTCTAGTGTAGTCTCAGATTTCTTCCAACTCATTTCTGGTTTTCGATATTGTTTTGACAAAATTTCGAAGCAATCATGCGAATGATTTCAGATTTCTGATTATTGGTTACAAACTACAATACATTGTATTGTAAAACACAATAAAACAATACAAAACATTGTATTGTACAATACAATACATATTGTAATCTGTATTAATTACAATGTTGTGCAAGAGAACCAGATCGCTCCCTCTGACAATTACATGATTAATGGTTATGGTTGCTATGTTTATTTACAGTAATCAAACACGGTAATCATGAAAATATAATTGGTTCACTGCCCAACTCTAGAAGAGGGCTATGCATATCATATTGGAATTTACTTTATCTTGTAACCGTATAGGCACTTAATTTCAAATAAAGTTTACATTGTCATTTATATTATAATTTTAATGCTGAATCTGTTTGTACTTAGGCTGGCTACTCGCTCCATTAAATCCCCACTTGCATACTAGCACTATATACGTATTACTTACTATTTTATCAACATATTTTTTTGTTCGCGTTGTAATACGATATATCAGAATTTATATATCAATCTTTGCGTGCTATTTCTGGTATTTTTATTTTATTGGTCTGTGGATAAAAAATACGCTTTTCTGCCAGTAGTGTGTGTTAATTGTATGCCTCTTGTAACTCAAGGTCGGGTGTTGGCATACACACTCACTCGCGGAATTAACATTGTATGAGGTATTTGTAGATGAGAAAAAGATGTGCGTGATTATGTCTCCTGGTGGTGTTACCTACTTCGTGAACGTTTCTGATCTGACCTTTTTCGTTGCCACTGGAGCCCATGGCCTTTCCGGGTCAGTAGAAAATTCGCTGCTTGATCTTCCTGAGTTTGGAAATAATGCTAATTAGCGACTTGGGATTTGTTAAACACTCTTCCTCTTAGGCCTCAGAGAAGGGGTGTTGAATGGTGTTTGCGAGTGCGTTGATGGATAGCAACAACGGGAAGTTCCTCCCGGTTCTTACCAACGGTATTTTGACCGTTACAATACACCTCAGAATGACTCTTCGAAGATCCCCTTTTTACCACACGTCTTTGGCTATTGAGGACGAGAAGAAGTGAAATATTAGAAACTCCAAATTACAAACAGCACTGTCTATGTCGAATTATTAAATCGCTAATGTGATAATTACGTGGTAGTAACATCGGATGTATCTACGTATAATTGATTGATACATGTTTTAACTTACAACTAACTCGCAATGTGTCCCCTAAATTTATAAAAGGATTTAAATTTAACGGTTAGCCTCAACTTATTAAGCAAATTTAATAATTCGGCGCAGGTTGAAGTAGTAAGGAAGTAGGTTGAAGTAAGTAAGTTGGTAGTATACATAAAAATCTCTTTTGAAGATACAAGCTGTGTTTTGTGACGTCCTAGAATGGCAGGATCACGACCGTAGTCCGCCGCGTGATCGCTTTAGACGACTTTCCAAATCACGGTATAATAGTCACAAAAGCGTTATTAGTATGGATAGTTCCTGGGTCAATTTATTGGCATAAACAATTATCATTTGCAAATATGATTAGGTCATTTCATGTAACTACATCGCTAGAAAGGTCTTTTACACGATTTTGGGAAATCAAGGAGATTCGTGAAAAACAATATTTTTGAAGGAAGAATTAGACTGTGAAAATCACTGTGGAAAATCTATTCCGCATTTCTAGTGGAAGATATATGGCACGTTTGCTGTTTACGTAACGGAAGCAGCGTATTGATGAATATCGTAGTGAATTCATTTTATGCTTCAGAGTCCAAGTTTCAACGAAATCCTAGTCACTTGATGTAAGATGAGAAATTCTTACAAGAATACATCACATCAGGACATATGACACATTCCGTAAGGATTGAGACGGTAAGGGCTCTTATCTACCGCATCACGCGATTATAAAGGAGTCGACTATAGACTTCTTCCGCTTTGGCCTCATGTTTTTGTATTGACGGCAAAAATTAAGAAAATGGTCAGACAGATTATCGTGCACCTTGATGACAGAGCCTTTCAAATGTAGGAATTATTTATTGACCGAACGGTTTTTCTACATAGACTATTGTCAGGATAGTCTCTAAAACGGCAACTATTACGACGGTGATTATTACAACAAGATGATACAACGAACGATTAACAATTAACGCTGAACGATTAACGAGAGATACGGACGATTAACGAGAGATGAGAGATCTCGCGAGGTTCCTTATTTATTTGCATCTAACCTGATAGGCGGTTCCTGCCTTCGCCAATCAGGACCTTCAAAAAAAGTGCCCGCCTTCGATATCCCCACTTGGTGCAAACCTCGGTGACGCTTTTGCATTTGGAATATCTGTCGTTCGCATCTTCTTTGATCCGATTTACGGCGGCGACCCTTTATTCCTTCAAACGCGGCAATGTTTGAAGCAGCGCCGAAAAGAAAACGCGGCACCTAAGAGAACGCGGCGACACCTTAGCTTTGATCCGCGGGCCGCTCAAAGAAATCAATGGCAATCGGCATTTGCCATTAATCTTTGCCGCTCTCCTTATACAAATGCCGATCTCCTTATGCAAATGCCGCCCTAATCCGCAAATTGCCTACACTATAGTATCATTAGACGACTAACAATCACCTCTCGAGTGCAAAGGTTAATACATCTCATCCACTTATTTAATATATTTTTTAGTATTTTCCGGAATAATTTTGCTTCTCATGATTTCACGCCAATTTTCTAAAAACTCTTTTAGAGACCCCATAAACCTGGCGGTGCTGTCGTTGAAGGAGAATGGAGAGCTGACGAAACTGGTGAATAGATGGTGGTACGACAGAACGGAATGCAGGCACGGGGACAAACAGACGCCTCCAGGAACGAGTTGTCCCTTAGCAACGTGGCGGGGATATTTTACATCCTCATCGGCGGCCTGCTTTTAGCATTGGCCGTCGCGTTGCTGGAATTCTGTTACAAATCACACACGGAAGCTACCAGAGCGAAGGTAACACACGCAGTGTTACCATCGTCAACAAAGTTTTCTTTGCTTCCTCATTTTGCAAATAAACGGTCACCAACAGACAACCAAGTCAATTCTGTTACAACGCATCGCAAAACGAGTTAAAAAAAAAATTAGAGGATTAAGAAATTTTCGCTAAAGCGTATCATAAAGGATGATATAATAATAATAATAGCTTATTTTGTCCCTTTTAACCCAGAAATGGACTTGGCGTACAAATTTAATATTAATGTCAACACACATCCCTTCACTCTGCATACCACTCACACTCCTACTACTTGTATTCTCCCTCTTTTCTTTCCCTCCGTCTCTCTACCTCCCTTAACCAGTTAACCCCTTGACGTACGAATTAAATGGAACTTGATGCGACCGAAAAATACCATTTAATTTCGCTCAACTGAACGGTTACGTGAAGGCTGAGAAAGAGTATATTTTATTCTGAAATTTGGATTTTTCATTCAGATTGATGTTAATAAAGAACATCTAAATAATATTAAAAAATAATAATCGACGCACGAGTGAAGCAACTACGTAATCTAATTGTATACTGCACGGCGTCCGCCGAAAAAAGCGCTTGACGAGTCTGACTCGTCAAAGTCTACGGTGGCCAGTAAAATGAATGACGAGTCAGACTCGTCATTGTATGTCAAGGGGTTAATCACGTTTCCATTATTTCTGTGCATCCTAAAATAGTATAATATAAGGATATTGGAAATTATCTGAAGTACAATTAACTTATTTACTATATTACATGTTATTCTCAGGTAATAATTAGAAGATATTAATTTACTATTATCAGCATTCTTAAATTTTTTAAAAATTTGAAATCACCATATTAACACTTTGCCGTCCGCACTGTTTATAACTATATCTTCGCTTGACGCCGGCAGAACTGATCGTGTTACTTCGCTTGTCGCCGGCTGTTTTGGGGGATATTGGGAGATGATAAATTTCAAGTTTTACTAATCTCGTCGGTAGTTCTCATGAGTTTTCGATCAATATTCAATTCAAAAAATGTACATATGTAAATGAATGTAAAATTTCTTTGTTTTAAATATTTCTTTATTTACATTTTCTTCGGTACATATTTAGTATTTCTCTTTTAAATGATACGAAGAAAAACAATCACCAACACGTAATGCAACTCCACACGACTTGCATATCAAATTTGTTGTTTTTCTTTTCTTGTTTTTGGTACATACACCGCAACTTCTTCATTTTCGTTTATTGCTTTCAGAAATTCATACGGTTGCATTCATACTTTGTAACATGTTCTCTCGCCAGGCACACCAAATACCCAGTCATAAATCGGTCACTAGCCTAAATTACGGTCTAGGCGCTTTTCAGCGACCACCCAAAATGCGCTGTCGCTAACAAGTACTTATAAAACAAAAACACTTGCTGACGTATATAACTTATTCCATTTAAGTAAATTAGCAACAAAACCCCTCAGATCATCAACGGAATGCAAACGATACTAATGTGCTGTCGTCGGCCACTTCTTTGCGCACAACACCACTGTGGTGTCGTCGGACGACATAGTGTTAAATCGTTCGACCTTGAAATTAATATTAGCAATATTAATAGAAGTTTCTTTTGTCCCTGTACATTTATTTTCTAAGAGTTTTCTAAGGTATCACCATTGCTGTACTATATCCTGTTCTCTCCATTTCCTCGAACTCTTCTAACAAATGTTTTAGCGTGCCATAACCCTTCTCGCATAGTTTGCATACTCTGTCTTCCTCCTTTAAACAATACCTGTTGAACTCTTCCAAATTGCGTGTTTAACGAGGGAAAAAGAAAAGAAATTCTGTTTATCTAAACTTCCAATTTTCCAGATTCCTCTGTCGGACGCGATGAAGGCGAAAGCCCGATTGACGATCGGGGGTGGTCGAGATTTCGACAATGGCCGGGTAAGTAGCTCGTTCACACACCCTCTACATCCCTGCTATCAATCGATTATAGTAACGAGCTTGTAGACCAGTTGGCAAAAGACAAATAGGACGATCGAGTCGAAAACGTTTCACCCTTCGTTCTCTTCTTCTTTCTTTTTTATACAAGATTCTTAGAAAATGAATCTACGTTGTAACGTAAAACGAACGTTTTCCACCCTTTTTCCCTCTGTCTCGTGCCAACGATTTCGATGTAACATAACTCCGTGACGTGGCCGTCAGTGTGATGCATTATGCATATCCGTGTAATACAACCGCCTATACATACACACGTATACATAGAGGCATACGATAGAGTACGTTTGGCATGCAGTTAGCAGCGAGTGTATACGTTCGACGTGTATGTTGTGGTCGAAAGACGACGATCGAGAATTCCGAACGGAGACCGTGTTTCTCGAGGGTTGTGTTCCGAACGACCTAAGGGCGATTATCGATCTGTGTATAGATAGATGCAAGATACACGGTGACTCGCTGAATCGATGAAATATTCAAGTAACATTTTTAATCAAACTCAGCTGTAAACGTGTTGTTGAATTATTTTTCTGATTGTGAATTTTTATAAAGGTATGCGTTACGAGAATATGATCATATTTATATGGAAATTATGACATGGAAATATTTGTAATTAATTTAATCAGAATTTATAAAAGATTTGAGGGAGAAGAATGTTTGATCAGTTTCACGAGTCATAAATACTGTTATATATATATATACATATACATATGTATAGATAGATATATGTATATAAATAAATATACATACATACATATATATATATTGTACGTACATGGTGCGATGTGCGGCTGGCTGGATGTGTTGCGCTCTTTTCTACTTCTATCTGATAATCTGTCTATCTACCCTCTCTACTTTCTACTTCTCCTCTCTTTCTTTCTCTCTTTTTGTACTCGATGGATGCAGGAGACGTAATTTTTGCTCGTTTTGCGCGTTTCGTTCTACTTTTGTTTTTGTCTCTAGTGGTACGGACTGCAGAGTTAGACGGAGGATGCATGCGCCTTTCCCGGGACCATATGTGAGTACTCTATAGCCCTTAAGTTTCGAATCCCATCATGCACTCTGCCTATTTTCTTCCACTTTCCTTTTTCTGCTTCACCCTTGGGCCACCATCGTTCACTGTTCTCTCTTTCTCGCTTTCATCGATAGCGATTCAATTTCTATCACTTCAACCGTATCAGATCTTGGAATATTAATAATTTTCATTCGCATTTAGAATTTTAAGTAGTCACGACACACTTTCTGTCTCATTCTCTTGAGCCACCATTCTTGATCACTTGTTTTTCAGTAATTATCAAAGATTAAGTCGTATTTCATCATTTAACCCTCGTAATACTAATATGTATAGGTAGTTTAACACTATTCCTACCACAATCGGTCAAATGACCGTTCTTAAAATTTTTATCAGAATTTCATATCTACTACGTGATTGAATCGTCTTTAAACTTCAGACTTTTTCTCAAATATACGAATAATACATTTTTTAATATTTACTTCTTTTTTCATTGTTTATTTTCTGAGAAAAATTTGTAGTCTGTCTTACGTGGGAATGTAGCGGTAGAAATAGGTACACGTGAAGTGTCGGTAGGAATAGTGTTAAGGAGTTTCGTAATGAAACTAATTGATTACAATAAATTTTATTGAAATGCTTTACTTCAAGCTTTTTACTTTTAAATATATTCAAACTACAAATTTTTCATAAATAATTCAGTGTTCATATTTAACGAATAAAAGGCTGGTACTGCAAGGGTTAATGAATTTAAGCATTTTCAATCATCGACTGTGCACGTTTTCATCATCATGAAACCTAAAGGTTAGATTAAAGTATGAATTAAGTTTTTTACGATTCAATTTAATGTAGAATCTTGATTAAAAGAGGGTTGGGTGAATACCTCGAGGGTCTTTAAGAGGAATAATTTCGTTTCTTGAATTTATATACACAAACAGACGTCCTTCTACCTCCTGCTTTCGTTCCATGAATCTTCCTTCACCTGTACAGCTTTGATTATCATGGCTTGCAAGCTCGAAACCAGCATGGCTTGCGGCTACTTTTTGAAAAATCGTGCGAATGATACGTAATTTGTCGGATCGCATGTTGCTTTGAAGACGCTTGTGCATTAGACTCCGTTTACGCTGCTACGGATATGCAAATTTGGAGCGTAAATATTCGGAACTGTCGATATCACCATGACGATGAATGAATTATTATTCATTAATATCGAATTTCATGATTTCTCCAATTATTGGTGCACCATTATATCTGCATTGTATCGAATTTCACTAATTTGCGACTCTTTGTTCTTAAATTTAACAATGCCAGAAACGTTATATTAAACACCATTAACATGAATTATACTTCTTTTCTTTTTGCTGATTTTATCTGTTTTACCGTGACCCGTAAAATTAAATGAATAATTAATCCGTATTTATGATCAAATCTAACTGTAAATTTATTTATCTGTTACAAATATCCACTCGTACTGTTTCTGAATATTTTAATTAATTATTGGAATATACGGTACGCGATTACGTTTCAATCAAATAAAACAACCGATCAATTTCATGAGTTATTTTGTAAAATATATGCAGCACAATTTGAAAATTTAAATACATCTGCCGAACTTTTAGCTTATTAATAGCGCAAAATGAGTATATGTACTCAAACATTTTAGACATATTGTAAATCTTGCAAAATTAAAAATCTTATTCATGAGTATGTCAAACACGGCTATTTTTTATCTTTTTCAAAATGCTTTTTCTTCATGAAACTAAACAAATTTTCAGTAGCAGTGTAAACAGTGCTTTGAACGGAACTATGCATCGAATGACGAGTTACTCGTGTTGTTTCTGTCGCGCCAAACGGCCGATAAAGTTCTTTCTCTTTCATCTCTCTCTCTCTCTCTTTCTTCTTTCTTCTCTCTTCTCTCTTCTCTTCTCTTCTGAAGCAAGTACGCTTCACAAAAGGCAGGACGGTAGAACGACGACACAGGGAGAATTTCACGTGTCACTCGAACGAAACACACTTTCACGAACTAAACCGACGACTGTGACTTCGCGATTCACTACAGGCACAACTACCCTCCACCACACCCCGCGCGACGAACACGACCACGTGAATCTCACATAAGACCGTCTGACTGCTAATTATTTACTCAGACTGTGGATGTTTATGCGGACGGAACCTGTCCAATCCTCCGAGAAACGTGTATAGACCATGACTGTGGAAAATTTCAATAAGAAATTCCATGGGTGAAACGATCCATAAACGTCAGATCTAGCTAACAAGGCGAACGCTTGAATACCCATTCAGTATTCTCTCAGCCTAAACCGTGAAGCTTCTTTCAAAACGTAAAAATACACCCAAATTTTTCTGAATTCGCTTCAAAGCAATACGAATATCACGTGGAGTATATAACGTAACTCGCTTGACTGTTGCAGAATTAAAAAAATGCTTCGTAAGTGACACATCAACAATACCACAAAGTAATTTTCCCATCACCCACCCCTATTAAAATTCATCACGAAAAAGTTCATTTAAAAAAAAAATACCTCACAATTCGACATTAGTTTCGTCGAGCAAAACTCGAAGAATCTCGAGAACTCCCTTAGCTCTGCCTCCCTCCTCATCAATCACCCCTGTCCCCCTAACAGACAAAGTAACACATAGAATACGCGGCAGCGTAAACATCCGCAGTTCACCCGCCACGAAGAGCACCAACCACCACCATAACCGTCACCCACACGAGAACTCACCCCCTTTCCAGCAGCACAGTGTAGAAAGAGCCGGCTAACGGCAGGCCTAACGCGCGACCGTTGGATTTCCAGTACTACGCTCCGGCAAACGCGATTGGCAATACCGAGGGCGACCAGGTGCACAGCAATACGCATACCCAGGTGTAGATTACCTGGAGAGCCCAGGCGAGTCGCCCGCCATCTCCCTGCCCACGCCTCCACCGCCGCCGTTGATGGCGGCCCTGCCTCCGCCGCCGCCGCCGCCGCCCAGAAGACCGCCACGAAGAAGCGTCACCTTCGCGGAATCGCCGCCGAAGAGCCCGAAGAAGTCGAGGTTCTCGCCGTTCCTGCGTAGGCCGAGCATCACGATGCTAGACATCGCGGTGCCCTGGACACCGGCTTCGCCGCGCGTCTGGTCCGGCCGCCCCGGCGACTACAAGCCCGAGTACATCACGTAAAACACACCAAACACACCATCAGAGACTCCGTTCCACCGTTTGGACCTGGTGGCAAGTCTCTTGGATCAGCCGAAAATCCGAGGACAGTCCTACGACCCGGGGATCTGGAGATTTGGAAGCACGGAGGTGTAGGAATCTGAGGATACCAAGGTCCATAGATGAGACAATTCTTTGGTAATCTGTGGTTCTTGGTGTCTGTAAGCTCGACGGGTTCAAGGACCTGAAACTATGAGAGTCTAGGTGGTCCAGGTGTCAAGAGGTACAAAGATTTAGAGACCTGGGCTTTCAGGAGTCTAGAGATTCTGAGGTCTAAGGATCCAACGAACTGAATTCCCAATGATCCAAAAATCCACGAATTCACGCACCTTTCGATTTGGGAATGCAAGCGTTCAAAACTTCGCAGATCCAAAAACTCAAAGGTCAACGCATCCAGAGACCTCGGGATCCAGCGGTCCTAAGGTTTGAAGTTCTACAGATCCAAGGGTCCCAAAATCTGTAAAGCCAGAAAGCTCTAAAAATTCGGAAACCATCAGATCTAGAGACCCAGCAACTCGAAGATCCAGAGGTCCAAAATATCCGAAGACCTGAAGTTCCAAAGATCCTGACAAGATCCAAAGATCCAACAATCCCGAGCAACGCGTTTGCCGCAAGTCGAATCTCCGCGACGCTTGCTGTCCCGATCGCCGCCCTCGTTTCCGGTCGGCTCCGTGTCCGGTAGCTCGAAGAACCAAGACGAATCGTTCGACTAAGCAACAAACGGGGGAACGATTCGCCTTTCGCTAGCGTTTCCAAGTTCCTCGAGTCGACCAACGACGATCGATGGAAGATCGCGCAGGTCCTTACTCGCTCAACGGACCGGAAACGACGGACTTCGAGGGTTCGCGATCGAGAGGAACGCAGAGGAGCCGCGTGTCACGGTTGGCCGACGAGCACTTCCGGTCTGTTCGCCTTCGCTTCGATCGCGCGTAACGGTGAGAACGATCCCGCGGGAAGTCGCTCGTGTTTGTACATTGTATATATTCATAGATATATATACAAAGGTTGTAATCGAACGAAAGAAGGCGAATCGACGGAGCAGAGGAAGCGGGCAACGCGTACACGATCGGCTAACCGGCGAAGAGAACAAGTCGCGAAATTCGATAGTAGAATTCGATGGTCCTGGGGTGGGTGCATGTGCAACCAGCAACTCGAAACTAACACACTCAACTGCCATTTCCGTGAAAGAGCCCCGTGCACGTGCGTATGCGCGCGCGTGCGTATCTGTCTTTGTATCGCGGGAGGAAGAGGCGCGGGTCGACCAGAGATTCGGAGGAGTTTCGAAGGGGAATTGGAAGACGAAGAAGTTATAATCGAAGGGGAAGCGAGTCGCGGACGAAATCCTGGCGGAAGTGAATTAAGAGGAAGTTTAAAGGACCGCGGAGAAGTGGGAAGAGGAAGAACGGAGGGGAAAGGGATATAGGTCGACCGCTACGTGACGCTACTATTATTATCATTATTCTGGTCACCGTTACAGCGACAGCTAAGTTTTTATTACAGATCACAAGTTCGTTATCGATCATTGTAACACCACGGTGCAAACTATTTTGTGGATCCCGCGAGAATGGATAATTCGTTGCGTGTGAGGAAAGGAGGAAGGGAAACGGAGAGAAACCGAGCACTGGAGCCGCGATACGTTTTTTAACCGACGTGAGAGATAATGGTGTATAATCACATCGATTGCGTGAGTACTGCGTGTGTGATAAAACAAAATATATATATATAAATATAAATGCAAATATCTATATATATATATATATACAAATATAAATATAAATATACATACGTATAGACGTTTATTGAAAGATGTACGGTGAACGTGAACGAGAGAGTGTGTCGTGCGTGTATGCATGTAAGTATGTGTGCGTGCTATACGCGTGTACGAGTGTGCGCGCGCGCGAGGACGTAGGATTAACGATATCGTGTAAACGCATTATTAAGTACCTACCATCGCCAGTTCGCGCCGATCCGAGCCGAGAGACGAGGACGAAGAAACGTCGGTACCTCGTCGACGAACAACACTTTTTACCATGGAGTCGCCATTTTCAGGCCCCGAAATCGCGAACGAAACGGATCCCCCCCGCCTCGTCGGATCGCCGTGATCTGGCTCGAAGAACGACGTTTACGGCCAAGGTTTTTCGTGCCAAAACACGATATCTTTCCCGGTGATAACGTTCGACGCTGCGAAGGAGGAGACGCCAGCAGATTTTGCTGTTGGAGATAAAATCGTTGGATCATCTGTTAACCCTAGGACACAAATGATTCACGGAAACGTGTGTGAAAATTGCAATCGTTCTGAATAGATTGGAACGCAATGCGATAGATCTTTGGTTTTGATGTCGAGTGACTCGCGAGATTGATCGAACGATCGAATCGCTAACTTTTATTATGTCTAACTGTAAACTTGCATTTATAAGTGTTCTTTTCTGTACCTTTTGAGCTACTTAATTAATTGATGTAACGTACACTCCCGCGGTTTGAAGATAATGTTCGAGCAATTTCGAGAGTTGCCAGGTTTATTAGAAACTATTACGACGACTGTCATAGGATTCGTCGCCTATAGAAACGATGAATGCTTGTGTTCTAGGTGGAAATGTTTGGTATATGTAAAAAGAGTTGCACGAACATGGTCTCTGAAAAACGATCTTCTAATCATTTCTCAGGATCGATTATAAACTGTTCCCGTAATCGGCTGTGCTAAACGAAACAATCGAAATCGTTATACCTGTTCCCGCCAACACGATCGATTCCACGATTCTAAAGGTGTATCAAATACTGAAAATCAAAAACGCACATGTACATATTTTTTTAAAGGTGACTCAGATACCCTTTTGAGATTATGGACGCTTCTCTGTCTGAGGGGCGAAGAAAACGAAAGAAACAAAGATACGATCGAAATTCCAATTACAAGAGCGTTTCTCAAAATCTTCAAAACACGATGCATCGAACATCGCTTAATGTACAAAAAATCAAAAATCAAAAAAAGAAACTTGTAGCGACCGTGTTCAAATTTAAAACACAGATCGTTTGAAGGTCCGTTTTCAAACGATTTCGCGCCAAAATCAAAGTTAACGAATCAAACCACGAATGATCGCTGTTCGTGCAACGTTGCAACTTCGAACGGAACAGGGGGAGATATCGCAGCGCCAAAATTGCATGTTGCGACGTATAAAACTATTTTTCTGAAACACACTATAGCCACCTCTCCTCGATCGACTTTGGTTCACGTTTATCCGCCAAAGAAACTGCCACGAAACCGACGATCATTAAACGAAACGAAGAAAGGAAAAAAAAGAAAAGAAATGAAAACCAAGAAATGTGAACCTTGATGTCTCTTCATTTCCTTCTCTATCCGTCGACTCTCTTGAAACGAGAAACGAGAAGTCGAACGTGCACACACACACACAAACACACAAACACACAAACAAACACATGCATACGCACACACAGTCGATCATGTTTTATACGTGGCAGCGATCAGACCGATCTACCTATCATATCGCCAAGATTTTCTTATTACGACTTAATTGTTATCTATCACCGGTTTAAATAACGATAGATAATGCGTATATCGGGTATCGAGCCGTTTAAGCGACAATGGTAAACACACGATACAGCACACGGTGGTGCGTTCCCGGTGCACCGGAAGCGAAACTCGAGTCACCATGATCGAAGGCCGCACGTTCCCACGATTTAACCCAAGCGTGATCCATTGAACATTGTACGATACGACATTTACACGACACTGGCGCGTGTAAGGTGTTGCGCAGAGAACGCGGCTAAGAACGGTTCGAACAACTTTTTATAATAACACATGAAGTGTCCGTTTGCTATGGCTGAAATAAATGTATTATAGTTATAATTGTGGCGTTCAACTTTCGTCGACGGCAACGTCGGAAATCGGTCAATTTCTACCACCCTCCTTTTTCAGCTTAAACGCACGAAACAAAAGTTTCCACGAGCATTTAACGATATAGATACAAATCGGTGCTCGAGCAATACTCGTATAATTGTACGAATAATTTCTAAGCGTAACATTCTAACCGTCTTTTAATTACAATTCCTTATTTGTTTAATCGTAATGTTTCATGCTTCATTTGGTGACTTTATTTTGTAACGAGAATTATGCGTATAATTCGCGAACTGTACTATAAAGATTTTAACAAATTTTAACTCTCTTAATGTCTTTCTTCTGAAACTGATTTCCGTGTCGAGGTGTGGGAACGTTGAAACGGACATTTCACATGTTAATAAAGAGAAAAAAATTCGAATCGGTAACAGGGTTGTTCTCGCTCGAAGCAGCGTGGCGCGAAATTTAAAAAATGAACGCGACGGTATTTTTGTTCCCTCCGTCGTTGCGGTCGTTAAAGTTTTCGTGTTGATGTTTGTCGTCACTTTTTCTAGCCCCGAAACAAGACACCCATACGAAACGAACGAGCGAATTCGCGTGTATGAACCACAAAAAAAAAAAAAGAAAAAAAAATACAAAACGAACAGCGTAACAGTCCCCGTATACCGTCCCGGCGTCGTTACGAGAGAAAACCAATCTGTTTTCGCCTGCTCTTCCTGTCCACCGTTTACATCTCTTTTTGTACGTGGAATAATCGAACGGAAGCAGGAGAAGTACCTCGAAAAAACTTTCAGGATATTCTACGCTGGACGATCATAAATACTCATCCGCTTCGATGGGATAAGGATCTTTCATTTTGTAAATAATACAGAAACAAGGAGTGGATTTTCAAGAAGTGTAACGACTAACCGATATTTCCGAATGACAGATGAAGCAAAAGATGCTTAAGAGCGACGAAAATAAAAGAAAGAATCGTATTTAAATGGGTTTCACAGAAATTCAGTAGAATAGCCCTGTGTATGGTCAGACGAGGCAACTATTTGCCGTTTGTTCGTTTGGAACTCTTCTTATCGCACTTAGGAGAATCCTTGAAATATTTTATACCCACCGAACGATTGTAACTACTTCCTTGTTTGTAACGAACGACGAAATTTTTGTACTAAATATAATAAAAAGCATCAAACGTTTCGTGCGAGTTCCATGAAAAGATAACGATGATCGACGTCTACGAATAACTTTGTTAGAGATTAACTGAGATTGATAGAAAAAGGCGAATCAACGGCGAATGGTATTTATGAGAGGTCCAGTAGAGCATCCCAATATACGATCAGACACGATGCGCCACGAGTCGTAACGAATAGGAAGAAAGCGCGCGAAGAGACAAAAGGAGTGAAGCGAAACCTTTGACTCGTCCGGAGAAGCGTAATTACGTGAAACGAAATCACGCGATGCGAATCAAACGAATCCCCGAAACGAAACACGAGTAGAAAGTGGGGGAAAAATGAGGGACACAGAAAAGGAAAGGAAAAGATACAACAACAACAACAACAACAAAAATAGCGTCTTCCAGTTTGCGCTTTCACCACAGATCGCTGCATAAGAATTACGCTTGTACCTTCGATTCGAGTATCCTTCGTCATCTCCCGTACCATTCCGTGGCATGATACGATCGATTCCCTTGTAAACCGTTGTATACCAATCAAATTTGTCACAATACAGGATCGTTTATTTAAATGTAACTGGCAAATGTGATTCGATCCGTACCCCACCCCGACGTTTCGCAAGGTAAGTGGATGCATGCCCTCGATCGGTAATTTATTATTCCAATTTAAACGCGAAATTGTTCTCTGTTCTACGGTTTTAACGAAATTACAGGTCGGGCACCGTTTTGTGAAATTAAAGGAAATGAATTGGAAAAAAAATTGAAAACGCGCGGCTCAAGTGAAATTTAAATATTCCTAACTAAGTACGCGTAACTATTTCTAACTGACTAACTAATCTATATATATATATAAATGAATGTGTGTCTGTCTGTACTCGATAGATTCAAAAACCATACATCCAATCGCCGTGAAAATTTGGGAAATTATTAGGTATATCCCCGGGAAGGTTTTTGAAAATTTTTTTTAAAATCAGAGTTGGGGTTCTAGGTGCTCCCGAACAAATATTCCAAAAATATCAAAATAACATTTAATTAGTAATATTTGTTAAAAGTGTAACCATGAATAAATTGAAAAATTAAATTTTTACTCATGAAATTTACTCATAGAATTTACTTTTATAAAACAAAGTATTTATATATTAACCCTTTGCACTCGGCTGTCCCCTCTCATGGGACATCGTAATCCTAGCATATGATAGTTTCGCAAATTTTCAGACTTAGTTCAGACCCGGACGTTAAATAGTCATATATGTAAATTTTAATATACGACTTAACTAAACTAAATGAAGTTTAACCCTTTGCACTCGGCTGTCCCCTCTCATGGGACATCGTAATCCTAGCATATGATAGTTTCGCAAATTTTCAGACTTTTGTTCAGACCCGGACGTTAAATAGTCATATACGTAAATTTTAATATACGACTTAACTAAACAAAATGAAGTTCAATATACGTGAATCATAGTAAATATCTCGAATTTGAAAATTTTTGAACTTAGTATCATTAAACGACTAACGGTCACCTCTCGAGTGCAAAGGGTTAAGGAATAGGTATACATAAAAAAAGAATTTGAAATTTAAGAACTCAGAGGGAAATAGATTTGAGAATATTTGTATCACTTTAATAACAATGAAACTCGGCAAAAGTTGCTGGGAATAATAGTAACTATTTTTGCAAATTTTACTCACTAACTCCGAAACCCGTCAAATTGACGGGTCCCGTAAACCTAGTCTAATTTATATTCGCGAGTGGTCGACTGTTTTTCGAAGCTCACGGTTCTACGAGACGGTAATCTTTTTCGAGCGGTATCGAAGAAAGAGCTTACGAAACGAGAATAAATATTCGCTCATTGCAAATTGTCCGACCGCACTGCGGAACCGCGCACAATGATTTATGCAGGTGCCTGTCAGAAATCCTCGCATACTTCTGCAATTTTTATCACCGGCCGCGAACTCGTATCGTTCACGAAAACAGTGGCCGCAAAAACTATTTGCACGTGCCCATATATTTCGGCGAGGACGTCCTTTAATTAGGTTCCGCGTTCCACTTTCCAACTTTCTGCCATTCACGGTCGCATAAAAATACCGTTAAACGATATAACATTTAATAAACTAGAACCCAATTAATCAGTGCAGTGCAAACAATTTTAACTTCAGACTCACGTACACACACGCAATACTTTGGCAACGGAACACGCTCTGTAAAGCGTGCGAAATTTCACGAACGAAACGTTAAAAGGAAGTTCTCCGTAAACGTGACGGTGAAAGCGTCGCATAAAAGGTAACGACGAAACGGGACAGCAAGGTGAGCCGGCCAAATTAACATATAATGAATAATAAAGTGGCAGAAAATCTGCCTTTACGCGGGGCACAAAGTAAGAACCGTTTCGAACGTACGATAAAGAAATATTAAGCGCAGAAATCGCGAGGTAAATTGGTGTTTAGCTACGCGAACGGGAAGAAAGGGGGAATGTAAAAATGAAAAGGAACTTCTCTACCGAAAATATTTACGCTCAACGTTTCTTGGAATAATACAGAAGCGAGCGACGCGTTTTTGACGATGCAATTTCTAACAGACCTGTTTCCGCTCGCCATCACCGAGGCTGAAAACCTTTCTCCTCTCTATTAAATAACAGGACGTCCGTTTTGAACTCGGTTCCCCGTCCACGGTTCGGATAACGCGCAAAAGGCTATTCAACGGAGTGAGCGTGGAACGAGAGACTTTTTGAAAAATTGCGTCTTAAAGACGGGCTGGGCGGGAGGTAACAGGAGAAACGGCGGACCCGAATGAAACAAGGACGAGTTGTGTATAAATATTTCTACGACGCGGCGCCGCGTAAGTGTTACGCTTAACCCCTTAACTCGGTGATTATATTCAAAGGGGAAACGTCGATACTTGGTGCCGAGGTTTCTTCTAAAAATAATCGAATTCCTTCTGGGTTGCCTCGCTGCATGCCTCTTTCTTTACTTCCCAAGACCAAGACTGCGCTCACCCCGGGTTTTATTAAGTGCAGAATAAACAACGTGCAGGAAATGCAAATCAGGCAAACGTTTCATTCTTCCTTCAGAATTCTGGTATAATTATCCCTTGTAACTCAAGCAATTTTCCGCTCTTCTGAGTGTTTATTAAGTTAACATCAAGCCGTTTAAAACGCAATATTGAAGCGGGGAAAAATATTTGCAAGATTAATCTTGCAATTACAAAATTATGAAGAAACTGGAATGTTTGCGTAGACGTAATATAGACGTGTATTTATGTTGTTCGAAATCAGCATTATCATCGCTTCTATGGAAACTGCAAGGAAACCGAAAATGTATCATTTCGATGGAACCTTTGTAGTCACACATGATTCATCGATCATCTACAATCTCTACACGCCAACGTACGTGCGGGTGCTTCGCTATAACCAAGACGAAGTGAACAGCATCCGCGTCTCTCGATCATCCCTCAGCGTATCCAATCCCGCGTATGTGCCACATTAATTTAGCTAATGTAGACTAATACGACCCCCACACTCAAAGCCAACCACCCTGCTCCAAATCGAGCATCCTACACAGCTATCCGCGTCAAAGACGAGCAGGAGGAGCGTTGAAACGGAAACGCCACGCGTTTCCCTTCTCCCTGCCTCTTTCTCGCTCCCTCGATCTCTCATTCTCTTTCTCCCAATCTCGTTCTTCGAACATTTTACCTCCCTCGCTCTCTTGAGCTCTATTTTTCTCTCCCTCTCTCGTTCTACGAACATTTCATCCCCCTCGCTCTCTCAATCTCTCATTCTCTTTCTCCCTCTTTGGTTCTACAAACATTACACCCCCTTCATTCTGTTTCTCTCTCTCTCTCGTTCTCCGAATATTTTATCCTCCTCGCTCTCTCAATCTCTCATTCTCTCCCTCCCTCTCTCGTTCTCCGAACATTTTATTTCCCTCGCTCTCTCGATCTCTCTCTTTCTTTCCCTCTTTCGTTTTACGAACATTTTATCCCCCTCGCTCTCTCGATCTCTCATTCTCTAAATCATCCTCTTTCTCTCGCTCTCGTTCCTACACCTTCGAATCTCTCGCCCTTTTACTTTCACTCTCTCACTCTCTCACTCTATCGTCCCCTCGCTCCACCACCTTCGATCTCTCAGCCCCGCTCCATCTTCCATTTCCTCTCACGCTGTCTCCCTCTGTCTCACCCACCGCCGCAAAAGATCAAGGGAAGTTCCGACGTGAAGCGCGCGCGTGACACAGAGACGAAGTGGTCGTCGACGAGGAGCGAGTTTCCGCGACAACTTTCGAAGCCGAGATTACCCGAGCCGCTGGCATCGAAGCGTACTACTAATTCCCGTCGATTTTCCGGGCCAGGATGACCATCGCGGGACTCCGGCTCGTAAAGCCGCGCCGACTTCCCCCCCCCCCCCCTCCTCGTCCGCGCCGTGTCGTCCGTTCCCGGCGCATTTGCATTCGAATTATTTCAGCCAAATGGCCGGTGATCGATGGATCCCCCGTCCACCTCCTTCCCCGTTCCGCGGCGAGGCCGGCTGAATCCAAACGACTCGCTTCTGCCTCATTCACATGCTAACGACGAAGCGGCACGGCGATCGATGCGGGCCAATCACGGGACGGGACGCGCCGCTCCAGATCTATTATATACACCGGGCTATGATGAGCCTGTCGATAAACATTAATCATGATAATTTAAACGAACTTCCTCTGCTAACGGAACCGAGGGAACCGCCGTATCGATCGCCGGACTCGACTACCTGGCTCGGGGAACCGCCGGACGGGGCTGGTTTTCGCGTTGGCTTGAATTTAAATCGGTCGAATTTTTGCGGACACCTCCTGCGCTGGAATCTCGCGGTGGAGGGGGGAGGGGGCGAGGGGCTGGGAGTGAATGGTTATCGCGGTGGTATGCGGAGAGGGTGATTCGGAGTTTATTTAAAGTTCAAACTACCGGTGTTCGAATAACGAAAGAGCTATTCGATGGGAATGCGTAGAACGAGACCTATAAACATTATGCTGCAAGGGGAACAGATAAATGATAAATCAGACGCTAGACAATAATAGAAGTATTAACATTTGTTTGATATTTTGTGAGAAGGGTTGAAGATAAAAATTTATTAGATGGTAATGTGTAATTTTATGTAATCTCAATAGTATGCTGGGAATTTGTACTCTGTGTAATAAGGAGTACAGGTACACAGAAAGGCAAACATGAAGAAGCAAAATTAAACGCAGGCAATTGTTGCTTATTTAGAGTTTATTTAAAGTTCAAACTACCGGTGTTCGAATAACGAAAGAGCTATTCGATGGGAATGCGTAGAACGAGACCTATAAACATTATTCTGCAAGGGGAATAGATAAATGATAAATCAGACGCTAGACAATAATAGAACTATTAACATTTATTTGATATTTTGTGAGAAGGGTTGAAGATAAAAATTTATTAGATGGTAATGTGTAATTTTATGTAGTCTCAATAGTATGCTGGGAATTTGTACTCTGTGTAATAAGGAGTACAGGTAACCAGAAAAGCAGGCATGAAGAAGCAAAATTAAACGCAGGCAATTGTTCCTTATTTAGAGTTTATTTAAAGTTCAAACTACTCGTGTTCGAATAACGAAAGAGCTATTCGATGGGAATGCGTAGAACGAGACCTATAAACATTATGCTGCAAGGGAAACAGATAAATGATAAATCAGACTCTAGAGAATAATAGGAGTACTAACATTTGATTGATATTTTGTAAGAAGGGTTGAAGATAGAAATTTATTAGATAGTAATGTATAATTTTATGTAATCACAATTGTATGTTGGGAATTCGAACACTGTGTGATAAGGAGTACAGGTAAACAGAAAGGCAAACATGAAGAAGTAAAATTAAACGAAGAAATGTTTTGTTGAAATTTTCGAAATGGGTTGAAAGTACAAGTAGCTCATGATGTATTATATAGAGAATTTATATATTATTTCCTTTTGTATGCGACCTTTCATTCTCGTTCTATTATATAGGTTAGAGATACCTCTTTCTATTCTATTTTAAGAATCGCTCTCCCCATTCTATTCTATTTTAAGTATTCCTATTCCCGTTCTATTATTATATTTCTACTCTACTTTCTCGCTTTAGAATCTAATTTCCCCGTCCTACTCTATCAAATGAATCGTGCATTAAAGTTTCAATTGAACCGAAACATCGATATCCTGCGCTGCACGATCCGGGTACCAAAATATTTGCCCTAACCGACAGCCAGACAAATAAATCTCGAGAAATGCGAACGATCGCGAGGGGATGAAGATCGAAATCGATCGACTGACGATTCATAGAATTGATTCGAAAGAGCAGCAGTGTTTCGCAGCAAATTTAAAAGATCAGCCTGTCGAACGATGGACATAACCATTCAGAACTATCGCGCAGGTTTATCGATAACCCGAGTCGTTCCAGGATGAATCGTTCCTCGTCTTATCTACATCTCGATAGAGGCTAACTCGTAAAACCTACGTACGCTATCTCTCCCGGTACAACCATAAACAAAAGAGAGTTTCGACGTTCAGTCGTCCAGTTCCAAATAAACCTCCATTTTCTCCTTTCTTTTCTTCTTCAGCTTGAAACGCAAAATTGCAAAAAGGTGTGGCAAGCAGGTCGTTATCGTCCATAAGCTGTAAGAATCGCAGAAGGGAGCGACGCGTGTAAAAATAGAAGCCCATACTTATTGTTAGTATTGCTTACGTTTGTACTTCTTGTTTAACTCGTTCTACCTCTTGAACTATCAGAGTGTGAGCAAAAAATGATCAATACCTTCAATTTTTATTGGTATGACAAAATATTTAATTTTGATCTTCGACTACCAAGGTAGGGTCCAAAGATAGAGTTCAAGGATCGCGAAAAAACACTTTGGCAATATAAATAAAACGTATTCAAACATACAATGGATACTTCTCATAAAAATGTAGTACAGTGGAAAATTACTGCAACGAATTAATAAAACCTAGACAATCATTAGCATCAGCATACATAACAATGTAATAGCAATTCCACCCCTTTCTGCATCCAAGCCGGTTAAAGGTCACTTTATACCTATTAATTCGTCCCAACAATTTATTACGTTATTATCAGCTCAACGTACAATAGTTTACACGACAAAAGGTACCTCGACGAAAAGTGCTTCAGCGAAACTAACTTCCATGAAGACGGCTCACGCGTAATGGAATTTCGAATTCATACAATAGATGGGTTTCCGTGAACAGGCGGCGATCCCGCGGAGCCCTCGGAACGAGGAAGAGGATGCGGGAGACGGGCAACCCGGGGCTCTTCTTCGTCGTGTCTGTTGATCGGGCGTCGTTCGAGCCGCCGCCTCTCGCGATCGGCGCCTGCGCACGCCGCTTGTTTATATCGCACCCCTCGTCGGGCGAAAACACGCAGCCGAGGCCACGCGAGCAGAACGGAGACGGAGAGCCCGTCAGGAGGAAGAGAGGGCGCAGCCAGCACGGAGAATAACGAAGAGCGACGGAGTGGAAGAGAAGACTCGTGACGCAGCGAGGACCAAGCGAGTGACGAAGAGAAGCGCACAAAAAGAGAGAGAAACAGGCAGCGTCGATAGAAAGGGGACACATAGACGAGGGGTTGATCGAGTGCAAGGAGGACGAAGGGTGAAACAGAAACGGCAGAGAGCAGGTTCGAGAATTCTACTCCGGCGATAGTAGATTTCCAGTAGAACGGGGAAAGGAGACAGACAAGCGGGTGGGAGGGTAGCGGAGAGCAAGAGAGAGAGAGAGAGAAAGAGGGAAGTGGCCCCGTGAAGGAGCACAGTGGGGAACGGAATGGATGCTAAATATAGACAGGGTTGCCAGGTTGCAGAAACAGCCGCCGCCCCTTTGAGTGCTGGGACGGGTTGGTTCAGCCCGAAGGGGTAACGTGGAGAATCGTGGGTCGCGAGGGGGTTGGAGGAGGGTGCAGAAGGGCGGCAAGGTCGCGTCATTGATCGAGGGTGGAAGGGGTGGCCGGTGTGACGCTCCTGGTGACGTCATGGCTCGCTCTACAACCCCCTCGCTCGAACTACCCGCAGGCGCGCCCTCTCTCGCGCCTCGCCCCTCCGCGAGGCCCGTTTGTTGCCTCGCCCTGATACACCTTATTCTCCTGCGCCCCTCCTCCTCTCCTCCACCCCTCGCCTGTGTACCCGCCCGTAGCTACCCGACCACCCCGCCACCCTCTGACGCCGTCTTCGCTTTGCCTCGCTTTGACTCGCGCTTTTTTTTCGGCACGCTTTGCTTAACGCGCGTGGTTCGACGCGCTGCTCTCTTTTCCCCCGGCGCCCTTACTAGATTTACCTCCGCCCTCCTGCCCCTGGCCGGCAACCCCTTCCTTGGAACCGTGGGGCGGCGAGGCGAGGATAATTTCGGCCGAATATGGAGCATCTCGAACGAGCAGCGGGTGCCTCCGCGGGAACGACACCGCGGCGGTCGCTCCGAGATCGATTAATCTCCATTACAAACTGTTCCAACTGCGTGCCACGGTCTTGTCGTCGATTCTAATTACCCCTCGTTAGCCACCGGCTTCCCCTCGACGACGGGCTGCTCCCTTCCGGGCGGGGACGCACGGAGGGTAGCGGGGTTGATGGTTTTTTCGTGGGCAACACGAAGTAGCTGGAGATGCTTACACGGGGCTCAGTCAGTATTTTCGTTTCCAACGTAGCGTCGGCTGTACTCGTCGGTTTTACAACGTACGGACGTTCATGCTTGACCGCTGTAATCGTCCTTCGTCGAATAATTTATGAATCACTTCGACGCTAATTCAGAATCTACTAGGTTCGTGAACAAGCTTGAACGCGACATCGGAACAATACCCACGCCAACGTATCCACTTAAATATATCTGAAAATCTGCATCACGATACGTCAACTGCTGTTGAACAGGAAAGGGGGAACGGTAAAGTAATATTTATTCAACATTAGTCAGACCTTCGAACGAAATTTAATCCAATAACGCGTTTAACATCGCATTAATTTGAGGGTATTTCTTAAATCTTTCAGCCACCTTCAAATACACGCAGCACTTAACGTCCCCAAAGAAAAAGTACGTAAGTACAATAGCGGACAAAAGTTTGAGACGAGAGGGTTAAAAAAAAAATTAATTAATTAACAACAAATATTCAATATTAAATAGTTTATTAAATAAGAAATATTAATAGGAAATAACAGTACAAATCAAATTTTTATTTTATACTAATCAATAAATAGTGTCCCACCATAATGACAATAAAAATGAATAGATAATCAATATTTGCGGACCACAAAATTATGTTTTATATTGTACTGTCATCTTAAAATTTTCTCCGCTACTGTAAATTATTTAATTAATAAGAAATAACATTATAAATAAAATTTGTATTCTACATAAATCAATGAATAGTGTTCCACCATAATGACAATAAAAATGAATAGATAAACAGTATTTGCGGACCACAAAATTATGTTTTATATTGTTCTGTCATCTTAAACTTTTCTCCGTTACTGTAAATTAATTAATTACTAAGAAATAACAGTATAAATAAAATTTGTATTCTACGTTAATCTATAAATAGCGTTCCACCATAATGACAATAAAAATGAATAGATAAACAATACTTGCGGATCATAAAATTGTTTTATATTGTTCTGTCATTATAAACTTTTCTCCGTTACTGTAAATTAATTAATTACTAAGAAATAACAGTATAAATAAAATTTGTATTCTACGTAAATCAATAAATAGTGTTCCACCATAATGACAATAAAAATGAATAGATAAACAATATTTGCGGATCATAAAATTGTTTTATATTGTTCTATCATCATAAACTTTTCTCCGTTACTGTAAATTAATTAATTACTAAAAAATAACAGTATAAATAAAATTTGTATTCTACGTAAATCAATAAATAGTGTTCCACCATAATGGCAATAAAAATGAATAGATAAACAATATTTGCGGACCACAAAATTATGTCTTACATTGTTCTATCGTCTTAAACTTTCCTCCGCTATTGTATTTCTTTTCGTCCACGGTCGTAAACCTTGCGCCAAAGTTCCTTAACAAGACTCACGGCGCAGGGACACGAGAGGGGTAGCCGCGAACGAATTCTCATCACGAGGGCGAGGAACGGTGGTGCAAGGGTGGCGAGGAGGGTTACGGCGGGGCTGGAGGCGGAATAAAAAGCAACCGGGAGCATGTTAGCCGTGATCCGACAAGCCGTGCGTGTTCCGCAGCTTTTCGGTCGACAGTTCGGATCCCAGCAGACCCGCGCCGGCCCTCCACTCCCGCTCCCAGGCATGACGGGTATAAATTATGCCGTTGGCCTATTTACATGGCTGCCATCCTGGCCAACTCGACCCGGTCGCTCGCTCTTCATAGCAGAGATACCTACTTACGTGCACACGTGTGCTCGGCTCGTTCGATCGTCAGAAGGGACCGACTGTCGATTCACGGTCAACGAGAAAAACGCTGGAAACGACGGAAAGGGCGAAGAAGGTGGACACGTGCTCGATGCCAGGCTCGATTCCCGGAATACCTAAAGCAGAGCTGCACAACCGGTGACCCAGTAGCCAAGCGCGTTCATTCCACTTCCCTCGTTCGTTGCTGTTACGTTCTAAGTTGGGGTTTAGATCTGTTGGTACGCCTTTGGAAACAATATTATATATTTGCGACCCTAGCTAAGGACATACCTGCTTAATACGCGAGTACTCAGTAAAAGGGAATCGCTGACCCGCCCTTCTTCCTGTAATATTTTAAACTGTTCTGATTGGTTAGGATTTAGATTTGTTGGTACACATTTGAAAACAATATTATATACTTGCGACCCTAGCTAAGGGAATACCTGCCTAATATGCACGCACTCGATAGAAGGGAAGCGCTGACAAGTTCCCCTTCCTACAATATTTTAAACCATTTCGATTGGTTAGGATTTATATTTGTTAAATTAGGGTTTAGACTTGTTCGTATGCCTTTGAAAACAAAATTATGCGCTTGCAATCCTAGCTAACAGCATACCTGTCTAATACGCGCGTATTCGGTAGAAAGTAAGCGCTGACCAACCCCCCTTCCTACAATATTTTAAACCATTTCGATTGGTCATGATTTAGATGTGTTAAATAAGGGTTTAGACTTGTTGGTATGCCTTTGAAAACAAAATTATGTAGTTGCTACCCTAACTAACGGCATACCTACCTAATACGCGCGTACTCGATAGAAGGGAAGCGCTGACAAGTTCCCCTTCCTACAATATTTTAAACCGTTTCGATTGGTTAGGATTTATATTTGTTAAATTAGGGTTTAGACTTGTTGGTATGCCTTTGAAAACAATATTATATACTTGCAACCCTAGCTAAGGGCATACCTACCTAATACGCGCGTATTCGGTAGAAAGTAAGCGCTGACCCGCCCTTCTTCCTGCAATATTTTAAACTGTTCTGATTTTTTAGGATTTAGATTTGTTGGTACACATTTGAAAACAATATTATATACTTGCGACCCTAACTAAGGGAATACCTGTCTAATACGCGCGTACTCGATAGAAGGGAAGCGCTGACAAGTTCCCCTTCCTACAATATTTTAAACCGTTTCGATTGGTTAGGATTTATATTTGTTAAATTAGGGTTTAGACTTGTTCGTATGCCTTTGAAAACAAAATTATATACTTGCAACCCTAGCTAAGGGCATGCCTGCCTTATACGCGCGTACTGGGTAGAAAGTAAGCGCTGACCAGCCCCCCTTCCTACAATATTTTAAACCATTCCGATTGATTTGGGGTTTAGATTTGTTGGTACGCCTTTGAAAACAGTATTATATATTTGCGATCCTAGCTAAGGGCGTACTGTATTTTGTTAATCCCGATTTTACACAGCTCAACAGTTCACAGTTCGACAAAGAGTAACGAAATTTATTGTGCGCGTACATCTTAGACTAGCATCGATCATAGGGATGTCGGAGATATCGTAAGTAATACTACTTGACCTGTCTTACTGCCTTAGTCGTGCACCTCTGATCTAAGGGATATTCTCCTGAGTGATGCCGACACGCACGATCGGTTACGTCGTGTAAAGGACGAGGATCTTGAATTTTAATAACTACTCGAAGATAAAGAGATTCTGTGGAGAACCATGGCGTTTCTCATATTTAGAGATACATTGGATGGAAGGTATTAAGCAAGAAAATTTCAGGATACAGGTTGACAAAAACTTATTACGTAGCGCTATCCATTACAATAAAGAACAGAAAGTTTTGACACGATGAGGTTACTATTCCAAATACTTCCCTCGATCTTCAAAGATCGAACAAGGCTATGTCAGGTCTATGGTGTACTTCATAGTTTGTTAATGGAGCGTAGAAATAAAATCTCACATATTCATGCAGATATAATAGATTATATGCAAACGAGCTTTTTACCCCGTCTCGTATCAACATATACACAAGAATAGCGTGTAGATCATAAATTCTCTGCTTACAGGGTTCGAGCAAAAAAATTCGTATGAATTTCTAACAATAAACGACAGTGATATGCGGCCTCGAGCTTTCGAACGACGGTAAACAAGCCGGAAACACGAAGAAACAAAATCGCTTCGTGAAGAAAAATCGACTCCTTTCAAAGGACCAATCGACCTATTGTCGATTTCACAGGAATCAGATCCTGTTCTGTGAGAATTACTTTATTCTGTTACAAAATGGCTTTTCGTTTCTTAATCAGTTAATTGTGGCGACTTCTTTACAAAGCACCCCCTAGTGTGTGTCGCGATAATCAGGCGATGACGGATATAGTTATAAATCCAACTCAAATTATTTATAATTTTCATTTGTTTTTTTTTATTTCGTGTTAACCTCTAAACATATTAAACTTTACGAATATAATTTAGTTTTCGCCAAAATTACAATTTTAATGTCGAATTGTAACAAAATTTTACGCATGACGGATATAGTCGTCGTGACACAAAATTTTGCAATATCTTCATGACGGATATAATCGTCAAACACACTTAAGTGGTTGAAATACGTTCGCAGTCCTATTAACTAACTGTGCCCCTTTTCCCATGCTTTTATGGGCGCATCCCCACCTCGCACTTTTCCGAAAAACAAACCCGCCGTCGGTGCTGGCCTGGAAAGCGTCAACGGCCGAGGAGGAGAAAGTGACCGAGTCTCACGCGTACTCGGTCCCAACCCTTATTGAGGGCCTCTGATTTATGGGGGCCCTAATGACCACTCTGTCCATCGTCACCCCTGATTGTCTGATTCCTCTTACAGTTCCTACTTTTTCGACATTTAACACGTTGATCCCGGCACTAGAATTTTCGTTTGGCTGGCGTCCGACCGTCTGATGAATTATCATCTTCTGATGATGACTGTTGGAAATTGAATACAGAAATACTACGAAGCAAAAATTAACCATAAACCAGCTTTCTCTTAACGTACTTTCTGAAGGGCTTCTTCCAAGAAGCTAAGCCACATCTGGCATTTTGGAAAGTTTGAAAACATCGAGAAACAGAACAATGGGGCTGAAGGACCCGGACGGGGTTGTAAGAATTTCGACCGCTGCATTCTGCTAGTCTTGTGACAAAACTCGCTAGGTGCGGTCAAAATTGCCCTTCCTCGTGCTATATAAAAGTATCAATAAATTATCTAAGTATTATTTCACAAATAAGAGTTTATTTCATTTAGCAATATAAAACCCCATTCCCAATAATGACAACCGTACTACTCTGCGACGTTTGGAAGATAAAAATATTTCACTTGACGTGTCACTATCTTCTTCTCTTTCCGACATATTCAATGTAATGGGCAATAACTATTTTCAAAACTAAACTCAACTTTCTTTTTACGAACAATCTGTACACTTCGGTTGGGTCTTTTCCAATTGATCGCCTCTCGAAGGTACGTACGTGACTTTTTTATACATCATACGAAAATATAGTGAACAGAATCACACGTACACCTAAAAGGCGTCGAAATTAGCGCAACAAAGAATAATTCCTTATCTCTCAGCGATACCCTACAACTTTGTATCGCTCGCCGGTTGCCGGCTGAACGGAAAGGACAGCAAAGTCGGCGCCGGGCTCAACGTGTTAAAGAACAACGAACACAAAGGAACAAATAGCTGCATTCCCTTAAATATCCCGCAAGAAATCTACAATTCGTAAAGAGCATGCTCGAAGAAACAGAAGAAACCTGATCCAAAGGGACGAGAAAAGATCTCAACCTGTCTCGTTCCCAACAAAGACTTACCCTCTCCCGAGACAGCCTTCGGCTACTCAATTAGGATCAAGATATTTCCAGGTGAACGCTGAAAAGATAACTTGCACTCGGAGTAGAACGAATAATGGGAGTGCAGCGCGAGCTACCGCAGCGATTTTCATTCGAGGGAAACGGGAAAAGCAGCGAACCCGAAAAACGAAACGGGAAAACCCGATGGAATGAAAGAAAAACAGCCGCGAAGGAGGTGAGAAAATGGTAAAAGCGGTGTCTCGATCTCCTACCCCTGTCGACGAAACAATTCGCTGTCCAACCTGACCTGTCCAAAGTTTCTCAAGCCTTGGTGATTCGTGGGAAAATATTTTCTTTCGATGTTTTATACTTGTATAGGAAATTTCTTACTTTTATCATTTAGTAGAGAGATGATAGGTCTCAGGTGTCAATAAAATAAAGTGAAATTCTCAGATATTATTAACCCTCCGCCTGCGGTCTTTGGGTCTTTTGTGACCCATGCTGAGAATCATTCGAAAGCGATAACGCATACAACGAAGGGCGCTGTGTGGTAGGAGAAAAGTGACGATCGCAGTAACACATATACGCATGTGACTACATATACGTTTCCGTCAGAGTGTCGAAGTAACGAAACCGACGACAGTCAGTTTTTGGCGATGCCCTGAAGAAGAAACATGTGCAGTAAATCGAAACAATTCTTAATTTCAAAGTTTATCTTATACTTCCATGCTTTTATTATTGTTTTAGCATTTTGGCATTATATTTTAGTATTCAATTGAAAGCGAAACTGGCAAACCGACGTAGCAAGGCGTCGAAACGGTTGAACGGCAACTCCGCGGGGTTCTTCAACTGTTTGCTGTACGCCTCGTGTCGTCTCGCGAGACAAAGGGGCATTCAGATTTGGACCGGCAGACAGATCAGTCGATCATACAGCAACAGATTATCCCAAATAATTATTTTGGTTATCGATTGGGGAATAAAAAGTATCAGTTCTATCTATTGGGTTGTTTTGTTATTTCTCTAATTAATTGTATTCTCTACACAATATTTAGTAGTTTACACTATTCTTGTATTTAGTATTTAGGATTGTATATTATTTTTGTATTTACTATTTAGATTTTAGTTTTCTGCACTATGTAGGAACGTAAAATAAAAGATAGGTCGGTGTTGTCTTTGTGTAGACAATGATAATAAATATATAACCGTGTGCGATAATTATGAAAGATCCATTTGCAGTGGCCATTCGAGAAAAATCCAGCAAATTTTATATAGCATACGTGACAATACGTAAATATACAATAAATATAGCTTCGACGTTTGATAATTCACGTTATTATTATTTGTTCCTATACGCTCCTATATCTTCCTATGAATCGGGTGATTGTCACTGAATACAGTATCGGTGAGGACCTCGGTCTCGAGCAATCGTCACATTGGGTAGCGTAGCATTGGTGAGCCGCATGGACGGCTCTAAATATGTATTAGTGTGTTATATTTAAAAGTTTGAAAAGATGATAAAAAGAAAGGTTGGACTATGCCTGATGACGGTTCTGGGGTAAGTGCCGTGTGTTTCATCACAGTCCTCTTTCCCGAAGGCTGCATAGCCTTCCCCACTCCGTAGCCAGATCCTACAGGACAAAGGTCCTTTCTTTTTGGCGACGCAACGTCGGGTTGCTCGCAAATGTTTAGGCTTTCCCGCGACTAATATAAACAATACCACCCTTGGCGCCTGATGGCTGCACGTCTTCGAGACGTCCGCCGTCAAGGGGTGCCTTGGGGTTGCATTCATACTTTCCAACAAGTTCTCTCGCCAGGCACACCAGATACCCAGTCATAAATCGGTCACTCGCCTAAATTACGGCCTAGGCCCTTTTTCAGCGACCACCCAAAATGCGGTGTCGCTAACAAGTGGAATATCCGTGATGGTGTCGAAAGACCCATGGCCAGGCCGCCAAGCTTCAGTAGTCGGAGGGTTAAAGCAATTTTACAGTAACAACTTAAACGACTTTACAACTTAGCAACTTCACAATCAAAACCTTTCTTTCAAACAGTCAAACACTTTCTGCCTTCACCGTCCAATACTTTCTTGCACGCGCTCGCATTTTCCCCGTCATATATTCTTCCAAACACTCGTTTCCTTTCATTCTAATTGTCAACCTTCCTCACTCTACGCATTCGGTCACGACCACCCAGAATTTCTCAATCGCAATGTTTTCTCAAGTTCTCATCTTTCACGCCTTAGAAACATTCGAGCGCAAACATTCTGTGTTCACGCGACCGTCGCCCAACTCAAGTACTCTTCCAATTTTTCCAGACTCGCATCCACTCGATATATGTATATTATCCTAAAATACAAAATTCCTCAGTTTTCTCAAGTGCTCATCTTCCACGCCTTAGAAACACTCTAGTCCAAACATTCTACATTCACACGGCTATCCTTAAACTCAAGCACTCTTCGCATTCTCCCAGAATCGTAATCATTCAATCGCATTCCTACACTTATGTTTCCATATTTTTACATATATACAAGAGGATTCGTATCCGTAAATAAATAAAGAAGAAAAAGGAAAAGAAAATACTGTAAGGCTAAAAGCAGGAGAAAGGGAAAAGCAGAGGGGGGCACGATTCATAATTCTCCCTTCTGAGTGTCTTTTTCTTCTTCCTGTTAGCTGAACGGGGAAGGAAAGAGGAAGAACGACAAAGGGAACGGTAAAAGGGGGTGGATCGCATGGCGGGTATGAAAGGAGGAAAAGGGGACGATGGAGAAAAAGGGATGAAAGCTGACGGAGGGTGCGGCAACGGGGGTGGTGTATCCACGCATTCCATTTTCCGTGTCTTTCTTTCCGTCGCGCTACACAAGCCGACTGCCGCTGCGCCAGCCAGACAAAGGTCCTTCCGGAACTTCCGCGGCGAGGTATTCTCCGGACCAATTAGAGACGAGGTGTCAAATGGAAAATTCGAATGAACGAACTACTTTCTCGAACCGGGACGCGGCAGCTCGCGAGTCGCGCTCGCGCTTCACGCCAAGAAGAAGGAAATGAAGGAGAAGAAAGGTAAAGAGGGGAAAATTGTGTCCATGGGGAACGAATCGAGCGACGATTAACGAGGTTGCACACGGTTAACCGACCCGTTAAATCGGTAACCGATTTAATAAAATATCTCTCTCTACCTATCTATCTATCTACAGTAGCGGACATAAGTTTAATCCATTTGCATCATCGCTCTACTCCGGCCGCTGTGCTTAACCCACCGACTACTGAAGCTTGGCGGCCTGGCCATGGGTCTTTCGAGACCCTCACGGATATTTCACTAATGCATATTTAAAGCCGTCCATGCGGCTCACCAATGCTACGCTACCCAAAGTGACGATCGTTCAAGACCGAGGTCCTCACCGATACTGTATGCAGTGACAATCACCTAATTCATAGGAAGATATAGGAGCATATAGGAACAAATAATAATAACGTGAATTATCAAACATCGAAGCTATATTTATTGTATATTTACGTATTGTCACGTATGCTATATAAAATTTGCTGGATTTTTCTCGAATGGCCACTGCAAATGGGTCTTTCATAATTATCGCACACGGCTATATATTTATTATCATTGTCTACACAAAAACAACATTAAATACTAAAATATAATGCTAAAATGCTAAAACAATAATAAAAGTACGGAAATATAAAGTAAACTTTGAAATAAAGAATTGTTTCGATTTGCTGCACATGTTTCTTCTTCAGAGCGTTGCCAGAAACTGACTGTCGTCGGTTTCGTTACTTCGACACTTTGGCGGAAACGTATATGTGTTAGTGCGATCGTCGCTTTTCTCCTACCACACAGCGCCCATCGTTGTATGCGTTATCGCTTTCAAGGGACTCTCAGCATGGGTTACGAAAGACCCAGGGACCGCAGGCGGAGGGTTAAAAATCAGAACCGAACAACGCACGACTGACCCGATCACCGCGTGCCGTTGGACATATGAGTGTGAAACTGACGTTGAAAAAATTTATGGATTTCATCAAAAATACAGTGTCTAAATCGACTAATACGCAATATTATACCTCAAACATCTCATTTTATTTTTTTTTTTTTTTACAAAAAAAGGAAAAACAAATTTTTTTTTATATATGAAATAAAATTATTTATAATACAATGAAAATTTAATTAAATTACTTTTCGTGATATTCTTGGAAATGATCAATACATAATGCTACCTCGCAAATATGGCATTTAAAGACCGTCTCTCTTCGAATACACTTGGATAAGCATGCAACGCATCGTTTTGACGTTTTATTCCCCTTTGCCAAGGTTTGAGGTATCCGTACAGGAAAATGCCTGCCAGTATATCGCGTTATAGAATCATTGATAGGTGCCTTATTTACTTTTATATTGGGTAAATATTTGTGAATAATTTCTTCCGCGAATAGCTGCTTATAAACATGAAATGATCGATTTTTTTATGATTTTATCGTGCCACTTTACGTAAATTAATTAATTCGTTTTCGTCGACTGTTCGAGTTTAAGCTTTTGTTCGTTACGGTATCTCGGTACTATTCGCGAAACAAGGGGCAAGCTGCGTATCGAGAGGCGAACACGCCTCGGGAGAGACGATCGACTTTTCTCGCGCGAAAGCAAAATGATCCGCGAAACTGGGTTACGAGACACGTAGATCGTATTTTGCCGGCGTGTTCCATTGTGAGGCGTAAAAACGGGCAAGAAAACGCTGCCACTTCAATCTTCCGCTCCCCTAACGATACTTTGAATCGTTCCGCGCCCGGCGCCTTCTTGTTCGCGCGCTCTCCATCCGCCGCTCGTTAAGTATAGCCGGCGATCGCCGAAACGGGGCGACCATTTTTCTGCCCCGGAACAATGGACGTGAACATGATTGATCGATCGACGATGGATCTCGGCAAATTTCGCGTCGAGACGTTGGAAAGCGAGGGAAGGGGAATTGGGGAATTAGATGTTTTCGGGGAAGTACGTATGTATGTAAGAGAAGTATTAACCCTTTCATTGCTGTGGACGAGTATATGCGTCTCTGGCGAAGGTTACTCGCATAGATCGACGATGGATCTCGGCAAATTTTGCATTGAGACTTAGACAACGCGGGTAGAAGAAATGGGGAACTCAATGTTTTCAGTGGAGAACGTATATATGTAAAAGGTGTATTAACCATTTGACTGCTGTGGACGCGTATATGCGTCTTTGGCGAAAGTTACTCGCATAGATCGACGATGGATCTCGGCAAATTTCGCGTCGAGACGCTGGAAAGCGAGGGAAGGGGAATTGGGGAATTCGATGTTTTCGGGGAAGTACGTATGTATGTAAGAGAAGTATTAACCCTTTCACTTCTGTGGACGCGTGTATGCGTCTCTGATGAAAGTTACTCGAGTGCATTATGTACGCGTATAAACGTCACTGGCGAAAATTAGTCGCATCGATCGACGATGGATCTCGACAAATTTTGCATCGAGACTTAGAAAACGCGGGGAAAAGAAATGGGGAATTCAATGTTTTCAATGCAGAACGTATGTATGTAAAAGGTGTATTAACCCTGTTGAATTGAAATAACCAAAAGTCGCGGAGATGCGCTAAATGCTACAAGTGTTAGGGATGGGCAGCAAGGGTACTTGGATTAAATAAAAACAACTCGAGGTCCGCTTTCTGTAAATTCCTCTGAATGACTAGCCTTTACTATTTCCTGGCCGTCCTTACACTCATAGGGTCGGGGGTCGGTCCGAAAATTACCTGCCCTCGATCGTCACACCTTTAGGTGGGGAGGTACAAATTAAATAATGCTTTTTCCCAAATCCAACAAACCCTTTGACAGCTGTGGACACGGATATTCGTCTCTGACGAAAGTTACTCGAGTGGATTATGTACCGCGTATATGCGACTCTGGCGAAAATTAGTCGCATCGATCGACGATGGATCTCGGCAAATTTTGCATCGAGACTTAGAAAACGCGGGGTGAAGAAATGGGGAATTCAATGTTTTCAGTGGAGAACGTATATATGTAAAAGTTGTATTAACCCTTTGACAGCTGTAAGCGTGTATATGTGTTTCTGGAGAAAGTTACTCGACTGGATCATAGACGCGTATATGCGTTTGCCAATTTTTCCAAGTTTCCATTTAGAGCAACACAATTGCTAATAGAGCACGGTGCACGCTGAAAACTTCTATCGGCAATATTTAGCACTCAAAGGGTTAATAAAGAGAACAAAGAGGTGGCGAAGAAGAGGATAAGTTTGTGATTCAACACTAGCCACAGTGTTCTTCCGAAGGGAATATAGATAATTGTCAATTTAATAAAATAAATAAATAAAATAATCCTACATAATGATAACAAATTTTATATTTCTATTCTTGTCTTCAAATGCAAAATTTTCAATCAAACATTAAGATAGGGCATGGTACAGTTAGTGTTAAGCGATTGAAAATTGCTTAAAGGTCTAAATTTTGTAGTAGTCTGTAGTAACACAATGGGAGTAAGAACAACCGGCGGGAATTAACGATGGTGTAAGTCAGGGCTTCTTAAACTTTTGTAATTCACGACCCCATTTATGATTGCGAGTTTCTTGACGACCCCATACAAATATAAAAGAAAAATAAATTAATATTTTTTGATGATTTATTTATTAGGTAACAATATACATATACATATACATATACATATGAAAATATATAGTTTTAGAATTCGTTTTGAAACATACAAAAATCTAAAATTAAAAATTGCAGAATTTTGCTACGCGACCCCATTTGGGGTCGCGACCCATACTTTAAGAAGCCCTGGTGTAAATTAATTTAACATGTCTTTATTGCCACAACCGCGTTCCTCCTTCGCTCGTCGAAGACTCTCGAATTTTCCATCGAGGAACGGAACATCTATCATGACAGTCCCCAATCGCTGGGGCACCATTCTATTGTTTTTCGCGGCTCGGGTGGCCCAGCTCGCTAATACGACTACAAGTCGATGATTATTACATTGAAACATCCCTTTGATGGATCATCTCTCCACAAACCGTTAAGTTAATCGTCTGATTAGATTAATTTTCGTCTGTGAATTCGTGCAGACGTAGATTCACTATTTTTTCACCCCAATAATGACAGTATATCCAATACTTACGCGAAGCACTTCGTTCCTACACAGACTGCAAACCTTATGTACGATTTTCTCATTTAATTCTGAATGGTTTCGTCCGTAGACACGTGGAAGAGGAATTGTTTCACGGAAAATCGGGGTCTGGTCATCAGCTGCTTCAATTAAGCGGAGTTCTAAAAATTGCTCACGTACCTTGGCTTACATAAAAGCTCGCGTTTATTCCTAGAATTCATTCGCCTCGCCTACACGTTTCATCTGAAAGAGGGATCTCTTTTATTTCAAACACTTGTTATTCGCGCCCACGCGTCCGCGGAACATTCACCTCTACGGGAAACGGAAGTCGGGGCTGCGTTAAAAGGTGTGTTAAAAATTGAATCGAATAATAAACCAGGGCAAGTGCATCCCTCGGGAAATGGCCAGCCGTATTTAACCTGGTACAGCGTAATACGTGCCAAACAGGTGCATATTATACCGTTGAATTAAATAAAAGTGGCGTGACGAAGAAAGAAAGAAATATATTCTAGTATATATATATTATATTTCAACATATTCATAACCACAAGACGTTCATTGTATAACACGTTTCTTTATAATTATAACTTACAATATTACTACGCTATATTGATAAATATAAATATGCTAAATATATTTATCTCTACTATATAATTTTATAGTACAATTTTGCTAAATATAATATAGAATACAGGTTCCAAAATGATTCAGAAACAATTTTTTTTATTCTAAAACGACGAAGGTAAGCAATATTTGTCAAAAACTGCAGTGTTAAGTAGTGTAGGTAAAGCATAAAGCAGCCGAGTGTCTTGTTCAGTCAACAGAAAACGAATCCATGTTAAAACGGCCGTTTAAAACGCACAAACGAGATACGCAAACCGACAAACAGACCTCTTTAAATTACCGAATCCCGTTTCCCCGGCGTTCGATAAGCCGGAAACCGATCTCGGATCTTTAGGACCAGTTCCCGGGAACGGAGATACGGCTGGCTTGATCGCTGCCACTTGGCTCAATGAATTAATTACAGTTAATTGGCAATTACCACCTTGCGCCGCCTCGCGACCCTGATAGGCTGGCGCAGCGACGCTGCGGAGGAAAATATATTTTCTTCGTAAACGCGATCCTGCGCCGCGTTTTCTGGCCCAGAATTGATTTAATAAACGCTGAACGTCGTCTCCCGATCTCTCTTTCCCCTTCACTCGTTTTCTCTCCCTCACGCTCTCCACAGCTGTTGGTTCATTGGGTTGACGAGTTATTAATTCGTTGACGAGTAAACTGTACCCAAGTTATTTCTATGCCTGGCTTTATTTATAATTACTTTCATCGACATGATCGCTTAATATAAAATTTCATCGACGAGTTCGTCGAGGTAGGGCTATACCCACGGTAATCCAAGGTAAGATAACCGATGAATTACGTAACCCGGCACAATTGATACTGTCAGGAGACATTTTCGGTTCATTCCTGTTGTTCGATACGGAAGCTGGATGGACAGATCGCGTTGTGATGGTTGATTGAAACAAATTTTTAATTAGAGCGATCCCCTTGGCCGCAATAACTGCTCCTCGCAATTTCCACGACACGATATTCAACTTAATCGGAGACAGCGGCAGTGGCGCATCAATTTGAAGAGACAAGGAATCCGTCCTCGAAAAATATTAATTTGATAATTTCTTCTTAATTATGCGGTAACAATTAACGCTCGGCTTCGCCGGCTACGTCGAGTAGCGTAAAACGCAAAATTTAGGAAACACAGGAACAACGGCAGGAAATAAACTTCAGCTTGGAAAGAAAACCTACAAAATCGTGGATTTAAGCAAAATGCAATCTGAAACACGGAAATATTGTGCCACCTCCTTCAAACCTATGATCTCCTGATACAAAATCATGATATTAGACACTATGCAATCTGAAACGCGGAAATATTGTGCCACCTCCTTCAAACTTATGTTCTCCTGATACAAAATCGTGATTCTAAACAGTATACACTCTGAAACACGGAAATACTGTGAAATTTTGGGCCACCTCCTTCAAACTTATGTTCTCCTGATACAAAATCGTGATTCTAAACAGTATACACTCTGAAACACGGAAATACTGTGCCACCTCCTTCAAACTTCTGTTCTTCTGATACAAAATCGTGGTTTTAGGCAAAACGAAATCAGAAACACGGAAATTTTGGGCCACCTCCTTCAAACTTATGTTCCCCTGATACAAAATCGTGATTCTACACAGTATACACTCTGAAACACGGAAATACTGTGCCACCTCCTTCAAACTTATGTTCTCCTGACACAAAATCATGATTCTAGACAGTACGCAATCTGAAACACGAAAATACTGGGCCACCTCCTTCAAACTTCTGTTCTTCTGATACAAAATCGTGGTTTTAGGCAAAACGAAATCAGAAACACGGAAATTTTGGGCCACCTCCTTCAAACTTATGTTCCCCTGATACAAAACCGTGGTTTTAAGCGAAACGTAATCTGTAACACGGAAATATTATGCCACCTCCTTCAGACTTATATTCTCCTGATACAAAATTGAAGGTTCTTGCAAACCGTAGTCTAGGGATCGCAAATATCTTGCATTGTTCTGCTAACTAATGTTCTCCTGATACAGCATCCGCAGATTACGCGGAATGGTGGCAATCGTCAAGGAAATCAGCTCACGTTGAATCAGTTCACGGCCCTTGAAGATGAGATTCTTCTGACTAAAATGAGATTTTCAGCAAAACCTAACCTAACGAGTGCAAATACCGTACCAAATTCATCCAGCTCATGCTCTCCCGCTACAATGTCGTGGCTTTAGAATCTACGTAATCTTGCAAGTTCTGGTATCACCCCATCACGTAAACACATACACTACAATACGGAAAGTTTATCTAACACTCACGAAACTCGTGGAATAACATATTTACGTGTTTCCGCGTACCGTCTAAAATCATGATTTTGTATCAGGAGAACATAAGTTTGAAGAAGGTGGCACAATTTCTCCGCATTTCAGATTGCGTACTGTCTAGAATCACGATTTTGGATCAGGAAAACATAAGTTTTAAGGAGCTGGCACAATATTTACGTGTTTCAGATTGCATACCGTCTAAAATCACGATTTTGTATCAGGAGAACATAAGTTTTAAGGAGCTGGCACAATATTTACGTGTTTCAGATTGCATACCATCTAAAATCACGATTTTGTATCAGGAGAACATAAGTTTTAAGGAGCTGTCACAATATTTACGTGTTTCAAATCGCGTACTGTCTGAAATCACGATTTTGTATCAAGAGAACATAGGTTTGCAGGAGGTGGAACAGCATTTCCGTGTTTCAGATTGCGTTCTGCCTAAAACAAAGATTTTGTATCAGGAAAACATAAGTTTGTAGGAGGTGGCATAGTATTTCCGTGTTTCAGATTTTGTTTTGCCTAAAATCACGACTTTGTATCAGGAGAACATAAGTTTAAAGGAGGTGGAACAGTATTTCCGTGTTTCAGATTGCGTACTGTCTAGAATCACGATTTTGTATCAGGAGGACATAAGTTTGAAGGAGGTCGCACAAAATTTCCGTGTTTCAAATTTCGTTTTGCCTAAAACCACGATTTTGTATCAGAAGAACATAAGTTTGAAGGAGGTAGCACAATATCTGCTATCCTTAGATTACGGGTTTTCAAAAATCTCGAGTTTGTATGAGGAGGACATGTTTTGGAAAGAGGTCGCACGTCATTATTACTACTTACTTATGGCTTGTCAAAAATCAGAATTTTGTATGAGTGGATGCTGAAGCAATTTAAACCTGGTGTTTTGAAGTTTTCGTTTCTTTAAACCCTTTCCCTTCTAATTACCTTGCTACCGTGATTACTAGATTAATTTTTGGTAAATGTGTTTTCGTGAGGTACCTATCGATTGTTATGTATAGCATTTTGTATAATTTTAGTGCGCTTCTGACCTCCTTATTCAGCTATAATCTTTAATTAATACGTGAACTAACCATGATTTTCTTGAATTAGTGCACGTCGCATAGGTGGAAAGCCCCTGCAATGTCTGCGTACAATCAAAGGGTTTGTGCCGTCATTAGTTCGCAGCCTAATTTACTTTCGCCTTGTGCTGGTATCGTTTCTCTTTCCCCGTCGGTCTGGACGCGAATCTAAATTAAATCCGCGCCGGTGAAAAGCTCGCTTGTACACATAAGGATCCCGCGACACTCGAGGACACGTGAATGAAGAGGAGGACCAGCGTGCGCGTTTCCGCATTCACCGTCTCGCTACCACGTGCTTGTGTGCGAGGACCGTGAGCGCGCTCGCACCGATTCAGCGACGCCAAGGAGGCATGAATAAGCGGTATTATACTTACGAAGGTAATACCGTGGTTGTGCGTTAACGCCTCGACGAGGAAGTCATCACAAGCCGGCCAACAACAACGTAACGAACACACGTGTATACTTACTTTCGGTGGCCAGCTTAATACTCACTTCCGTTTAATTTGCTGGATGTTCATCAACCTTTTCCGCGTAATAGGCTAATGCCTGGTAAATGCTTGACCTATACTACTCGAATTCTGAACGCCAAGTTGCACGGTTTAAAATTCGTCCGTGAATTAATCCGCTGCATCGGGTAGAGAATGGTTTAGTATAAATTTAAAATTAGGAAGCGGTATAAAGAGTAATTATTCATACCCGCATCTAATAGAGACACTCAAAAATATAAAAGATGTATTTCATTTTATTTTTAATTCTATGAAGTATAATTTCTGTGAGCGTTCGCAGTCACGTACAGCGGTAGAGCAATTAAATATTATAATCAACTGTTTTATCAGAAATTTTGCAATTTTATGTTTTAATGAGTTACAAGTAATCTAAGTTATTGAATAGAAATATTAAATAGAAAAGAAAATGAAGATTCATAGAAGAGTTCAGATTTTAAGTAGTACAGGTCGATCATATAAGAGACAATCGGTACAAGACGTGTTCTATCTCCTTGTAAAGTTTAAGGCGAGCTTTGATTCCTCTGATGGTACTTTTGATTTACCTAACAGGATATTTGAGTACCTCAAAAACCGCATACAATTATCTCATTCACTGACCACTCGTTCCTCAACTTCATTACCACCCTTTCCGTGTAACAACAAGTCCGACGAGTAGATTAGAATCAGCACCGTCTAAAGCAGCTTATCGGCGTAATTAACGAAGTACCGAGCAGCAGTGTATACCGCTGTGGGATTCAGAACAATCGCTAATTAATATAGTTCTAAAATGCACCACCTATCCTACAACTTATCTCCACTTACGAATTAACCGAACGAACCAACGTTGCCCGTGAAAATTAATCTAACATTAAATCCCATAAATTTCACCGACCCTCCATCAAGCATTAAACAGTATAACGTTCGCTCCTCCTCTTTCGTTTAACAGTGTCTAAATGGTGGAAACTGTAAAGCGCATCTCTGCTCTATCTTAACCCTTTCGCTACGGGAGGATTTTTCGGCAAGCAATTCCCGCTGAATAAGCTGCCACGGCAAAAGTGTGTACTTATGGAACAATTGTAATTATCCGACGTATGTTCAATACCGTGGAATCTTACGCAGAGCGTAACTATAGTCAGTCGTAGAAAGGAAAGGGTTAAAAAATTATCGCATAATGTAATAATACTCTGTTCGAAAAATTTCACGGGGTGACTATAGTCACCGCTCGTAGCGAAAGGGTTAAGAATAATCACTAATTAGTACGTGATCATTTCGAGATTGGTCTCAACATAGAGAAGCGTCCACGTTCCTTTAAAGTGAAAAGAAATTGCTAGCAAACATAATGCAGGGGGTAAGTGGATAGGTTGGAATGCAATTTAGAAAGTGTATATGCAATATATTTTAAAGAATGGATAAAAGAAAAACGCTGTACCCCGCACTGTGTACTATACCATTCCACGTTCGCTTCTAGACTGACCTTTTGTTCTTTACACTCGTCCCAAAAATTTCTTACACGCATAGACACACGCGCATATATTACACTTTGAAGGAAACCATACGCACTCCTTAAAAAGAACACAGCTTTCTATTCTTAGAACCTTTTTTTTTTCTTTTTTCTTTTTTCGCGTGGAGGAAATCTTCCAAAGATACCCAGCCACCCTGAGAGGGGTAGCCAGGTTATGTGGGATTTTTACCCACTAAAACCTCCACGATGGCCATATACCGCGATTGGGGAAGTACCGGGAACTCTATAAGAACACGTCCAGTACTTCCCCCGGCTATTCTCAGAATCTAACCTCAACCTAACCTGAAACCATGCGCACTCCTTTTTATTCTTAGCAATTATTCTTAGCAATTCTTCTGCTCGAGATGCACAGTTTTATAGTGTTCCCACGATAATTTCTTAAACTCTATATTCTACCTGAGTCACCACATTCTCGTAGACATATTACTGAAAACATCTCCGACACTAAAGCTAGCCTAATTCCAACTACCTCTTCATTTTTAAATTCTCTTAATCCCTAGACTGCACATCGCGTTCGAATCGTTTGACCAATGCCCCACATAAAAGTAACGACTTCGCAACAAGGTTCATCAACTACTCACTTTGACCCAATTGGTCCTCCCAACGTTAATCCGGTCCCGTGCTTGTAACACGGTTAATTAATGTACCCGGTCGAGGTAGACGCGTGCAGATGAACGCACACACGAGCTACGTGTGCTGGCAATTAACGGAATTATGCTTACCGGTGTCTGATACTCCATTAACCAAGCCGATCAATCGTAATGGCGGCGGTGTGGCTCGCTCGAAAGCCATCTTACCGCATGTTAGAAGCTCGCGAGGCACAGGTATTACCGGTCGCCGCGATAATTAACCCTTTGCGCTCGGAAGGTGACTGCTGATAGTCAAACGATGGCAATTTTGCAAGTTTCCGGATGCAAATAGTCGAGTTTAAAAATTTTCGCAGTCTTTATCCTAATTAACCGTTTGAGTCTCAGGGGGTATTGAAAAAACACTGTCGAAGAATCCCAAACTTTCTCTAAATGAGTACGATAAGACACAAGCAGCGCGATAGCGCTTGTTTTATTTTATGTCGAGAAATACCAAGCGGCGCAATAACGCTTGCATTTAAATTTTTATTTTGTAATGTATTATTAAATTATTATAGTATTATTATACTTATTGTAAAATGTACTATTTACATTAAAAGGAGTTGTGTAATGTACTTGCTTCAGTAAATCTGAGCGTTCGAAATGTGCTAGGTTTTCTCGACATAAAATCTCAACAGCGCGATCGCGCTGCTTGGGACTCAAACGGTTAAACGAGTGTTAAGGTAAGTAAATTCTAATTTCTCTAATTTCCATGTTTTATAATAGGAAATCTTTGAAGACAGAGGTTCGCCTTTCGAGTGCAAAGGGTTAATATTACTAAATAAAGTACACTCTTATTTAATCTCGACGACTGTTTTAAGGACGATGGAAGAATATTCATAGCATGTTAATTATCTTTATTGTTACTCATTTTTTCCAGTTATTATGTTCAGGATAATTATAGATAGTATTAAAAATGGGGTTTTAAGCCTTCGCGCGCAAAAGGTGACTACTGACAATCAAAGGATGTCAATTTTACAAGTTTTCGGATGCAAATATTGGTGTTTAAAAATTTCCGCAGCCATTATCCTAATTAAATGAGTGTTAAGATAAATAGATTTTAATTTCTCTAATTTCTTTGAATTTTGTACTTTGAAATTTTTAAAGACAGGGGCTTACCTTTCGAGTGCAAAGTGTTAATATTGCTAAATAAAGTACTTTTATTTGATCTCGACAACTGTTTTAATGGCGATGGAAAAACATTCGTAGCATATTAATTATCTTTATTGTTATTTACTTTTTCCAGTTATCATATTCAAGATAGTTATAGATAGTATTAAAAATAGAGTTTTAACCCTTTGCGCTCAAGAGATGACTACTGATAATCAAACGATGTCAATTTTACAAGTTTTCGGATGCAAATATTGATGTTTAAAAATTTCCGCAGTCTTTATCCTAATTAAACGAGTATTAAGATAATTAAATTCTAATTTCTCTAATTTCTTCAAGTTTTGCACTTATAAATTTTGGAAGATAGAGGGTCACCTTTCGAGTGCAAAGTGTTAACTGCAAGGTAGAGTGTCTCGAGTGTTAATTAATTACACGCATGCCTGGTTCCCGTTTTCGTACCATCGACAAACGTGAATTCCCGCGAATAAATCCCGGATGACCGTCGGATATCCGGAGTAAATCGATTTCACGGCTGGTCCGTGCACCGTGGGAGGTATTTCGCAGATGATTGCGGTGAATACGTGGCCGATGAGATTTACGCGGACCGGTGAACGTTTCTTACGCGTTTTAGCGTGAGTGTTTCTGGTGGTACATTCGCTGGATGATGTATCGGGTGTTGAGAAGCAGCTGCGAGAGTGGAGATACTGTTTTTGTTACTGTACATTAGCCAGCCAGAGGCGGATACTTCATATTCGGCGAATGAGAGGCTATTTTATTTTATAGGGTAGAATGTCAGTGGGGGATGGAATACTGTCGTGGTAAATTAAATAAATACTTCAATCATTTGTTTTGATGCGTTTATTAATGTTTATTAAGCTCACAAATATAGAATTAGCAGTGGGTAAAAAATAAAATAGATACTCTTTTAAATATTAGGTTGGGGAAAAAGAAATCCATTATTTTTTCGCTAGATAGCTGTAGTGATATATATTTCGTAAAGTATTAATCAGACAAATTCAAACTTGTGCTCGTTGCAAAAGTGACAATCGGTACTAAAAAAAAGTTCTTTTACAGTTTTTTGATTGGTCGATTCAGTTGTGAGTTATATGGTGTAAAAGATGGAAGTTAACAAAGAGAAAATTCGGTGTATTTTACAATTTTGTTTTGATAAAGGCGAAAATGAAAGTCGTAATAATAAACGTAAAAATAATGGATTTATTTTTCCCCAACCTAATATAGAACGGTTTTATTTAAAATACGTCTACTCACACTCACTCCTTCACGCAGACTGATTCTCTCGCTACATTCTTTCGTCCACTCGCTCGACTTTCTTTACCTTCTCGTCACTTCGTTCTCTCACTCAATCATCGAAAATCCCGCAAACCACATACTCTCTGTGTTCTAATCCGAAGATTCATCCCACTCGCATGATTTTCGGTCACTGGTTTGATTTTTTAACACTGTAGCGCGTGATAATTTTAAACGTAGCATGCAATATACTTTTAAGCAAATCTATTGTAAGTACACCTCACGAAGATCGCGATTAGCGCGGAACCAGGTACTCCGTGTCATAAACCATCCTGCTAGTCCAAAACCGACGGTGATTGGGTAGCCGAAGCTACTCAAACCTGCATAAAAAGCCGTGCTAAAACATTGAAGAGGCAGCAGTACGATTCTACTAAATTACCGTATCATGGCCAAGGTGCCATTTCCCCTGGCTTTCGCCAAAATTCCTCTAGATACGCCTTTTCGCATCTAACGCTATGAAAACCAGCTTAATACTTGACTTATAAAACTAACTAACTACCATTAAACACTTAATCACGCTGAGAGTTTTTTTGCAAATTTTTCTCTCTAAACCTAAATTGTCCTTATAGACACAAACCTCTGGCAAGCTACCCCCCTGTACGGTCCCGACACGTGGCACTAGTCATAATTTTTAAGCTTATAATGCTTGTAAATTAAGTTAAAATTTCACCCGTAACTCTACCACTAGGCTTAAGCTCTGGAAACTAGGATTAGGCACGTACCTAGTCGCAATAAACCCATAAGGCCAACAGACGTAACTTCCTCATAAATTATATCAGTACGACTTTTTTCCTCGTTGATTTTGCCAGCATGACCAAAGGTCGACCGGCCTAATGACTTTATTGCCTAGGTTCTTCACCACGCATCACCCTATCCATTTCTGCATATCTCCTTCCACTCATCCTTCGGTCCACTTGCTACCCCCATCCTCCACCCAACGATCCAATCCTTGCAGATTCCAAAAACACACCTCCGAACCTCCTCCGACCACACCCTCTTCACTTTCCCTATATAACCCCTGTTTCTTCAACTAACGTATTCATTCATTCATTCATTCAGTCTTATCCAATCGCACGTATATCCGTTTTGTTAAATTTTTGTTGTTAATTTTGTTATTAAATAAATTGTTAAACTGCTTGACGCATTCGTCTATATCAACCCAATTGAAATAGTGTTGTCGTGAATTGCAACAACACGTCCGACAAGAAGTGTCGGAACACCCCCTACATCTCACTTGGTCGGTGAGTCTGGTCTACAGACGGGCACGACCCTAACCTCAGCTAACAATATTTAAAAAAAAAAAAAAAATTGAAGAGGCAGTAGCACCAAGACAGTCGAAAAGTGTCGTATTTGAGACCACCGAGAGTTTAATTCGGACCTCTCTGCGTACAGGTTAGCTCTCACACTCAATACCCATTACCGAACTCTCAAAAACTGAAAGGAAGCATCGCAGGACCCATCGGCGTCCAGGATCTCCTTAAATTGTCGCTGCGAAGTCTTAGCAACCGTCACAAGCTAGGACACGTCTGTATTACCCCTTGTAGCTGTTATTAATTTTTGAATAAATTATACCAACGTTACAACACTCAATTTTCAACACTCACACAAATTATGATAATAAGATACCAGGGAGATTCTACGATTTTAATTATGTTCAACTACAACAATGTAACTTCTCGATTTGTGACCGACAACATGTGATAAGAGCAGGACTTTCCAAACTTCAAAGTGCAGTTGTACGGTTATCCTGTTATCCGTCTGTATAATCTGTAAAAGAAAAAAATGTGAGAAGAAAAGGTTTAACGTACGATATTCTAACAAATTGATTGAAATATCATGGGAATTTTCAGTATACACAGTAACACCGTAAATCACAGCATTTTGAGAACAATCGTATTAACCGTTTGCGTACCAAGAACCGCTTTCGCGCTTTTTCGATTCCCTGTCGAGAAAACCCAGCGCATTTGATCGATCCAGACAATTAACAGTGCGCTCACAATTTATATAACATATAAATAATAGTATATAATATATATTATAGTATTTTATAAAATAATTGTGAGTGAAAAGGAACGAGAATTAGAAAATACATTATTTAAATTTTTATAATGAACGAGAACGAGAACATGACATTGATAAAACACACACAAACAATCACTTTCGCTATTTTTAACATTCTCTTATTTTTATAACCATGATATACATGAATCATACAGATCATTCATCACCACATTCGAACCTTAAGATCTATACACAATATCTTTCATATGCTTTCGCCACACTCATCCATCCATACAACCATTCCTCACTCTCGTACCACATATTCTATGGACCAATAAATATTCACAATAATAAGTTACAAATTAAAAATATGAAAAATATGAAGAATAAATAATATTTCGACACATAATCGAAAGAGCTCGATCGTGCTCCTTGGCGTTTTTCGACTGTGTTTTTCGAAAACCCTCTGGTACGCAAACGGTTAACCCTTTGAGTGCTAAAAACGTATGTATACGTTTTCACAAGTCTATCAATATATACGAAGGCCGTAAATATACGTCCCCACGTATCCATCGATATATACGAAAACCGTAAATTTACGCACTCTACATTTTTTTACTATAACATCTTTTACTGTTTTATTGATTGATTTAACATGGGATATAACATGTTAACCCTTTGACTGCTGAATACGTAAATATATGCCTTCACAAGTCCATCAATACAGCGTGTTAATCTACCTATGGACTTAAATGAAATGGGCGGTTCTAGACATTAAAATAAGACGAAAATCAAGAGCGACAAAATTTCGTTAAACGCTTCGTTAATTAGTTATTAGTAGTTAAAGATTGCCCCAAATCAGCCAATCCGCTGCAGCGCCGGCTACAGTTGCACCTTCCTGGTGTCGTACAGCTAATTTCTTTTAAATAACAGTTTTTTTTTATTTAGTTTTAAATAAAATATGGTTGTGAGTGTGTTTGTGCCGCACATATGTATGTCATCGTGAGAGTGCAAAAGAAGAGAGAAAAGAATACATTTTAGTGACGGTATAAATTATAACTGATTCGTGCAGGTGTGTTGTGTACCTTCTTGTGGACTTTGCAAACGGGACAATCGCGGTGCGAGTGTATTATTCAATAAATATTCACGGACGGGACAATCGCGATTTGAATGCGTGTGTGTGCTTCACTTTTGGGCAGTGTACTATCTGCTTTAAGAGATCATTGACCCTCTTTACTCGAAAATCCCAATGGGCGACATTTGACATGCTCTTGTGGATTTTGCGAGTAAGCAGGTTTAATGTCATTCAACATTTTGAAAAGTGACTGAAGTTTTGATTTTGAATTACCCGTGACAAACAAGTTTTCCTGCGCCCCACGAGGTAAGCGTTATAATACATGTCGATACGGTCCTGGGTTCGCCTGTGTGCGGCGAGCCCAACGGCCGGCGCTGCAGCCAGATTGGCAATCTTTAACTGCTAATAACTAATTAATGAAGCGTTTAACGAAATTTCGTCACTCTTGATTTTCGTCTTATTCCATCGTCTAGAACCCCCATTTCATTTAAGTCCATAGGTAGATTAAAACCCTGTATATACGAAAGGCGTAAATATACGTTCTCTGTATTTCTTTACTACAACACCTTTATTACTGTTTTACTGATTAATTCAACATAGAATTTATTGCCCTATGTAGCATAGCAACTAAATATGCCATCATTACTTTGTCATTATTATTTTTGATCCCTAAGGATGGTATCAAACTTCCGGGTACTGTTTTGGTCACTAGTCAATGTGGACAACCAGTTGTAGCGACTGACATACAAAAAACGCACCGTTCATATTGATGGATTCGTCCGAGAGCGCGCCGCAGTCAAAGGGTTAATATTAAACTGTTGTAATTCAAGTTGTAACGTTAAATTTTATAAGAATCGATTTCAGAACATTTTTCCAAGTACCTTACTCGACACCTATCGCGCCATATCTCTTCCACCAGCAATAACCAATGAGAACGTTAAACATTAGCCGTGCATATATCAGGGAACAGAGGTCACATGTATTCGTGCTGATAAATGACACCCAATTTTTCGTCATTCGTATCGCGAATATCTCCGAACAATAGATATTTATCGCCGCTCGTGGAACGGAGAGGATCGCGTAAGGATGAAGGTTCCATTCCGGAGGAAATATACGCCCGGATGATTTCTCGCCACGCACGTGGCACTTCCGGTAGGAGAAGATGAACACCAGCGCGCGCGCTGTGTACGTAACGCGTAACGAGATTTAAGGGTGCGCCGTGCGACGTGTAACGACATTTACGGGTGCAACGCGACTGAAGTCAAGCCGGTAGATTAGCGAGTTGTTATTGCGTTAGACGAGAAGTTAACCTTGTTACCTGCCGCGACACTTCAGTTTCATTTTTGTCTCTCGAACTAGCACGTTTAACAAAGGATTGGTTACAAATAAGAGCTGGAGGAAAACAGTGTGACTAGCCGTATCTGTAGCATCGTAATTAATTTTATAGCGTAAGAGAAAGTGAGGGGTGTGTGAATATTTATTGGTTCATAGAATATGTGGTACAAGAGTAAGGAATGGTTGTATGGATGGATGAGTGTGGCGAAAGCATGTAAAAGATATTGTGTATAGATCTTAAGGTTCGAATGTGGTGATGAATGATCTGTATGATTTATGTATGTAGGAATGCGATCGAGCGGATGCGAGTTTGGGAAAGTCTGAAGAGTACTTGAGTTGGGCGATTGTCGTGCGAACGCAAAATGTTTGGGCTCGAATGTTTCTAAGGCGTGAAAGATGAGAACTTCGGAAAACAGTGTGACTGAGAAATTCTGGGTGGTCGTGACCGAATTCGTAGAGTGAGAAAGGTTGACAATTAGAATGAAAGGAAACGAGTGTTTGGAAGAATATATGACGGGGAAAGTGCGAGCGCGAGGCAGAAAGTATTGGACGGTGAAGACAGAAAGGTTTGGTTGTGAACGTAGAAAGAGTGTTAAAGTTGCTAAGTTGTAAAGTTGTTTAAGTTGTTTTGTTAAATTGTTTTAAATATATTGTTATTAAGTTTTAATCGCTTCACTTTTGTTTTTCACACCTGAATTCCATCTTCTGTTCTACATTTTATAGAACATTTCCTATATGTATGTCATGGTTATAAAAATAAGAGAATGTTAAAAATAGCGAAAGTGATTGTTTGTGTGTGTTTTGTCAATGTCATGTTCTCGTTCTCGTTCATTATAAAAATTTAAATAAAGTATTTCCTAATTCTCGTTCCTTTTCACTCACAGGGTGGACAGCGAGAGTTCAGACTTGCTTGGGGAAAACTCTTGGCGACGCGCGAGGCCCTCGAAAAATGCCCAAATATGGTCATGCTTTTGAAATATGCCCAAATAACGTTGTTACCTGCCGCGATACTTCAGTTTCATTTTTGTCCCTTGAACTAGCACGTTTAATAAAGGTGTTTGGGACTCCACGATTGTTACAGGTGTGTAAAATCGCTCGAGTTCCGGGTGAAGTTGCACTTGGTGTGCCGACTAACAAGTTCAAATTCTATACACAGTTATACTATGATGTTCTATACTATAATACTATGATACTGTGATACTATGATACTATGTTTCTCAGATACTATGATTCTTTGGTTACTATGTTACTCTGATTCTAAGTTACTATGTTACTATGAGACTATGTCCCGGCGCCGAAGTGGCTCAGTTTTATATGGAGGAGTTC
>JAOPTO010002398.1:0-16957 GCA_033822845.1 Tetrapedia diversipes | reverse complement strand
TTAACCCTAGAACTCCTGAGCCTCGATTTGTTACGCGAACTCCTAATGGGGGGGTTCCTCGAACCCATACTTCTTTTTATACATTTATCCTGGAAAAAGTTGTTTTTTGGAAAATTTTTGGAAAAGTTGTTTTTTTCCAAAATTTTTTGCAATGTCAGGATATGCTATAGTTTGTAAACAAGACGACATATGTTTTTGCGTTCAATTTGTATTGATTTATGTATATTTATAAAATTAAATACTATTATAAAATAGTATAGTAACGTGCAGCTAGTTTGAACTTGATTCTTCTGATAAACATGAATGGCAAAGTATAGTATTAAATGAATATTTTCTGCAAACATGGTTTTTGCAATTGTAACAAATTTGCATTGATTTTAATAAACTATTATATTTTATGCGTCTGCTTTTAGCCTCCAGTATACACTCATAACATCTTCCCTTTTTTGTCGGTTCTGTATCTTTTGGTATTTTAGTTCATAGTGTCTTTCCAGTTAAAGTTCCCAATTAGTTACATAGTTTCATTCTTCGTTCTGTAATTTTTATTCTTTGGAGAAAAGGAGAGCGTGAGGGTCCACTTCGCGTGATCGCCACCGTCATCACGGCGCGTAGTCAGTTATATTTCTCTTATACTTACTAATTTTTTACACATAGCAACGGGAACCTTTTAATATCAAACTTAAATGTGTATACAACAATAAATAATTTTAAGAGAATTTTTTATGAAAGGGAAATGATTCTAATTTAAGGTTTTCCAATTTGTGGGTTCGAGAAACCCCCCCTCCCCTTAGGAGTTCTAGGGTTAATTGAATTTAAAATGAATTCATAAAAAACACTCGGTGAATTCGTACTATCGTAACTCCACGTCAATAAACATAAACCATGCATCCTTGCAAATACGAAAAAATTACGCAACGCGTCGAAAAATATCGCAGTTCCGGGTTACGACGGGATTATACCCGTTGATCCTGTCCGCATATAATACGACGATAACCGATGTATAGCCTCGAGAACAGGATCTTGAAATCCTTGAGACCGGTAATACGCGAAGCTGCGTGTACCTACTCGGAGCAAAGGCAGCCGAAGTTTCGATTGACTATAGAAAGTCGCCCGCGGCTATGGGAGGCCGACGGTGTTGGCCGGATTCGGCGATGGGGATAAATGAGAGGGAAGGAAAACGCGGAGGAAGCTTAAATCAATTCGGTGCATTCACGCTGGAATACCCAGTAGGTATATTATGTACCTATTATCGGGAAAGCCAATCCAGCCGAATATCGTGGGCTTCGTGCACGGTGCAGGAAGCTCGATTTCCCCCGATCCAGTAGCAGTTAGTTAACCGTGTGTCCCTTCTGTGTCTCATCTAGCGCTTGCAAAACCACGCCGGCTGCGGAATATTATTGCGAACCGAGTTTCGGCCTCAGCTTACTCCGATCGAACGGTTAGGTCTCTCTTTAACACTAAATTTATGGATCTTTCTTGTATATTTTGTTTGTAATATACAGTGGTTCCAAAAATTATTCGTACACCATGTCACAAATAAATTCGTTTAACCCTGAAATTCTGAGTCTGATAGAAGTATTTGATAAAACTTTTTGGGTATGTAGATCGTAATAGTATATGTATGAATTAATCTCTTCTTTTCATCTAAATGCCATTTTAAAGGGGTGAAACCAGCGTTGAAGCTTCTGAGTTTTCTCTCATTTTTTAAAGATAACTTTGTAATGGTACTTGATGAAGCAAAACCTTTCAAATAGAAAATGTTTAATTTTTAATACTCTATCGTCCTGTCATAAAAAAAGAACACAGGAAAGCTTGTATTCAAAGCGTGAAAAATCGCTGAAACTTTGAGATTCGTTATCAGCCCCTTTAAAAGATATTTTGCCGCTAGAAAAATTGCTCCACGCAGGACACACCATGCTCTGTATAGACATAAAGTTTCATTGAAATCAGAATTTCAGAAGTAGATGAATTTCCTTATAATACAGTGTACGAATACTTTTTCGAGTCACTGTATATGTGTGTGTCTATACATGCATACGGTAGCGGGCAGAAGTTTAATATGTGAGGTCAATGCAAAGGATAGCTTTATATTATGGTAGAACGCTATTTATCGATTAGTATAAAATACAAATTTTGTTTATTATGCTATTTCTTGTAAATCATTTAATGTATTCTCGTTGACTCTTTGGTCTTAACCCTTTGCACTCCACGTCATCTCGAACGTATTGGATGGACGTATTCTCGGTTCCTCAAAGTCACTATTTTTTTATATATATCTTGGTAACTGTACCATATTTTGATTTGATATCTTGTGCCATTTTAGCAGAAAACTTCACAGAAACATGAATTTTTGAAAAGATTGTGCTGGGATAAGTTGATTCCCCAGAATCACTAATAAATTCTAATGTCCCCTGAGAGGGGACAACGGAGTGCAAAGGGTTAAACTTTAGTCCGTTACTGCATGTAGATTTGTGTTTAAGGATACCATGTGTGTGTGTGTGTGTGTAGGTTTTTAGCATGAAATATCTGAAATTGAAATGTGAGAATAGAAATATATAATGGAACAACAAAAGGTACTTTAATTATTGAAATGTAAACGGCTGGCTGTATTTTCTGGCGTTTGTTATAACATACTCGTTCGTTATGGGATACCTCACTCTATATGTAAAGGAAGACAATGTTTATTTTTGGTTAAACGCGTTTATCTCTTAATCCATCTTAATGCACTGAGTGGAAAATGTAAAACAGTATTTTCTCGTTAGTAAACGTTAACAAGACAGAAAATAATTTTTTTTTCATTTTGATGTGCTTGTCAACATCACAAATATAATGTTACATAGGAACTGAATATACAAATATGTCGGAAGAACGAGAAGCAATCGGTACATGATTAAGTACTAAGGATACTATTGCCAGGTGTTAATAAACGAATATTCAATAATAATGGAATCGGTTACTGTAACGTGCAACTTGAAAATTGATACGTCATGTAAAGAGAGGAGTTTGCTTTATCATTTGTAGTAAAATAATAATAGTAGGTGAACTGGATAAATTTCCTATAACCATTTGCACTCGAAAGATGACAGTTAGTCGTCTAACATAATATTAACTTCACAGATTTTTAAGTGCGAAATATTTACTAAGATTCGCCTGTATTAAACGTCATTTAGTTCAGTTAAGCGATATACTAAAATTTACATGTATAACTGTTTAACCTCCGGTCTCATTAATAAACAAACTAACTAAAGTCTGAAAGTTTGCGAAACTATCGTTTGGCGACCGACAGTTGCCTCTCGAGCGCAAAGGGTTAATCGATTCGTACAAACTTCTGGATAAACAAAATACACGTTCTGCGGTAATTAATAAACAGGAAATTTCACAACTAATAATCGAGAGCAAAGGCTTAGAGAATGTTTACTGGTTTGTGTTTGGATTAAGTTTAAGTTTAGGTTAGGTTCTTGGTTAATGGTTTCGCGTGTGTTGATGTTTCGGCCCTCTCTGCGAAGAGAATCTCGGCGTTTTCCTCGAATAACAATATTACCCTGCCTGAGTTGTAACCAATTAAAATTGAAACCCCCTTTGCGAGCTAATCGTAATGCTTATTAGTCTCTCGAAAGTTTTATTACGCTGCAATTTTGAAAACCACCATCGTTTAACGTTCTGTGCCAGATATAAATAATCAGTGAAACGGTAACTTTAATCCGTGACCATCAAACAGACCGATTTTTATTCTGAATTTAGAAGTGTAAATGTTCAACACTAGATTTACAGATATTTCTTGTAGGGTAAGGTTGCTCAAGTCGTACCACTTCAATTTTGAACGAACTACAGCGACACGAGCGCATACAACCACAAACAAATATACATTTGAGACAATCAGATGTTATACCAATTTCGTTATTGTTGGATTTTGACGTGGTCAGGGACAATATTTTTAGTTTTAATGGAGAAATGAAAGCCTTTTAGATTTTAATGTTTAATAATAATAATAACATAGATTTAATTAATAATTACAATAACGTTTTCTTATCTTTTATCTTAATTTTATGCTATCTTTAATTTTACTTTCGTTTTGTCTTTCTTACTTACTTTCTCTCTTAGATCTCAAAAACGAAGTAAAGATCATACCATACAACAATCATTCAGAACACACTCATTCTTGCCAACATACTTTCATACATCACATTCATACCAACCATCCACACTAATTGTTCTCAACAATTATAATAAATAACAGAATATTAACACAAGTTTCGAATAACGGACTTAATTTTTATTTATGTCATAAATCCTAAGTTTTATACGGATGTTTCCTTAAGGGGTACGACTTGAGCAATCTTACCCTATATCTATTTCTAATATACCTTTACCAAGGAATAAGCTATACATCAAACTGATTTTGTAGTTGAACAACTGAGGGACAAATAGATTTGAGTACACTTGTATTGCTCCATCGATAAAAGTTAACAAAAATCGCTAGGAATTTTGGAAAATGTGAAGAGAGGTTGAATTGAGCGATAGCCGTGTGAACTTAGAATGTTTGGACTCGAGTGTTTCTAAGACGCGAAAGATGATCACTTGAGAAAACGTTGCAACTGAGGATGTTTGGGTAAACGTGACCGAATGAATCGAGTGAGAAAGATTGACAACTAGAAACAAAGGAAATGAGAGTTTGGAAGAATATAGGACAGGAAAAATGCGAGCGTCTGGCAGAAAGAGTTTGACTGTGAATGCAGAAAGAGTGTGATTCTGAAGGAAATAATGTTGCGTCTTGAATTAGGGTAGAGGTACATACCGTAACGACCCTATACCTGCCTCGGTAGAAGGGAAGTGGTTACCAGCCCTCCCTTCCGACAATACTTGTAAGCAATTGTGATTGGTTCGGGATTGCCATCACTTTTGCTATAAATATCGATGTAAAAACAGATATTCAAAGACACGCAGAAACAGACACACACGGAACAACTACTCATCAAGAGACACAACTCGTCAAGAGAACAACTCAGAACACAACTACTATAAACCGTATCAGAGAAATACAAGAACAATTCAACTGAACTCTATCGTGTTCAATTTAACACCTAAACAACTCCTGATATCAACTTTAATCAACCTCATCAAGAGAAAAACTTTTTGCCATACAAGGTGATTATGAAAAAGTCGGGAAGTATTTCAGGAGCAATACACCGCTCTCGCAGCTAAACCGACGTACAAAACAACAATCAAAACCTTTCTTCCACGTTAGTCAAACACTTTCTGCCTTCACCGTCAAATACTTTCTGCCACGCGCTCGCATTTTCCCCGTCATATATTCTTCCAAACACTCGTTTCCTTTCATTCTAATTGTCAACCTTTCTCACTCGATGCGTTCGGTCACGACCACCCAGAATTTCTCAGTCGCAACGTTTTCTCAAGTGCTCATCTTTCACGCCTTAGAAACATTCGAGTCCAAACATTCTGCGTTCACACGACAATCGCCCAACTCAAGTACTCTTCAGACTTTCCCAAACTCGCATCCGCTCGATCGCATTCCTACATATATTTTGTGTAATTTTCTGAGTTTCTGGATAAACTATGTTCCCCCCTGCCAAAAAGAGCAAATATTGGATAGTAATAGATAACCGAATATACAGAAAAATATATATTGATTCAAGGATTAAAAAGATACTAGAAATTAAGGGTGTGTGACCCGAGCTTCGAGTCGTGTCGGCTCGGGCTGGGTCACAAAAGTTTGTAAAATTCGGATATTCAACAGTGAATGTTACGTCCAAGTCACCGCAATTCTTGGCGAATTTGATGGGATTGTAAAGCCCATGTACGCTCGGTCGCGACGTTGACCGTGGACGTTGATTAAAGTAAAATTAATTACTTTAACCTGGTTGAGATGTCTCTCGATTGAGACGCGTGGTGTAAAACGTGATTTGAACGTCGTACGAATGAGTACTAGTTGCTTGCTGACTTCTAACGATGTTTTATGATTTTTGCTAACGATTGCTACGCGGTGCCGAAGTGACTCGAGTTTTATATGGAGGAGTTCGAATGTTCACTCCTCCATATCTCAGGACGATACGCCGATTGGTTGGAGTCAAAAAATTAAGACTCCAATCAACGTACGCCCTGAATACCGCCTACCCCCGTTCTTGTGCCCTTAGCACGCGTTTCGAGAACGAGGGTGGGGTAAGTCACTCGGAACGGGAAGATTTCCCGAGTTTAGGCGACGAAGGGGAAATTCTGCTGGGCCCATGTACCCTCTCGAGCGCGGGTATCGGCTGGGCGCCAAACCTATTGAAAGTCCCTTATTTACGACACGGGCTTGGCTATTGAGGAGACACGGTTGACTCGAAATTAAGACTGTGGTCCCTCTATGGACATTACGAGGGCTTGAAAATAAACAGAAAAAGGCTAACGTTCCTTCGTCCTCAAAAATAGCATTACCGGCACGCTCATGTCGTAAATATGCCAAGGAAAACTTCCCGCTGTTGTTCCGTGGGACGGAACAGTGAAGTTAGGTCAGATCGAGTCGGGTCAGGATCCTGAAAAATGATAATATCATCATAATATAAAATGATAATATTAGCGTATCGTCTTGAGATATGGAGGATTGACCAGTCGAACTCCTCCATGTAAAACCGAGTCACTTCGGCACCGTGATACATTCACAACGTGCAAACTTTCACAATCGGTCTACATTTCACAAAGTTCATTTGTTCGGAACTTATTCACAAGCGTTCTACCAAATTCACAAAGTTCATTCGTTCGGAAGTTTCACAAACGTTATTCTACCTTCAAACATTCGTAACGCGCATCATTTCGTACAAACGTTACTTCTTATAATCATATTGTGGACGTCATCATTCGGACGTTCCTTGAACTAGCCGCCCGAAAAGAAATTGGAGGGCGACACACCGCAATCCATCAATCAGTCATTCATTTTGGGATCAGTCGAACCGATGGCCTGGCGCTGAGGAACCGTCATTAACCAAATTGTTATTTAAGTATCCTGGCCATCATTTCGATCAAGAGCTTTGCAACACGACGATTGAGACGGCCTTAGAATCAGTTTGGAGGCTCAACTTGGCGTTATTTTCTGTCCTAGATGTTTTTCAGTAAGTGAGACATACGTTATCCCAACAGTAATATCAAAATTTTTCCAGAGTGGGACAGTACATGTCCCGTCCGGAGCGAAAGGGTTAAAATAGTGTAAATGCATAAAGTCAGCAGTCTAGCGATGATGTTCGATGCCATTAACGAATAATACTTGGGACAAATGTTTTCTCAAATAAATGAACTCAGGGCAACCACAGTCCTCATTCGTGAACATTTTTGTGATACTTCCTTTCAATTTTTTGCCCATCCCTCATAATTCTCATTGAACGGAAGTTACGCGTTCGTAACTATCACTGCCGGGTGTGGCGCACATAAAAGGCACTCTCTTTGTTGTAGCACACGAACATTAAATGAAAATGCATTCATTATTAAATTTCTTTGTAGCTGAGAAAATTGAGTTTCCGGAGACACGATCACTGAGAGACCTCATTAAAAACTGCAATTTAAAAAAGGTTCTCGATCCTCGTTAAATCTTGTTTTACGCTTGAACAACGGTAAATAACGCTCGTAGAATCGACCGAAAACTCGCATATTGAAATGACTTTGTTGCTCGTGCTATGCAAAACAGTTCAGAAGACTATTCCGTGCTGAGTAAAATTAATTACAGCTTCAATGTAAATACTGTCATTATTCATTCTTATTTTATATGTAACGTCCTTCGTTTTGAATTTGTTCACTCTACATATGGACCGTTTATTTTGAAAGTGGTGTAAGTCCATTTTCTCGTGTTTCGAGAAAATTAAAGGTTAGCATATCTCTCAATAAAAAAATATAGATTAATTATATCAAGTCTTGCAATGTTTGTACTAATTTATCGATATGTAATTTGATTATAGAAATTTGTATCAAACGAATTTAACTAAAATAATGTATATTTACAGGCTGTAAATGGACTTACACCACTTTCAAAATTAGTCGATTGTAAAAATCGTTTAATTTCAAATTTTAAAAAATTAGATATCATTTAAAATATTCTATACTAATGCAATTCTGTTTACAAATAATAACAAGATATAAAATAGAAGTAACATTTTTAATTTTAAACGTTAATTATGTTGTTAAAATTAACATATCTTCTTGTAGCTGTGTTTTAAAATATTCATGATGCACAGGAAGTATATAGAGTAATAACTGCTTCATATCCTTATATTTTTCGTAAGTAATAGACCTAGATTGTGATATAAAGGCGCCAGGGTGATTTTTTCAAATTTTGGCGGTCTTCCCTGACGTGTAATAAACTTAGTCTTAAATTCTTTGTTCTCCATCGATGTTTTATATAAAATAGTATGCAGTGCACTTTTGAGAAACCTCATTCAACATATTTGCAGCCAATTTACTTTTTCTCCATCAGTGTTTCTGCTTATCTGTTTTTTGATTGCGTTCTGTAGATTTTTTGTTGGAACGAAATCCTCTCGTTTCATTACATGTAAAATAAATTCATTATGTTGTCTACATTCTTTTATAACGTCATGATAATCCTTTGGTGTGTACAGGAAATTCTTTTTTCGTAATGCCTGACACCTGTCTATGGAAATTGGACTTACACCAGTTTCATAATCAATGGTTACGCAATTTCTTTTATCGGCCAATTTTAAATTGGACAAAGCATGGGAATTTTTTTAGAAATTAAATACTAACTAGTTATAAATAAAAAGTTTACACTGAATTAAGCATAAATTACATGATATCTCATTTTTTTTTAAATGGACTTGTACCACTTTCAAAATAAACGGTCCATATGTAAACTAATGGGCCTTACCCGCAAATTATTTAAATAAATAAGTAAATTGTTGTGTTTAATGAATTATATTTATGTATGTCAGCTTAAATAGGATACGCTTATAACTATTGAGTTTAATATTATAATTATTATGTATATTAGCTGGAATACAATATGCTTATAATTGTTGAGTCTAATATCATAGCAAATGTTGAGTTTTAATATACGGGGTGTTCGGACGAAGCTGGGAGAAAATTGAAGGAGTAACTCTATGCAACATTCTAAGACGAAAATAAAGAGTAACAATATCGCGTTTGACGTTTGCTGTATTAGTTATAAGCAACTAAATAGTGGGCTATTTTACGCCTGAGAGCAGGCAAATAGGACAACACAGTAGGTAACATCAGTGACTACACAGTGATGCTTAGTTGTGGCTACGTGCATTTCTGTAACTGTTCAAAGGTAAGCCATATTCCGCATGTACACTCCCGTCCATAAGTATCCGGACACTTAGGTATATTCCGAATTCGCACAAATATTACTTAAATTTAGTTTCTTTTGTGGATTTATTATTTTGTCCTTTAATCTTGATGTTGCTGTGGAACAACACATGCAACTGGATCATTTCCCAATGGGAAAAAGTTCTTTGGACAGATGAATCCAAGTTTAAAGTATTTGGTAACAAGTGGCGCACTTTCGTTCGTCGAAGAGTCAACGAAAAATTTCTTCCTGACTGTGTTGTGCCTACAATCAAGCATGGTGGTGGTGTAATTATGATTTGGGGTTGTTTTGGGGCTAATAATGTCGGCGATATAGTGAAAGTGGAAGGAATAATGTGAAAAGAACAATATTTGAATATTCTAAAAGACAATGCGATTCCCTTAAGAAAAAGACTTATTGGAAATAATTTTGTGTTTATGCCGGATAATGATCCAAAACACTGTGCAAAAATATGTAAAAGCTATTTAAAGGAACTAGAAGAAAGAAAGGAAGTGAAAATTATGCAGTGGCCCCCACAGTCGTCGGACCTTAATCCAATTGAGAAGTTGTGGGACAAATTGGATAGACAAGTGAGAGACAAGTGCCCAAAAAGTGAAAAACAATTGTGGACAATGTTGAAAACAATTTGGGGAGAAATTAAAACAGAAACACTGCAAAAACTTGTCGCAAGACTACCTCGATTAGTGCAAGCGGTTATTTCGCAACGGGGAGGACATATCGATGAAAAGAAGATTTAAACAATTTTATGTCATTTGGTGGGAAGAATTGTTTATACTATGTTCTCTATATCTTCTACTACAACTAAATATTCAAAAAATTGCTTTCATTAAGAAATAAGTATATTATTGTACCATAAATACAGAATTTACATGAATTTGATAGGTGTCCGGATACTTGTGGATGGGAGTGTAGTCACGACTGAGCATCACTATGCAGCTAGCGACGTTACCTACCATGTTGCCCTATTTGCCTGCTCTCAGGCGTAAAATAGCCCGTTCTTTTAGTTGCTCATAACTAATAAACAAAGCGTCAAACGCAATATTGTTACTCTTGATTTTCGTCTTAGAATGTTGCATAGAGTTACCTCTTCAATTTTCTCCTAGCTTCGTCCGAACACACTGTATATTCCTATCACACGACACCATACGACACTCATTTATTTTTCACACATCACCCACTCATACCAGTCCCTGCATTCAAAAATCCAACGAAATTACTTCGATCATTTTTATTGGTTTAACATAAATAAGAAAATAAATTTTCTCTTTTTATCACTATCGTACACACGTCTACGTGTGCCACGTGCCAATTCCAGGAATAAAGCTCTCATTCTCGAATGGTGGCCATATAACCGGACAGTGGTGTATACTGCTAAGTATTGTTAAAAGGTTTGCAACTTTCTTCAGTTGGAGTTCCATTACGTTCACAATAGCATATCGTATATCCTGACACAACAAGGTGAGCCGTTTCTAAAATGTCGCGACATGATTCACGAAGTTCAATTTCGCTGGTTGCCAAGCTTAAAGAGGAAAACATGAGTCGCTGCATCGCCACACCTATATGTATGTTTACCAGTCGATTTAATGGATCTCTATTAGCTAGATTCATGTTTCGTAAGAGTGTCTTGCGAAATCGGAAATCGTTAAATATTGTGAAAACGTGAATATGTTTTTCCTATCCTCGAGTTAGATTATAATCGATATATATTAAATACGAGGTGTATGAAAATAAATTTACCTAAGCTGTATTGTAAGTTATTAAGCATACTAATTTCAGTATATGTGGTCATAATAGTTTAGAAGTCAAAAAATTATAAATATTCTGTTTATTTTAGTCTACTATTATTCTTTTAAAATAGAATTATAAATTACAAAAAATTCTGATGATTTTTCTTTTTATTTAAAGAAAATGGATGAAATAACTGAGTTTACTTGTAACTAACAAGGGAAGATACTCGATTCGATATCTAAGAACTTTGCTTTGTTTCTCCTTCACCTGGACCCTACAATCTCTCTAAATAAAATAAAATTCTATATCAATTCAATACCTCTGATTTGTGCTTTTATTAATTAACATATTCCGTGACACGCTGAAATTTCCGCTCAAGCCATTAGGTGGGTATTCTCATTGCAAAATGAAGAATTAAAAAAAAATTGTAATTATGGTTTTGCACTATTGAAAAATTGTAAAGCATACGTAGGTTCAAAACATTATTTAACCATAAAAGTGTGGATCGTATACGCGTCATGCGGCCTGAACGGAAAGTCTTCAAAAAACGGTCCGGCGCGGAACGTGTTAACACTTTATTGACCGGAAGCCTATTAATCGGCTTTTACATGCTTACAATTAGTCTGTAAATTTTGTAATGTGTCCTTACACGAAGATAACTGTTTCGAGCGATATCGTATGTATACTGTAAAGAAATATTGAACTATCAATTACTCGAAGAAAATCATTATGATCAATTCATTAGCGATGCATCCGCGCTAAAATGAACCGATCGGGAGTGCGTATGCAATAAGTTACGCGGTCGATAGAGTGTTAAGCTTTACAGAGGAATAAATCTTGGACGTTTCGAATTCATTTTACTAGTAGTTCATACGGGCTGTTTTGTCGCGTCCACGAATGACTGGATCGCGACTGTCGTCCGCCGCGTGATCGCCTTAGACGTCTGTTTCTAATTCGGTGAGATTTAGAATATAGTTCCAAATGTTGAACTGTGTACTGTGTAGCTGAGGCACGTTTTCTTGTTGTTATGAATACTGAGATTGCTGAGATTGTGAATCGTGAATTGCGGCGCCGAAGTGACTCGGTTTTATGTGGAGGAGTTCGACTGGTCACTCCTCCATACCTCAAGACGATACGCTAATTGGTTAAAGTCAAAAAGTCAAGACTCCAATCAGCGTATGCCCTGAGTGCCACCAACCCCCGTTCTTGTGCCCTTAGCACGCGTTTCGAGAACGAGGGTGGGGTGAGTCACTCGGAGCGGGAAGGTTTCCCGAATTTCGGCAACGAAGGGGAAAGTTCTTCCGGGCCCGTGTACCTCTCGCATGTGGGTACCGGCTGGGCGCCGGGCCTTTCGGAAGTCCCTTATTTATGGCACGCTCTTGGCTACTGAGGAATTACGGTGACTCGAAATTAAACTATTGTCCCTCTACGGATGTTAAGAGGGTTCGAAAAAAGGCAAAACGGCTAAAAATTCCTAATCCTCAAAAGTAGCATTACCGGCACGCTCGTGCCATAAATGCCGATGGAAAACTTCCCGCAGCTGTTCCGTAGGACGGAACGCGGGCAAAAGCTGGCTCTACAATTTTGGAGGTGCAATTGTAATTAAATTTGATTATGTTAATCAAACGTCCATATCTATATAATACGACGTCGAACCTAAACTAAGGATGCCAGCTTCACGACAGTACGCTTGCTAAAAGCAAAGCCGAGAATGTTCTTATTTCCATACACATTTATCGTGATCTGGATACGAATTCCACAGTACGAAACATTTTTATCATAGTGTTGTTTTCTCTTTTTGATGGTATTTTTACGATCATACGGAAAATAAAGACATGTTCTTTTTTTGCGAACGTTCCAGGGAAAAAACGCAAAGCTACTCAAGAACGTTTGAAATTGCTGCAGCTGTTTTTCGTCAATTCTAGACATTGATTTTACATAAATAAATATGTTTTTCACTTGATATTTTACTAAATTCAATTTTTTAATAGAATAGATTAATAGAATGAACAAATACCAAAATAAAATATTTTAATATATACATAACAGATATCATATTATTTAAAATTCTGTTAAGAATTTACTTTCGCAATTTATTAACAAAAATGGTAAAATACAAGTTTATTAAATAAATCAATATTATAGAAATAATAGAAGTGTTTGGTCTCATTTTAATCAGAAAAATGTCACTGATATACTGAAAAAATTTTTCAACAAAAATAAAGAAAAATAAAAACGCTTTTCCTTATTTTCAGTGTTGTGTCACACGAATATTTGAAATTTGAATCATATCACGCTTTATGTCATCACTTAACGGGTTCCAAAGGTAATTCATCAAGTGGAGCAGATAAAATTTGAACATTTAATACGAACTGGATTTCGATCATTTATAACGCCACTACTGTACTTGCCCTGCATTCACGACCTTGCCACTTCACCAGTATTTTTATCAGAATGATCTCCCATTGCGATTTGACTTCCATCGAAACTCGACTAATAAAAATTCTAATGAGAAACTTAGCGTATGACAAAAACCGAAGTTGAAATACGGAAATTTTGCAGCGATCCCTTGTGGAATTACATCCCATTTGATTATTTGCACTTCACGTTGAATGTGCTTCTAATATTCCCTTACTCATTTAACATTTACATATATAGGAAACGTCTACTTTAACAACTTTAACCCTTTTCGGACGTATTTAATTTGGACATGGGTATCGTACTGGTCGGAATTAATTTCCGCTGAAAGCGCAGTGATACATAACATGCAGAATTATGAAGAATAAATAAGATTTATTAATTCTTATGATAACTTTATTGATATGTTTATAGAATAATATGTTTTAATGTTTTTTTTGTAAAAATTATATTTTATAGTTCTGCAATGTGTGGAATTTTTCAAAACAGTCTCCAATGTGCAGTCCTGGTTTTCGACTGCAAGTGCTGCAAAAATAATTTGTTTGACGTCTTCCGCCCTTAATTTTTCTATTAGAACATACAGCACAATCTTTACTTACAGTTAAATATAATTTTAGAAATATTATTTGGAATTTTACAAAATATTTTCGAACCGTGTCGATTTCTTTACGCACAAGAGGCGACTGGCTTACCTCAGCGTATTGCATGTCGAGCGAGAAATAACAGCTTTTGTTCGCACTGGATTTCGTTATCTCCAAGTGATAAGAATTCTTGAATAGGTCGCATGAATTCGTGAATAGATCCATTAGATATTTATATTTGTACAGATAAATTGTAAACTGATACATGGATGAATACAGTATATGATTAGTAGGGTTTTATGTTTTGGTGTCTGAGAGCAGACATACGACCGGAACGGTAAAAAGGCTATGGTGTCTGAGAGCAGACATACGTCCGAAAAGGGTTAATCCTGCGACTACTGAAGCTTGGCGGCCTGGCTATGGGTCTTTCGAAACCCTCACGGATATTCCAGTAATGCATATTTAGAACCGTCCAGGCGACTCCAATGCTACGTACTACCTCACCGACACTGTATATGCAGTGACAAACACCCAATTCATAGGAAGATATACAAGCGTATAGAAACAGATAATAATAACGTGAATTCTCAAATGTTAAAGCTATATTTATTGTATATTTACGTATTGTCACGTGTGCTATATAAAACTGCTGGATTTTTCTCGAATGGCCACTGAAAATGGGTCTTTCACAATTATCGCACATGGCTGTATATTTATTATCATTGCCTACACAGAGACAACACCGACGACTTCTCTTTTATTTTACGTTTCTACCTAGTGCTGAAAACTAAAATCTAAATAGTAAATACAAAAATAGTGTAAACTACTAAATACTAAATACAAAAAAATATAATGCTAAAATGCTAAAACAATAATAAAGAGAGGGAAATACAAAGTAAAATTTGAAATAAAGAATTGTTTCGATTTGCTGCACACGTTTCTTCCTCACAGCGTTTCCAAAAAATTGACTGCCGCGTTGGTTTCGTTACTATAGGAAAGTTCTATAAAATGTAGAACGGAAGATGGAATTTAGGTGTGAAAAATAAAAGTGAAGCAATTAAAATATTAATAACAGTATTGTTGAATTGAAACAACTAAAAGTCGCGGAGATACGCTAAAGGCTACGTGTGTTAGGGATGGGCAGCAAGGGTACTTGGATTGAATAAGAATAACTCGAGGTCCGCTTTCTATAAATTCCTCTGACTGACTACCTTGTTCTTTACTGGTTGTCCTTACACTCCTAGGTTCGGGGGTCGGTCCGAAAATTACCTGCCCCCGAACGGTACACCTTTAGGTGGGGCGGTACAAATTAAATAATGCTTTTTCCCAAATCCGACAAGTATATTTAAAACAATTTAACAAAAACAACTTAAACGACTTTACAACTTAGCAACTTTAACACTCTTTCTACGTTCGCAATCAAAACCTTTCTTCTACGTTAGTCAAAAGCTTTCTGCCTCGCGCTCGCATTTTCCCCATCATATGTGCCCATAATTATGAAAGTGGTCTAAGTCATATATTTCTTGTTTTGAGATATTTAATGGATTACATTTGAATAAGTTAAAAAATATTTTTATATTATGCAATATTTTAATTTAAAATTTTATTAGTCTTGATTAATAAAAATTTATTAAGAACGTGAAATTTTGTGTGAATCTCATACGGAAATGTTGTTTTTAAAGTTTGAATTGACATAGACCATTTTCAAAATTAACTGAATGGCCTATAAATGACTTAAAGCGATAAAAAACTATAAGTTTTATTAGAAACAATAATTTTAATAAAATCATTCATGAACATTTATTAATTACTTTGGTAAAGTAATCCATTTTTATCATTTTAGGCTTTTATCATTATGAGTTTTGAGATTCTTAAAATGTTCCTGCAAAACTGGAGGGATGCAGGGTGGTAGTAAACACATAATATCTTCGTTTTTCTTTTGTTACTTGTCTAGTGGTAGTGTATAATGGAAGTAATTTAATATTTCCATATATTTTTGGTCAACATGGCAAAATGACTAACACAATGTAACGGTTCATTTTTTACAAATTCACGAATGAATTTGTGTTTCTCGTTCAAATAATGTGTTACCACCGTTACCATTATCATCGTCAGCTGATTTGTAATAACTAATAAACTCAAATTTTTCAAATTTTTGACTTAGACCACTTTCATAATTAACACTAAATGAATTCCGTATAATGTTGAAATAGCAACTACTATCTAATCGTTCATTTTTTACAATATCATGAAAATTACATTGAATTAATTTAGTTTAAAATAATATAATGTGAAATAATTGATAAACTTATTTTTTGTTTAATTTTGACTTAGACCACTTTCATAATTATGGGCACATATATTCTTCCAAACACTCGTTTCCTTTCATTCTAATTGTCAACCTTTCTCACTCTACGCATTTGGTCACGACCGCCCAGAATTTCTCAGTCGCACTGTTTTCTCAAGTTCTCATCTTTCACGCCTTAGAAACATTCGAGCCCAAACATTCTGCGTTCGCACGACAATCGCCCAACTCAAGTACTCTTCCGACTTTTTCAGACTCGCATCCACTCGATCGTATTCCTACATTACTTCGATACTTTGACGGAAACGTATATGTAGTCGCGTGTGTTAGCGCAGAATCGTTCAAGGCATTTGTGAGGCGAGCCGACTCACAGAATGCCATGCATCAAGCATTTTCTAGACTGCTGTCAACGAAGGAAAATTTGAATAAAGGCGGCAAAGTTCAGCCAGAGGTGGTAACGAAGAGACCGTTGATATTATAAAAAAAAAAGGAACAGAAATAAATGTAACGTCGAAGGGGTCAGACGTGTTGTCTTACTCTTGGGTTTTATTTTAATAGTCAGACGCGTAGTCTTATTTCTCGGTTCAATTTAATTTT
>JAOPTO010002397.1:128749-250466 GCA_033822845.1 Tetrapedia diversipes | reverse complement strand
TTATAGATATATTCTCCTTTCTAAATTGCTCGTCAATATGTATTCTTCTTCTTTGTACTAATGTGTTTCACACCGGTTCATAAATAAATAAATCTTGTTCAACGATTAGTGTAACACGTCATTACAAGGCAGGGGGTAGAAAAGTATACTGATGTTATAGATATATTCTTCTTTCTAAATTGCTCGTCAATATGTACTCTTCTTCTTTGTACTACTGGGTTTCACACCCGTTTATAAATAAATAAATCTTGTTCAACGATTAGTGTAACACGTCATTACAAGGCAGGGGGTAGAAAAGTATGCTGATGTTATAGATATATTCTTCTTTCTAAATTGCTCGTCAATATGTACTCTTCTTCTTTGTACTAATGGGTTTCACACCCGTTTATAAATAAATAAATAATCTTGCTCAACGATTAGTGTAACACGTCATTACAAGGCAGGGGGTAGAAACGTGTACTGACTGAAGTCTTGTTAAAACTCGCATTGACCGCAACTCGTGACTACATTCCGTTCGAAGCGACCGCAAAAGGTGAGCAAACTACAGTATTTGTCTCTCAGTGTGGCGGTTTGTGACTACTCTCTAATTGGCAGTCGCTATCCCCACTACTCCTTATAATACTGAGCATTGGAAATCGTCTTGGAAATTGACAGTTGACAAACGATTGCACACATATATCTTACTCATTGTCAGTTGTATACCTTTTTCTTTTATCAAATCAACGCATACCTTCTCTGTAACTGAAAATGTCTGGTCCCAAACTGCTGCCGATCAGGGTTTGCCCGTGGCGTCACGATGAATTTTTTATTATACTATTGAAATATTACCTACAATAAATAAGTTATAGTGTATAACTATTTTTAGATGTTTTATACTTCATTAATTTCTTCAAACCATTGCATTAACGATGGTAATTATAAAAAATCGATAATTATTGACATTTGTTCAAATTATGTTTTTCTACCAATCTGACCGCGCCGGTCACCGGTGACCCCCATGGCGCCACTGCCAAGTTGAGCGCCGGTCAACGGTGACCCCCGTGGCATTCAACGTGTTAACCTCAGAACTTCTGAAACTCAATGTGTTACGTGAACTCCTAAGGGGGGATTCCTCGAACCCATACTTCTTTTTATACATTTATCCTAGAAAAAGTTGTTTTTTTGGAAAATTTTTTGCAATATCAGGATATGCTATAGTTTATAAACAAGACAACATATGTTTTTGCGTTCAATTTGTATTGATTTATGTGTATTTATAAAATTAAATACTATTATAAAACAATATAGTAACGTGCAGCTAGTTTGAACTTAATTCTTCTGATTGACATGAATGGCAAAGTATAGTATTAAATGAATGTTTTCTGCAAACATGGTTTTTGCATTTGTAACAACTTTGCATTGATTTTAATAAACTATTATATTTTATGCGTCTGCTTTTAGCTTCCATTATCCACTGATAACATCTTCCCTTTTTCATCGGTTCTGTATCTTTTGGTATTTTAGTTCGTAGCGTCTTTCCAGTTAAAGTTCCCAATTAGTTACATAGTTTCATTCTCTGTTCTGTAATTTTTATTCTTTGGAGAAAAGGAGAGCGTGAGGGTCCACTTCGCGTGATCACCACCGCCCCGTGGTGTACCATGATCGAAGCGCGTAGTCAGTTATATTTCCCTTATGCTTACTAATTTTTTACACATAGCAACGGGAACCTCTTAATATCAAACTTAAATGCGTGTACAACAATAAATAATTTTAAGAGAATTTTTTGTGAAAGGCAAATGATTCAAATTTAAGGATTTTTCAATTTGTGGGTTCGAGGAACCCCCCCTTAGGAGTTCTAGGGTTAACAAGACGAATTCCAACGCATGCTCGTTTCGCATCTTCCAACGATAAAGTATCCGTTCGAACGACGCAGAAAATGGTCGCGCGACAGCCTAAACGTTTTACTCGCCGTACGCCACACCGATTCTCCCGGATCACCGGCGCAATGACACGCGGATAGATTTAGATCATGACAACGCGCGTTGCCCGCGGTTATTCCGCGAAGCAGAACGAGCGGGTTGCGTGCGCACACGGCTCCTCGCGTGTATCCTTCTCCACCAACCTGTTCTACGCTGTAGTCGCAACAGTGAAAGGAATGGAAGCGATTATGGTGTGACATGCACATGGGAGCGTGGCGAGAACAGCCAGAGTGACATCAACGATGCTCGCTCGCCGGATTAACCGTTGTCGATAACGATCAAGCCCAGCGCTCCGTCTGAGCAAACCAGTCTCCCCCTCCATGCGCTTCGTCGGTAACCCCTTAAGTACGGCAAAAATTCGACACTTTTCTGTTCTGTTAGACATGCGCAGAGCTGTAGGGGTAAAAATTACGGGGGAAGTCCTCGTTGCGCCTTTTTTGACCAAGACACTAAGATAGCTATAGCTGGGTCTTTTTAGGTACTTGCAGAATTATCGACGGGTCTTTATAGACCCAGGTATTCGCAGTCATCGGTCGGTCTTTTTTAATCTAGACATCTGGAGAACTATTGGTGGATCTCTTTAGACACAGATGCAGAGCTATCAGTGGGTCTTTTTTGACTCAGGTACTCGCAGAACCATCGGTGGAGTACTTTTTTGATCTAGATACTTGTAAAGCTATTGGCGGGTCTTTTTTGAGCTAGGTATTTGTAGAATTACCGGTAGGTCATTTCAGATCCAGGTACTTACAGAGCCGTCGATGGATCTTTTTTGACTTAGGCACTTGCAGAGTTATTGATAGGTCTTTTTTGACTCAGATATCCGTAGAATCATCGGCTGAGTTGTTCTTTTTTTAATCTCTGGTACTCACAGAGTTATCATTTAGTCGTTTTTGACATAGGTACTCGTAGAACACTCGTGGATCAGTAAAATGTTAAGAGCTGGAGATGGAAGGTTCGGCGAATTCAATTAAGTGGTCTACTTAAGGTATACCTTATTTAGCGATTAATTAGCAAACATTCCCTATAAATATATGCATAAATAGTATCTTACTATCGAACATAACGACACCTTGCTCTTGCAATCGATATCTCAACCGACAAGACGGAAGTGATCGCAACGGGACGATGTTTCAGCAAAGAGCAAAAAGGAAGAACGCATCACGATCATTTATCGCGCAGACGTCCGATGGGCGTCGATCAATGACGGTCCATTGTGGTTTTCATCGACTGCCACTATCTGCTCGCCTGGTCCTGTATGATTCTGATAATGTGACGGGCTGCAACCTGTTGTTATGCATCGACGTCTGCCGCTTTGATAGGCGGAACCAGTTTGGAAAGCTGTTACCGGTTCACGCCCACCGGGAACAGGCTTCGATAAAAACCGTTTGCTGCTCGCGATAATATCAGGACATCTCGTTGAAATCGTCCGAAGGAACCGGACACGCTTTTCAGAAAAACCCGCTGCAATGTGTTTTTTCAGGAAGTGATTAAGGTCTCCTGTAATCGGCGAGTACAAGGCAGGCAACAACACTGTGTCTGAAGTTAACGATGAGATCGATCGCGGCAGTCAGGAAACGATTTCGAGCGAATTCTAGAAGATTGCGAGAGGTAAATTCTGGATTCGCGCCAAAGCAGAAGTTAGGGAAAAATGGTGGGAATTATGAACCATCCTTTTTGTTTCGAGGAAAACATGCAGAGAAAACACAAATAGTACATGAGTTAGAGAGATTGTAGGCGAAAAAGAATTAGCTGTTTGCGGATCGTCTAGACCGGGAATTGAACCCGGGATCTTTCGCTTGCCAGACTACTGCTTCGACCACTGAGCTATCCAAGTCCGACCATCGACTTCTTTTCTTCTAGTCTATTTAACTTAAACCAAATCGAAACGCTGATCTCTTACAAAATGGAGATGGTAGTTCATAGATCTTTTGAATATTTCGATCCAGATCTGAGTCAGCATCCGACTCTGCTTTATCAATCTTCATAGTATGTAAAATTTCTTCAAATTTTCTTCGTTTCTTCTTATTAGATCCATTTTCGCATTCTTCTCGCATTAAATGCGATCTGGTATCATTTTACAATTCGCACTAAATCAAACATCATACACTATTTGCACTCACATTAATCGAGACCTACCGGTATTGCTTTTTCTCGTTCCAAGTTCGTAATTTTGCGATCAGATTCGAACCTACGTGCCAGCAAGTGCTCACACTTGGTTTTAACGATATTTAACACTAGATTTACGGACATTTCTTGTACATCTACTTCTAATCTTTATAAATTAAGGAATAGGTATACAACAAAAAGAATTTGAAATTGCAGAACAGAGAGGGAAATAGATTTGTATTCGCATTTGTGTCGCATCATCAATAAAACTTAGCAAAAATTGCTAGGAATAATAGCAATTATTTTTGCGAATTTTACTCAGAAATCTCGAAAACCTTGTGTTAAAAATATAACATTCAACGTTTTCGGAGATCAACGTTTCTCTCGTGCGCCTGTGTTGTGTCACGTGACCAGGAAGTGGCGCCAGCGCGGAATCGGTCGTTGCGAGCGGGAAAGCGACTCGTATTTTTGCGCTCGCCAACCCAAGAGGCATGTATTCGACGGGGACTAAGCGATTTCTCCAGCAAAAAGTGAAAACGGTCATTGAGATCGCGCCGCTGAGCGCACAGGTGTCACTATCGCGGACAAGTCTTCTGTTTCTATACACGTTTCTAGCGTCCGATCCGAATCTTACGTTTCACAACGAACACAGTATAAGATTTCATTGAAACGAGATAACAAACATAATAGCATGTTAAATTTTACACTGTAAATCTATAAGCGAAACAAAAGTACTCTGTCATTTTTGTAGCAAGAAATTAATTAATTTATTCATAAAAGTAAATTGTTGTTCTTGAAACAAATTTACAGTAGAACCTCGTTTATCTGAACGCTCTAAGGGACAATACTTTCGAACATCATCGTTCGATGTTACTTTCGAACCTCGAGATACAGACATTTTCAAGTTTTTGAAACAAAACTGATAAAAAACTAAGTGAACAACCATGTCTATGAAAATCCTCCATATCATCAAAAACTAAAAATCTTAAAAAACTTTAAAATCGTCTTTGTTTTATCCAGTTTTGATCAATTTCAGCGAAGTTATGTCAGTTTAAGGATTGAGTGTATATGGAAAGAGTTTTGTCCAGTTTTTCGGGGAATATATCCCACTGTGCACCGTGTTTAGACACGTTCGGCATAGGACCTGCTGGAATGAAACACTGTGTCTAGACACGTTGGACATAGGACTGCAAAGGGTTAGGTGTCGTTTGTTGACAATGTTCTGGGCTAATTTGGACGAAGAACGTCGAATATCTCATGAGAAGCAAAGAGAAACGCAGAAGTTGCTCTGTCTAGGAAAGTTGGACATGGAACTGCAAAGGGTTAAACCTACGTGTCGATTGTTAACAATGTTCTGGGCTAATTTGGACGAAGAATGTCGAATATCTCATGAGAAACAAAGAGAAACGCAGAAATCGCTGTGTTTAGACACGTTGAACATAGGACTGCAAAGGGTTAAACCTAGGTGTTGTTTGTTGACAATATTCTGGGCTAATTTGGACAACAAACGTCGAATATCTCACGAGAAACAAAGAGAAACGCAGAAGTCGCTGTGTTTAGACACGTTGGACATAGGACTGCAAAGGGTTGAAGTTAGGTGTCGTTTGTTGACAATGTTCTGGGCTAATTTGGACGAAGAACGTCGAATATCTCATGGGAAGCAAAGAGAAACGCAGAAGTTGCTCTGTCTAGATAAGTTGGACATAGGACTGCAAAGGGTTAAACCTAGGTATCGTTTGTTGACAATATTCTGGGCTAATTTGGACAAAGAACGTCGAATATCTCATGAGAAGCAAAGAGAAACGCAGAAGTCGCTGTGTTTAGACACGTTGGACATAAGACTGCAAAGGGTTAAACCTAGGTGTCGTTTGCTGACAATGTTCTGGGCTAATTTGGACGAAGAACGTCGAATATCTCATGAGAAACACAGAGAAACACAGAAGTCGCTGTGTTTAGACACGTTGGACATGGGACTGCAAAGGGTTAAACTTAGGTGTTGTTTGCTGACAATGTTCTGGGCTAATTTGGACAAAGAACGTCGAATATCTCACGAGAAACAACAAGAAAAGCTGAAGTCGACGAAACGAAAGCGGAGAGCATTGCATCGCGATTACCGTGCACTGCTGGTTATCGAGTCGATAATCGAGGCAGAGCCAACAGCCGAACCATGCGGAAGATCCGGTTCCATGGCGATCGAGAAAACGCCTGTTGGATCGAATATCGAGCCCGTGATCGTTAAACCTAGGTGTCTGTCGTTTGTTGACAACGTCTTCGTCATCCGGTTGGAAACCGGTTCGACTCGCGAGGGTTCATCGATTCCTCGCTAATCCGAGGGCTCTCGTTGCTCTCGTTAGAAAATGAAGGATGGAAACGCGTAGAAAGGATGAAGAAAGCGGTATAAAACGGCGGCGTTAATAAGTCATGTTTTCGCGGATAAAAGTAAATCTAAGTAATGCTTTTAAAGCATGCACGAGTAAATAAAAAAAATCGGAAATTTTTTATTTTTGTCCCTCAATTCCCCTAATTACAGTGTGACGTACAATGGGGTATTTTCCTCGAAAAGCCGGACAAAAGTTGATTTAGAAATTTCATCTAACAAGGGAAGTTTGCGAACCCGGAAATTCAAAAAAATATGGAACTTGGTGTACAGGTAGAGTAAATCATCCATAATACATACCTATTTTTTGTTCGTGCCCAATATCATTTTCAAAGGGTGATTTCACCCCTTAAAGAAAATGTAAAATTATCTTTGTCCTGGAATATCTCGAGAAGATAATTTTCCATTCTCTTTAAGGGGTGAAATCACCCTTTGAAAATGATATTGGGCACGAACAAAAAATAGTTATGTATTATGGATGATTTACTCTACCTGTACACCAAGCTCCATATTTTTTTGAATTTCCGGGTTCGCAAACTTCCCTTGTAAATCGTCTGGTAGCAGCTAAATGTCTGAGGAATGATGTACCAACTTTTTTTTTCTCATTTACATGTTCATAAAACACGGTGAGATCCTTCGAAAAACTAGACCTTTATGAAACTCGTTTTCAGATCGAACATTAATTTATTAATAATTTTTAACTGATCTCTATAAACTCAAAATTTTTAGGTAAGTTTATACTATATTTTTAAGCATGTTTTACTTATGCTGTACGTATATATTTTTGTAGTTATTGATGTTTCAGAATAATACTGTGCGACGCCACGAGGAATCGACGGTCGGGGTTAATTCAAATCGGTCGCGGACCGCGTTTTGCATCCGAGAGAAAGAGGAACACGCTCACCACGCCCAAACCTGTTGACGACGACCTGGAAACCGGCGAGCTGGACATCTTTTATGGCCGACAGAATAAAAACCGGACTACGGGGAAGTGGCTACTCACTCGAGGAAGAGGCTGCTACTCGGACTACTGCTAAATAATATCGCAGGTGGGAACGTGTTAGAATATATAGGAATTTCTATTTTTTAGTTATTTAGTTGAGTGCGAGGTTAAAATGTCGGGAGCGAATAAAATAACGTGAAGTGCTTAGAATATTAACCCTTTGCACTCGAGAGGTAACTGTTAGTCGTCTAATAATAGTGACTTCAAAAATTTTCAAATTCGAAATATTTACTAAGATTCGCCTATATTAAACGTCATTTAGTTTAGTTTAGTCATTTACTAAACTTTACATATATGACTATTTAACCCCCGAGTTTGACTAGTAAACAAACTAACTATAATCTGAAAATTTGCGAAACTATCATTAGGTGATTAACAATCACCTCTCGAGCGCAAAGGGTTAAGTAAAGGATACTGTGTATACGGATACATTGATCTCGAAAAACACTAAAAATCATAATAATGTGCTATCATTATGTCGCATACTGTAGAAATCAAAATAATCCGAAGATTCATCTTTTTTCAACCCTTCGAATGGGAACACTCTCCTTTCGACGCGTTACATTTAAAGACAGTATCATGTTGCAACGTTTAACTAGGATGAAATAACGTTTGCACTAAATTCTTCACATTTTGTTCCTCTTCTACCGTCTGTGCTGTTTGAACGTTGTGCCAAATGATATTTTTATTCGTCTAATGAGAGTTTTACCCTCTTAGATTAGCGTGGGCCCATCGGTGGCCCACGCGACACTTAACGTATTAACTAGTAACTTAAACTGTTTAACCGATTCATTCCATGACTTGCCAATCTAAAATTAAAATACTGGTAACGTTTCGTGTATTTTAGGGGGATCGACGATTATTATTTTTATTAACGGGGTGGGCGGTACAGTTCCACCCTGTTGAGTCAAAATATCTTGCCTGGTATTTCAAAATATCTCAGAAAACTGAAATTTAATTATTTCGAATTAGTAACGTCATTTGAGAACGATAAATTAGACTGTTTGACCTTTTGAACTTCTTAATCTTATTTAAAAAGTAAAAAGCAGGTGGAACTTTAAATATTTTCTGAAAAATAAAAAAAAAATGTAAAATAAGTATTATCGTGATAAAGTTTGGTTTTTTATGGAATCGCAATACATAGCAATTTAATTGGCCCTTATGGAACCAGATTACTGGCCGGATAAATGATTGACCGGTTAATCCGAAAATACACACGATACGTGTACTCATGCTCTATGAAAGTACACGAAATCTAATGTACAAAAATTTAGTACGAATAGAAAGCAAAATTAATGAGAGAAAGGCTACTATGACCAATATGTCAAAAAAGTGCATTTAATCGGGTGAAAGTTAATGATGACGAAATGCGTCAGTAATTTTTCTGCTGGTCAATTGTCCTTGCGTCAACAGAAATGTTGTCGGTTGAACTGGAACCGGATAATCACAAATCTACTGTACTATCTTGCAGTGTTTAGTATAAAGGTGATTAATAATTCGAACTTATGCTGCTAAAAAAGAGCAAGACAAAATTTTGATAAATAATTTGAATGGTAAAAATTTTATTTTTCTCATTAAATTGATTTTATATTATCAAAACGTATTGAAAATAGTAATGTGATTAAGTTCTGTTTAATATCAGTTTATGCTTATTCCTTTAAATTTTCACAGAGGCTTACATTTACCGATTTTTGTTCACCTTGTAGATATAATCAAATTAATAATACACCTCGATGAACCCAAATAGGTAACATTGACATTTATTAATTATATCATATAATTGTCTTTTCAATTAATTTGAAGTAAACTAAGATTCTTTAAATCAGGAAACAGCTTTCGTATTATTGCCATCATAATTCAAAGAGTAATCATAAAATATGATATCTATAAGGTGATACTGTAATAGCGGGAGGTTGAACATAATGTTATTAATTATGTCGTTTAATGGACTACGCCACTAATTTAAAGCAAACTACAATTCCTTAAGCCAGAAACCAGCTTTGGTATCACTGTCCAGCATAATTCAAAGAGTAACCATAAAGTGTGCTATCTAAAAGATAGCATTGATATTATTAATTACGTCATTTATAAGACTTCACTACTAGTTCACAGCAAACCAGAATTCTTTCAAACCAAAAACTAGCTTTGGTATTATTGCCTAGCATAATTCAAAGAGGAACCATAAAATATGCTATCAAAAAGATAGCATTGATATTATTAATTACATCATTTAATGGATTTCACCACTAGTTCGCAGCAAACTAGAATTCGTTTAAACTAAAAACTAGCTTTGGTATTATTGTCTAACATAATTCAAAGGGTACCCATAAAATAATCTATCTAAAAGATAGCACTGATATTATTAATTACCTTATTTAATGGATTTCACCACTAGTTCGCAGCAAACTAGAACTCTTTCAAACCAAAACCTAGCTTTGGTATTATTGCCTAGCATAATTCAAAGGGTACCCATAAAATATGATATCTAAAAGATAATATTAATATTATTAACCATGTCGTTACGTTAAATCGAAACTATGATTTTAAATAAATTCTAAACAGAAATCATGATTAATTAATTGAAAATAGAAATCTTTGAGACAAAAGATAGCTTCGGGTCGCGAATCGGTGGCATCGACAAGTCGCCGCGCAACCTTCGCGAGATCTATTGTCGGGAAGCACTCGGTGAAGTTCGTCACGGCACCACGAGGGAACTCTATCGCTCTATCGTCGTTGACGTTGTCGTCGTCCTATTTTTGGAGAAGCCTCGTTGGACTCGACCATCCACGTGGTGGGGTTGCTCGCGACCATGGACCATCGGCCGCGCCATTTATGGGCGCGTCGCGTCTCCTCTGGTCACTTTTCCCGAATTCTTCCGTGTAACCCCTAAATCGCAACCCCATGCGGTAATCTGATTTCCCCGTGCCTGGGGTAATTCGCTCTGGCGCAGATTTATCGTGGAATTTTCGCAATTTTTTTATTTCATCTTTATAATTCTACTTTTTCTTTCTCTCTTTTTTTCTAATTAATTATAAATTATGTAGCATTAAATATTTTATACATCTATTATGTCACGACATATATTAACCCTTTGCGCTTGAGAGGTGACTGTTAGTGATAAAAATGATAGTTTCGCAAATTTTCAGATTATAGTTAGTTTGTTTACTAGTCAAATTCGGGGGTTAAATAGTCATATATGTTATAGCGAAACTGTGTTACAGGATGTCGTGTTGTAGGAGGGCTACTTGTACATATATTAACCCTTTGCGCTTGAGAGGTGACTGTTAGTGATAAAAATGATAGTTTCGCAAATTTTCAGATTATAGTTAATTTGTTTACTAGTTAAACTCGGGGGTTAAATAGTCATATATGTTATAGCGAAACCGTGTTATAGGATGTCGCGTTGTAGGGGGGCTACTTGTACATATATTAACCCTTTGCACTTGGGAGGTGACTGTTAGTGATAAAAATGATAGTTTCGCAAATTTTCAGATTATAGTTAGTTTGTTTACTAGTCAAACTCGGGGGTTAAATAGTCATATATGTTATAGCGAAACCGTGTTATAGGATGTCGTGTTGTAGGAGGGCTACTTGTACATATATTAACCCTTTGCGCTCGAGAGGTGATTGTTAATCACCTAATGATAGTTTCGCAAATTTTCAGATTATAGTTAGTTTGTTTACTAGTCAAACTCGGGGGTTAAATAGTCATATATGTAAAGTTTAGTAAATGACTAAACTAAACTAAATGACGTTTAATATAGGCGAATCTTAGTAAATATTTCGAATTTGAAAATTTTTGAAGTCACTATTATTAGACGACTAACAGTTACCTCTCGAGTGCAAAGGGTTAATATTCTAAGCACTTCACGTTATTTTATTCGCTCCCGACATTTTAACCTCGCACTCAACTAAATAACTAAAAAATAGAAATTCCTATATATTCTAACACGTTCCCACCTGCGATATTATTTAGCAGTAGTCCGAGTAGCAGCCTCTTCCTCGAGTGAGTAGCCACTTCCCCGTAGTCCGGTTTTTATTCTGTCGGCCATAAAAGATGTCCAGCTCGCCGGTTTCCAGGTCGTCGTCAACAGGTTTGGGCGTGGTGAGCGTGTTCCTCTTTCTCTCGGATGCAAAACGCGGTCCGCGACCGATTTGAATTAACCCCGACCGTCGATTCCTCGTGGCGTCGCACAGTATTATTCTGAAACATCAATAACTACAAAAATATATACGTACAGCATAAGTAAAACATGCTTAAAAATATAGTATAAACTTACCTAAAAATTTTGAGTTTATAGAGATCAGTTAAAAATTATTAATAAATTAATGTTCGATCTGAAAACGAGTTTCATAAAGGTCTAGTTTTTCGAAGGATCTCACCGTGTTTTATGAACATGTAAATGAGAAAAAAAAAGTTGGTACATCATTCCTCAGACATTTAGCTGCTACCAGACGATTTACAAGGGAAGTTTGCGAACCCGGAAATTCAAAAAAATATGGAGCTTGGTGTACAGGTAGAGTAAATCATCCATAATACATAACTATTTTTTGTTCGTGCCCAATATCATTTTCAAAGGGTGATTTCACCCCTTAAAGAGAATGGAAAATTATCTTCTCGAGATATTCCAGGACAAAGATAATTTTACATTTTCTTTAAGGGGTGAAATCACCCTTTGAAAATGATATTGGGCACGAACAAAAAATAGGTATGTATTATGGATGATTTACTCTACCTGTACACCAAGTTCCATATTTTTTTGAATTTCCGGGTTCGCAAACTTCCCTTGTTAGATGAAATTTCTAAATCAACTTTTGTCCGGCTTTTCGAGGAAAATACCCCATTGTACGTCACACTGTAATTAGGGGAATTGAGGGACAAAAATAAAAAATTTCCGATTTTTTTTATTTACTCGTGCATGCTTTAAAAGCATTACTTAGATTTACTTTTATCCGCGAAAACATGACTTATTAACGCCGCCGTTTTATACCGCTTTCTTCATCCTTTCTACGCGTTTCCATCCTTCATTTTCTAACGAGAGCAACGAGAGCCCTCGGATTAGCGAGGAATCGATGAACCCTCGCGAGTCGAACCGGTTTCCAACCGGATGACGAAGACGTTGTCAACAAACGACAGACACCTAGGTTTAACGATCACGGGCTCGATATTCGATCCAACAGGCGTTTTCTCGATCGCCATGGAACCGGATCTTCCGCATGGTTCGGCTGTTGGCTCTGCCTCGATTATCGACTCGATAACCAGCAGTGCACGGTAATCGCGATGCAATGCTCTCCGCTTTCGTTTCGTCGACTTCAGCTTTTCTTGTTGTTTCTCGTGAGATATTCGACGTTCTTTGTCCAAATTAGCCCAGAACATTGTCAGCAAACAACACCTAAGTTTAACCCTTTGCAGTCCCATGTCCAACGTGTCTAAACACAGCGACTTCTGTGTTTCTCTGTGTTTCTCATGAGATATTCGACGTTCTTCGTCCAAATTAGCCCAGAACATTGTCAGCAAACGACACCTAGGTTTAACCCTTTGCAGTCTTATGTCCAACGTGTCTAAACACAGCGACTTCTGCGTTTCTCTTTGCTTCTCATGAGATATTCGACGTTCTTTGTCCAAATTAGCCCAGAATATTGTCAACAAACGATACCTAGGTTTAACTCTTTGACGCACAAGATTTCAAAGAATAAATAGAGCCATGTTGCACAGAAATTTTGTTGCATTTTAAATTAAACAAAATTGGTATATTTTTATTAACAAAGTACTGACATGTTGAAACTTGCCAACACAAGGTATGCAGCTATTACAATATTTCAAGGTGGGTCTAAAAATGTCCCACCATGAATTACCGTGCATTAAAAAGGCGGGAAATTTTTAATCCCACCGTGCCTCAAAGAGTTAACCCTTTGCAGTCCTATGTCCAACTTATCTAGACAGAGCAACTTCTGCGTTTCTCTTTGCTTCCCATGAGATATTCGACGTTCTTCGTCCAAATTAGCCCAGAACATTGTCAACAAACGACACCTAACTTCAACCCTTTGCAGTCCTATGTCCAACGTGTCTAAACACAGCGACTTCTGCGTTTCTCTTTGTTTCTCGTGAGATATTCGACGTTTGTTGTCCAAATTAGCCCAGAATATTGTCAACAAACAACACCTAGGTTTAACCCTTTGCAGTCCTATGTTCAACGTGTCTAAACACAGCGATTTCTGCGTTTCTCTTTGTTTCTCATGAGATATTCGACATTCTTCGTCCAAATTAGCCCAGAACATTGTTAACAATCGACACGTAGGTTTAACCCTTTGCAGTTCCATGTCCAACTTTCCTAGACAGAGCAACTTCTGCGTTTCTCTTTGCTTCTCATGAGATATTCGACGTTCTTCGTCCAAATTAGCCCAGAACATTGTCAACAAACGACACCTAACCCTTTGCAGTCCTATGTCCAACGTGTCTAGACACAGTGTTTCATTCCAGCAGGTCCTATGCCGAACGTGTCTAAACACGGTGCACAGTGGGATATATTCCCCGAAAAACTGGACAAAACTCTTTCCATATACACTCAATCCTTAAACTGACATAACTTCGCTGAAATTGATCAAAACTGGATAAAACAAAGACGATTTTAAAGTTTTTTAAGATTTTTAGTTTTTGATGATATGGAGGATTTTCATAGACATGGTTGTTCACTTAGTTTTTTATCAGTTTTGTTTCAAAAACTTGAAAATGTCTGTATCTCGAGGTTCGAAAGTAACATCGAACGATGATGTTCGAAAGTATTGTCCCTTAGAGCGTTCAGATAAACGAGGTTCTACTGTAAATTTGTTTCAAGAACAACAATTTACTTTTATGAATAAATTAATTAATTTCTTGCTACAAAAATGACAGAGTACTTTTGTTTCGCTTATAGATTTACAGTGTAAAATTTAACATGCTATTATGTTTGTTATCTCGTTTCAATGAAATCTTATACTGTGTTCGTTGTGAAACGTAAGATTCGGATCGGACGCTAGAAACGTGTATAGAAACAGAAGACTTGTCCGCGATAGTGACACCTGTGCGCTCAGCGGCGCGATCTCAATGACCGTTTTCACTTTTTGCTGGAGAAATCGCTTAGTCCCCGTCGAATACATGCCTCTTGGGTTGGCGAGCGCAAAAATACGAGTCGCTTTCCCGCTCGCAACGACCGATTCCGCGCTGGCGCCACTTCCTGGTCACGTGACACAACACAGGCGCACGAGAGAAACGTTGATCTCCGAAAACGTTGAATGTTATATTTTTAACACAAGGTTTTCGAGATTTCTGAGTAAAATTCGCAAAAATAATTGCTATTATTCCTAGCAATTTTTGCTAAGTTTTATTGATGATGCGACACAAATGCGAATACAAATCTATTTCCCTCTCTGTTCTGCAATTTCAAATTCTTTTTGTTGTATACCTATTCCTTAATTTATAAAGATTAGAAGTAGATGTACAAGAAATGTCCGTAAATCTAGTGTTAAATATCGTTAAAACCAAGTGTGAGCACTTGCTGGCACGTAGGTTCGAATCTGATCGCAAAATTACGAACTTGGAACGAGAAAAAGCAATACCGGTAGGTCTCGATTAATGTGAGTGCAAATAGTGTATGATGTTTGATTTAGTGCGAATTGTAAAATGATACCAGATCGCATTTAATGCGAGAAGAATGCGAAAATGGATCTAATAAGAAGAAACGAAGAAAATTTGAAGAAATTTTACATACTATGAAGATTGATAAAGCAGAGTCGGATGCTGACTCAGATCTGGATCGAAATATTCAAAAGATCTATGAACTACCATCTCCATTTTGTAAGAGATCAGCGTTTCGATTTGGTTTAAGTTAAATAGACTAGAAGAAAAGAAGTCGATGGTCGGACTTGGATAGCTCAGTGGTCGAAGCAGTAGTCTGGCAAGCGAAAGATCCCGGGTTCAATTCCCGGTCTAGACGATCCGCAAACAGCTAATTCTTTTTCGCCTACAATCTCTCTAACTCATGTACTATTTGTGTTTTCTCTGCATGTTTTCCTCGAAACAAAAAGGATGGTTCATAATTCCCACCATTTTTCCCTAACTTCTGCTTTGGCGCGAATCCAGAATTTACCTCTCGCAATCTTCTAGAATTCGCTCGAAATCGTTTCCTGACTGCCGCGATCGATCTCATCGTTAACTTCAGACACAGTGTTGTTGCCTGCCTTGTACTCGCCGATTACAGGAGACCTTAATCACTTCCTGAAAAAACACATTGCAGCGGGTTTTTCTGAAAAGCGTGTCCGGTTCCTTCGGACGATTTCAACGAGATGTCCTGATATTATCGCGAGCAGCAAACGGTTTTTATCGAAGCCTGTTCCCGGTGGGCGTGAACCGGTAACAGCTTTCCAAACTGGTTCCGCCTATCAAAGCGGCAGACGTCGATGCATAACAACAGGTTGCAGCCCGTCACATTATCAGAATCATACAGGACCAGGCGAGCAGATAGTGGCAGTCGATGAAAACCACAATGGACCGTCATTGATCGACGCCCATCGGACGTCTGCGCGATAAATGATCGTGATGCGTTCTTCCTTTTTGCTCTTTGCTGAAACATCGTCCCGTTGCGATCACTTCCGTCTTGTCGGTTGAGATATCGATTGCAAGAGCAAGGTGTCGTTATGTTCGATAGTAAGATACTATTTATGCATATATTTATAGGGAATGTTTGCTAATTAATCGCTAAATAAGGTATACCTTAAGTAGACCACTTAATTGAATTCGCCGAACCTTCCATCTCCAGCTCTTAACATTTTACTGATCCACGAGTGTTCTACGAGTACCTATGTCAAAAACGACTAAATGATAACTCTGTGAGTACCAGAGATTAAAAAAAGAACAACTCAGCCGATGATTCTACGGATATCTGAGTCAAAAAAGACCTATCAATAACTCTGCAAGTGCCTAAGTCAAAAAAGATCCATCGACGGCTCTGTAAGTACCTGGATCTGAAATGACCTACCGGTAATTCTACAAATACCTAGCTCAAAAAAGACCCGCCAATAGCTTTACAAGTATCTAGATCAAAAAAGTACTCCACCGATGGTTCTGCGAGTACCTGAGTCAAAAAAGACCCACTGATAGCTCTGCATCTGTGTCTAAAGAGATCCACCAATAGTTCTCCAGATGTCTAGATTAAAAAAGACCGACCGATGACTGCGAATACCTGGGTCTATAAAGACCCGTCGATAATTCTGCAAGTACCTAAAAAGACCCAGCTATAGCTATCTTAGTGTCTTGGTCAAAAAAGGCGCAACGAGGACTTCCCCCGTAATTTTTACCCCTACAGCTCTGCGCATGTCTAACAGAACAGAAAAGTGTCGAATTTTTGCCGTACTTAAGGGGTTACCGACGAAGCGCATGGAGGGGGAGACTGGTTTGCTCAGACGGAGCGCTGGGCTTGATCGTTATCGACAACGGTTAATCCGGCGAGCGAGCATCGTTGATGTCACTCTGGCTGTTCTCGCCACGCTCCCATGTGCATGTCACACCATAATCGCTTCCATTCCTTTCACTGTTGCGACTACAGCGTAGAACAGGTTGGTGGAGAAGGATACACGCGAGGAGCCGTGTGCGCACGCAACCCGCTCGTTCTGCTTCGCGGAATAACCGCGGGCAACGCGCGTTGTCATGATCTAAATCTATCCGCGTGTCATTGCGCCGGTGATCCGGGAGAATCGGTGTGGCGTACGGCGAGTAAAACGTTTAGGCTGTCGCGCGACCATTTTCTGCGTCGTTCGAACGGATACTTTATCGTTGGAAGATGCGAAACGAGCATGCGTTGGAATTCGTCTTGTTAACCCTAGAACTCCTAAGGGGGGGTTCCTCGAACCCACAAATTGAAAAATCCTTAAATTTGAATCATTTGCCTTTCACAAAAAATTCTCTTAAAATTATTTATTGTTGTACACGCATTTAAGTTTGATATTAAGAGGTTCCCGTTGCTATGTGTAAAAAATTAGTAAGCATAAGGGAAATATAACTGACTACGCGCTTCGATCATGGTACACCACGGGGCGGTGGTGATCACGCGAAGTGGACCCTCACGCTCTCCTTTTCTCCAAAGAATAAAAATTACAGAACAGAGAATGAAACTATGTAACTAATTGGGAACTTTAACTGGAAAGACGCTACGAACTAAAATACCAAAAGATACAGAACCGATGAAAAAGGGAAGATGTTATCAGTGGATAATGGAAGCTAAAAGCAGACGCATAAAATATAATAGTTTATTAAAATCAATGCAAAGTTGTTACAAATGCAAAAACCATGTTTGCAGAAAACATTCATTTAATACTATACTTTGCCATTCATGTCAATCAGAAGAATTAAGTTCAAACTAGCTGCACGTTACTATATTGTTTTATAATAGTATTTAATTTTATAAATACACATAAATCAATACAAATTGAACGCAAAAACATATGTTGTCTTGTTTATAAACTATAGCATATCCTGATATTGCAAAAAATTTTCCAAAAAAACAACTTTTTCTAGGATAAATGTATAAAAAGAAGTATGGGTTCGAGGAATCCCCCCTTAGGAGTTCACGTAACACATTGAGTTTCAGAAGTTCTGAGGTTAACACGTTGAATGCCACGGGGGTCACCGTTGACCGGCGCTCAACTTGGCAGTGGCGCCATGGGGGTCACCGGTGACCGGCGCGGTCAGATTGGTAGAAAAACATAATTTGAACAAATGTCAATAATTATCGATTTTTTATAATTACCATCGTTAATGCAATGGTTTGAAGAAATTAATGAAGTATAAAACATCTAAAAATAGTTATACACTATAACTTATTTATTGTAGGTAATATTTCAATAGTATAATAAAAAATTCATCGTGACGCCACGGGCAAACCCTGATCGGCAGCAGTTTGGGACCAGACATTTTCAGTTACAGAGAAGGTATGCGTTGATTTGATAAAAGAAAAAGGTATACAACTGACAATGAGTAAGATATATGTGTGCAATCGTTTGTCAACTGTCAATTTCCAAGACGATTTCCAATGCTCAGTATTATAAGGAGTAGTGGGGATAGCGACTGCCAATTAGAGAGTAGTCACAAACCGCCACACTGAGAGACAAATACTGTAGTTTGCTCACCTTTTGCGGTCGCTTCGAACGGAATGTAGTCACGAGTTGCGGTCAATGCGAGTTTTAACAAGACTTCAGTCAGTACACGTTTCTACCCCCTGCCTTGTAATGACGTGTTACACTAATCGTTGAGCAAGATTATTTATTTATTTATAAACGGGTGTGAAACCCATTAGTACAAAGAAGAAGAGTACATATTGACGAGCAATTTAGAAAGAAGAATATATCTATAACATCAGCATACTTTTCTACCCCCTGCCTTGTAATGACGTGTTACACTAATCGTTGAACAAGATTTATTTATTTATAAACGGGTGTGAAACCCAGTAGTACAAAGAAGAAGAGTACATATTGACGAGCAATTTAGAAAGAAGAATATATCTATAACATCAGTATACTTTTCTACCCCCTGCCTTGTAATGACGTGTTACACTAATCGTTGAACAAGATTTATTTATTTATGAACCGGTGTGAAACACATTAGTACAAAGAAGAAGAATACATATTGACGAGCAATTTAGAAAGGAGAATATATCTATAATATGAAATATACAATACTTTTTAAAATAATTTATGTACAAAATACCAAAGGATGGTAGTCCCAATGAGGCCCACTTAGAATCTTCCACCCTTCTGTTTCCCGAAGGAAAATCCGAAGAACTCGAGGAATTTAAGAGCCAACCAACAGTGGCTCGAAATAATGATTCACACTATATTAAAAAAAAAAAATTCACGTTATTCTAAAACTGTGGTTTCAGTGAAACTTTGTGAAATTGGTCATACATAGAACCATTCTTTTTGTGGTGGGGTAAGTTTTTTTAAGAGGGTGAAATCAACCCCTAAAGCTTTTACACTTTTTTGTGCTTTGTATATTATTGTTTCTGGTAATTTTTTATGGCAAAGTGACGGACCGCTAAAAGAAACATTTTTTATTTGAATTTTAATGATAAATTTTAATAAATTTGGGAATGATTTCTAATGTAAAAGTTTTATATAGAGAGGAACTTTTGTTAAGGAAAAATTATCATTATTATACACAAGCCTTATATTGTTAATCATAAAGTAAATATATACATGTATAAACTTTTCAATGCTATTGATGTTGTAATAAATAAATATAAACCGTTAAACAAAAGAGTTGCTTTAAATAGCAAACGTTTAAAGTCTAAACAACATGCAAAATATACCTGTTGTTTTTGACAATAGAAGAATTAAATGGGCGGCAAGATTTAATGCACACCTATCTTATATGAATCAATAAGAGATATCTCCATCACAATGAATCATTTGTTTCCTTTGTTTAATAATTCATGTCGGTTTATTGTTCTTCTTAAAAAATTCTCCCAAGGTCCTTTCCAAACTTTATCCGTAAAGAATCGAACCGTGTAAAATGATCTTGAGTAATCAAATATCTTTTTCGTTAAAATGCTGCAAGATCGTTCATTGTTCAGCTTGATTCCTAAATTGTCTACCTAAAGAACAGTTCAATGTCATACCTCGAAACACAGATCAAGATTAGCGTATATACGTACACTTCACAATTCTTCTCCAAAAGACGATGATTAAGTTACAAAATCTCCAGGTGCTCGTTAAATGTTCGTTGTAAATCAGATCGAGGAAGGAGATCGTGATAAGTTAAAGCATATGTCTTATAATTTGCCTATTGTTTTGCATAGTATCAGTAGTCACAGAGTGAACAAAACTATACACTGTGTACGTGCTTCTCAAATGACTCAGCCGTCGCTTCAAGGACTACGCAAACGAAAAGCAGTGGCCGCAGGTGCATCTTCTGCTTCGTTAAATAGACCTCCATTGTTTATTTAACGATCTCGAATTATTATTATTATTCAGTGGAACGGTTTGATAAATATTTCGAGGAAAATGTCTCTTAGAATAGACGTAAAGTGAACTACAGTTTCCACTGAAATTTCAAAAAATTCAGTTTTTCAAATAATTTGCATGCAGCTTGTATTGAAACGCTAGAAATTGCATTTATGGTAGCAGAAAATTTCATTTTATTTTGTTCGATTTGATCTTCATCGTACCAACCCCACACATATATAAATTAACGAGATAGAAGAGTTTGAGGTAGTTTATTTAACACGATGAATGCCACACTAATTTTACAAGGTTTGCCCGTGGCGCCACGATGAATTTTCTATTATACGATACATATAGTATTGGAATATTACCTACGATAAATAAGTTATAGTGTATAACTATTTTGCGATGTTTTATATTTCATTAATTTCTTCACGCCATTGCATTAATGATGGTAATAATGAAAAATTAATAAGTATTAAGATTTGCCCATATTATGTATTTCTACCAATTTGAGCGCGACGGTCACCGGTGACCCCCACGGCGCCACTGCTAAGTTGAGTGCCGGCGGTGACCCCCGTGGCATTCAACGTGTTAAAAGTCCTATACCTTTTAATGTCTTGCAAAAATTTCATCTTTTAAACGTATCACGGAATACAGAAAATAAAATAAGTCCAAACAAAAATTTATCACAATTATTTTAGTGGAAATTCTCAAAATAATAATATGGTCAATATAAAATACAAAACGAGTTGTTTGATTTAAAAAATATTATTTGAATTTGAAACGAACGAAACTTAAATCAGCTTATTCTAAGACTGAATGCCTAGGTAAATGAAATGAAAGAAAAGAAATTGCCATTGATAAATATTGAACTAACAAACAAAGATTCCATCATCGTGTAAAAAGAATTCTCTCACAAATAAATGAATAAGTACTTACTTACAGTAGTGGATAAAAGTTTAAGACGACAGGACAATGTAAAACATAGTTTTATAGTATGCAAATATTGTTCATATAGATATTTTTATCGTTATTATGGTACAACACTATTTATTGATTGGCATAGAATACGATTTTTATTTATACCGTTATTTCTTCTGAATTAATTAATCAATTTTCTTTGACCTTTTGGTCTTAAACTTTTGTCCACTACTGTATTCATTTTTATCGTTATTATGGTACAACACTATTTATTGATTGGCATAGAATACGATTTTTATTTATACCGTTATTTCTTCTGAATTAATTAATCAATTTTCTTTGACCTTTTGGTCTTAAACTTTTGTCCACTACTGTAGGTCTCGATCAGTGCGAATAATAAATCCTAGGGATTGATCGTGTTATTCAAATTCATACGATATGAATACTTAAAATACAGTAATTGGTTCCAATTCGATGGAGATGTGAAATATTCATTTTCCATATTTCCATTGAATTATAACGAAAACACATTTATTGTTTTATAATATATTTTTAGCAACAAAAACTATATTCCCTTCTTTTTCGTGAAATATTAAACACATTTGGTCTTAAACTTTTGTCCGCTACTGTACATAGGCATTACAATAATTGTAGCGTCGATAGGATACCTAGGAGCAAAAGGAAGCCAAGAAGAAAGTAGTTTTCAAGTTTTGGAAAAGAAACTACTTTTTGAACGTGGCTCAACACGGATCTAACAACGACAAGGCGGTTCACCCGTCCCCGCAAATAGATTTCCAAGAAGTTTCTGCCACGGAACGAAACGTGAAATTCCGATTTCTTTCAAAAGAACAGGTAACCCCGTAACGGATCTCCGGCAAGCAAAAGCAAAGGGGACCCACGCACGGAGGCTGTGTCAGACGGTGGGCCTATAAAACTTCGCCCAGGTCAAGATCCACTTTCTTCCTCGGTACAGGTCATCCTCCTTTCTCTCGTTTCCGGTACGCCGTCCGACGGGACGGTTCGCGCTCGTGTGTGCACGCGCGGGAAAAAGAACCGCCGACACATCAACACTAAATATGGCTGGACTCGACCGTTTGTTACCTACCTCCCCCCACCATTCCGGCCAGCCTGTCCTACGCGCGCTATTCTGATTTGCCAGATCCTACAATCGGATCAGCCTCCTCATTCGCCAGTCGACGGAACGTGGCCGCGCTAAGAAAAACTCGTCCATCGAAATTTGGCTACTCCGCGTCTGTTGATCCTCGAACACATATCTTGGCTGTCCAAGCTGCGTGTGGCCGTTTCAACGAACGCCAGATAATACTTGGAAGTGTTTAACTGCTTCGCGAGGGATTTGTTCTATTTTAGGACTCAGGAAACGGTGTGCGCGCAAACATTGTCCGATATTGAAATTGCGCGAGCGTGTTGAGTGGCGTTCTCTGCCAAAATGAAAGTATTTAAGCGTTTCGTACAAACGGTACTTCAAGTCTCAGTGAAAAATCCGCAAAAAGTAGTGTTGATCATGAATTTCTGATACGTTGATCGACTTTATTCTGAACAGTGTAGTGAACAGTATTTCTATGCGTTTAATGGACATTTTTAATTTTATTTAACTGTCGACGACACGTGCGCTCATAGCGTGAAATCTACGAAGTGTGTTTTTGAAAGTTACCGTTGGTGCAATGAGAAGCATCTCAAAATGTTGAAGAAGTAAATAATCTGATGATTCGATTACGTTTACAAATTGTGGAAGGAGAAAGGAGAGAGGATCGTATGTCGCTGGCGACCAAGGCTAATCTAGGCGAAACTGGACGAGAAGGGTCAAGGAGCACGGAAAACAATAGGCGTGTTGCCTGGTATGCTTGGAAGCTGAACGTCCCTGAGCAGAACAAATTGTCTGGATACTATCTCGAATCCAACTAATCCTACCCTTGGAACTAGCTTGAAAAGGGGCAGCTGGTTCTATAGTCAGGGCAGTCCGATGACCTTGACGAGAATAACTCACAAGGCCGGACATCAGCACGAGAGGAAACATGGTGGCGCGTGGTTCCGTTTACGTGGCGGTTCTCTTTGTCTTGCCGCTGATCCTGTGGGTCTTTGGAAACCTTAAAAGAAGCAAACTCCTAGCTGGCGTCATAAAAGCTGCTAGGTAAGATTCCTTCGGCAGGTCGTTAGAACTTTTTGCGAAACAGTTGTCAGCAAAAGATGGTAATTTTGTTGAGTACATTGTTGAGGGAAAATTCTGTAACGATTCCCCCCCCCCCCCCCCCCTCTCTTCGGAGTGGACAGGATGATCCTAAGTTTGATTAACGAGAAACGTTTTTGTGCCAATAGCACTGAGCAATGTCGTATATATCGCAGCTTTACTATAAAAGTGACACGACTCAATAAACATGTTTTTCAAGTTGTTACTATAAAAAACTTACAGAAACCGATTTTCTTCGACCAAATCATTGGAATTATAAATTGTCTTGCAGAGAATACTTAAATTTTTCTTTTGCTGCTATTATGAGTTACTGTATTCGAACAGTTTTTTATATTTTCCGAAAAATAACGTTTTTGAGTTAAATAATCACTTTTAAAGTAAGGCTGCGATGTAGGCATTAAATTAATAATATAAATAAAAAGAAATGTTTATTGTGCATGGTAATTTATTTTTGTAATTAACTGTGGAAATTATATTTATTTTTTAAGAAATTTACTAAAGTTCATTGATCAAATATTTTAAAGCAATAGAAGAAACGTGTGTGGGAATACAAATGAATATTGTTTTAGAGTTAGAACAGAAAATAAGAAATTCACAAATTTCAAAGTGCACCACCTTTTGGAGAATAATTTGTAATATCTCACTTTTGAATGAATTAGCTGAAGAGTTTTATTATGATTTTAATATATTAAGATTCAAGGAACTGCTAAGAACAACTTATACTGTATATAAATGACTAATTTAAGCCAGAGTGTGACATAAATAGATACTGTAGGAAGTTCGGAAAACCCACTTATAACTACGTCGTTCGAACATTTTTGTAAATAAGAAGTGTCAGACTGCACACGTGCGTTGCTCGCTCTTTCAATTATTTCTTGGGCTGTTTCAACGAAAATTCCGTTCGTGCGCCATTACTTTGATATTCTTTGTCCCTTCATCCGCAATCCGTTTCACGTTACTTTCTCTTTCTATTCCGTTACTGTAACAGAGACAGACAATAGAGAAAAATATTCGTGTCACAAGGCGTCCTTTTTGGGCTCGCTACACTGATCTCTTATACCGATCAGTACTTTCTGCGTTGCCGAGCTACATACAGTACCGTTCAAAAGTTTTTTAGGTCACCTAAAATAACCACTTCTTTTCAATAAATAATGTGAGTTTTTAATTCTTAACAATGTTTGTAATTAATCAAAAGAGTGATATCAGCATTGTATACCTTCTTTATCATGTAAAATATCTTTTGAAGGTAATCTAATTTCCTCTTATTTAAAGAGCTAACATAAGTAGGCGCTTTAATAAGAGTTTTGAAGAGAAGTATAGATTTTTAGATAAGAATATAGGTACTTATTTATACAATTTAAATGATAAGCTTTTTGAAATCTATATAATGCTATTGGAAATATCTTTAATAAATTATTTCATTTTGTATCAGTAATGCAACTACAGTTACATCTTATTTTGTTATGAAATATTTATAAAGTTAATCATATTAAGAAAAATATAATACAAAACTTTATTCATGGAATTATTCCTGATTATAAATCACAGTTTGTTTATTCTATAATACTGTAAGTGTACTAAATGTTTTGCCATTTAGAAATTAATAAATCGTAATCGCTAAACTCAGAGAAACAAAGCATATTTTCAGTTTACTTCCAACAAGGAAATTTTTTTAATTAAAATATGATTGTGAATGATTTTTAAAACTATAAATAATTATCGTTTCCCGTATATTATCTGTTTTATCAGTGACTGTACACATCAGTTTATCCAATTTAATAGAAATAGATACAAATATTTTAATATTTGATCTCATAAAACCAGCATAATATTAATTCCTTTATAGTATTCAGTTTGTCCCGTGTTATACGCAAACTCATAGTTCAATGTGCAGTGATTCAAATCTTTTTTTGTTCTTCAAAGCTTACAACTGGCATCGCTCAGCAGTGAACCAGGCTATCGACAGAATCGGCACCGGTTAAATGTGAACGTGTTACGTAAAATGTTTAATTATAAACACGCGCAGTGTCCTCGTCAGCGATGATCGTTGTTAGTTACGCAAAAGCATCTAAACTGTACTGTAGGGCTCATCGAATACAAAACTATTACGAACACACTCTGTGTGATAATTGTCTGCAATCATTCCACCATCTGTCCAATCACAACAACGATGGTACATTGAACATTACTTTGTCCTCCGTAATACAAATTTATTCAGTACTGAATTGTGTCATCTGTTGTCCGGGATCAGCGACACTTGCAGCACCTTCCTAATTCCGTGCATCTGAGTCAATCGCCGCCAGATGTCTCTCCAGCATGTTTCTCGTTAGCGTTCGCGCCTATTCCAACTGTTTACCGATGAATACGCGTATTTATACGCGATAATTTAAAACTTAAAGCAGACCACAACTAGTTCCTATTAGAAGTGTGCGGAATTCCAAAAATTTCAGTAAAGTAAACAGGAACTTCTAGTAATGTCAGAATTCTCGAAAATGACCGGAATTTTTTAGTTTCTTAACACGTTCGCAGACATGAATGGTATAACATTTATTTTCATTGTGATACAGAATGACGTGAATATTATAGTATTAAAATTTTAAAATCAATTATTGATTTAATTTTATATAACCTCGATTCAAATATCGTCGTGGATGCTATAGTATTAATTTAATATAACTGTTAAAATGTGATATTCTGATTACTCTTACAAAATACTCACAATTAATTTAGAAAAAAATCGTGTGTCTATTTTCACACCTCACTGAGTTTTTTTATTATTATCCACAAACGTGTTAAGAATTCTCTTCTCATCATAACAAGAAATTCTTATTTTTTAATTTCGACCCATAGTATTCTTATAATTACCGCCCATCTCTGGTTTCTGTGGATCGAGCATAATGTGCTTGCTCGAGGCGATCTTTCGTCAAAAAACTGCTGATTGCCGGAGAAGTTACTTCATCGTTGTCTAAGAACCTCGTTATTCTACGCCGAATAACCGATCGCGGTGTTACATCACGTTCCTTAAATTTCTCGAAATATCTGTTCCAGGCTCGTGAACCGTGAAAGGACTCGTTTGACCTCGGTTTTCTTTTTCAACTCGGTTTCTGTGTACAGATTGATATACCCAGTTGACGGTAATTTTGAGACTTTCTAATTTCCTCGTACTTTTGTAAGAAGAATCGAAGGAAGTTGAAACGCAAGCAGGATTTTGTTTCCTTTTTTTTAGATATTGTGACGAAATTCACGTATTTCATACACGTACATGTACAGTGGAGGACAACAATTTTGCACTCTCGTTTGACGCGTTCCAAAAGTGATACCCATAATAGAGTGTATAAAACTTGAACATTTAACGCGAGCCTTCGATCATTTATGGCGGCAATACTGTATTGTCATGGCCTTCTGTTTACACGGAATTTTTCACCATCGACTTCAGTTAACACGTTGAACGCCACGTCACCCATATCTGGGTGACGTCTATGTTTCTTGTAAACGGTTGACACTTTTCTAATTAAAACAAGATTTTGGAGGTAATTTATACTAATTTTATCTGTAACACAATTATGATAAGTATATACGATATAAAGTAACAATAAATTATAAAGTAAATATAACATTGCGCTGTTTACACTCCGAGTCTCGGGTTTAGGTCTTGGGAGAAACTCCACCGATTTACGCTGGGCGTTCAACGTGTTAACAGCCCAAGCAGCCCGATTTGCTTATCTTTGCTAAATAAAAATCAGAACCACTGTAAGGGAAACGTGACCAAGTATTTCCTCTTGCACGGAAACGGAAGTGGTGGTTCAAGATACGATTAGTAATTCTCGTTGACCGTTCAGCCTTTCGCTTATCTCGCCTAGAAACTGTATATAAGACCTGTACAATTCTTGTGGTGAGTACGTCGTAGAAAATTTCTTCGTATTTTTGTTTGAAAAAAAAAAACGAAATTCCGAAGCCTTGAAATAATTCCGGTAGAATGTTACACAAAATTTTGGAATTCTTCACACCGATCCACGGGATCGAAGTAAACTGATTTCCAATTTTAACGAGCGCATCTTCGCAAAGCAAATCTAATTAATCAGAAGCGTGTGTGTTTTATTTAATTTATCGAGCAATTCGTATTAAAAGTTTTACCGTACGTCAGTGTAATAAAGGTACACGACTAATTTACAGAAATAACGCTGACTTCCAAATGTGTGCAATTAATGATCGTGAAATTAGTGATTCGCTTGTTGCATTCTTTTATGAAATCCATAACCGGCTCGTTTTTCTGTAAATAATTCATGAAATAGGTGAACGGTAAAGAGTTTATTTATAATCTTTTAATTTCAAGAAGCATTTTTTATACTGTTCCCGGTTACTGCCTTTTGTTTCGATTCTTTGTCGTGCGCATGTGTGTACGTACAGTACTGCTCAAAAGTATTGCCTTACCTGCTGAAAAAGCGTTTCGTGATTTTATAAAAGAACTTGAAAATAATATCGAGGTATGAAATAAAACAAACAAACAAACAAAAAATGGGAAAAGCGAAATTTATTATAGGTGCATAAATATTTTATCATTAGCTTGTTTTATTATTATTAACAGTTAGCCAATCGAATGAAGAGGTTTCCCATTCTTCCCTCTGCTATTAATTCTTACTTTTGTTATTAGTTAGTCTATCTTTTACTTTTGTTATTAGTTAGTCTTGAATTCGTCAAATGCATTTTCTGCTTTTGCAAAGTACAATTTCTAATAAATTCAACACTAGCTCACAAGACCAACTAATAACAAAAGTAAACAGAATCAATGGCAGAGGAAAGAATGGGAGATCTCCTCATTCGGTTGGTAAAGTGTTAAAAAGTAGTTGACATTGCCAATTTTCCCATTACGAATACGAATGACCACAATTTTTAATAAATTCAACACCATTTCAAGACTAACTAATAACACAAATAAACAGAATCACTGGCAGAGGAAAGAATGGGAGATCTTCCATTTTTTCTGCAACAAGGGCACTGCCATTGATTCTATTTACTTCTGTAATTAATTAGTCTTGAACTAGTGTTGGTCAAAGTTGATCAAAAGCATTTTCTGCTCTTCCAAAGTACAATTTTTAACAAATTCAACACCATTTCAAGACTAACTAATAACACAAATAAACAGAATCACTGGCAGTGGAAAGAATGGGAGATCTTCCATTTTTTCTGCAACAAGGGCACTGCCATTGATTCTATTTACTTCTGTAATTAATTAGTCTTGAACTAGTGTTGGTCAAAGTTGATCAAAAGCATTTTCTGCTCTTCCAAAGTACAATCTTTAATAAATTCAACTCCAGTTCAAGATTAACTAATAACAAAAGTGAATAGAATCAACAGCAGAAGAAAGAATTGGAGATCTCCTCATTCAGTTGGTTAAGTGTTAATATTGGTTGATAGAAAGCAAATATGTTCAACTGTCTTTGATAATAAACAATTTCTTTTATCATTGACAATATTGCCAGCCATTGAAAACAGCTACTCGATTTTTCCCTAACTATTCCGTTGTTTCAAATTCTCGAATTGGACTGGAGATTGCGACTCGTCTTGATTTAAATTTCAAAGCACTCGAATGATCGAGTATGCTGTCAGTACTACTTCATATTCATTTATGAAAATCTTCACTTTTTTTTTATTAACGGTAAACGAATTTTCCCGCAGGTCAGCCTTACAGACACTGCACAAGGTGTCCAGTAAGGCACGGGAGCAGAACTACTTCCTGGGTGGCCTGTCGCACGACTGGGTCAGCTACTATGAGCAACGAATCGAAAGCGACCGCTCGTGCCTCAACGAGTGGCACGCTATGGACAACCTGGAATCCCGAAGACCACCGTCGCCGGACAGCGTACGCAACAAGTAAGTCTACAGATTCCAAACCTCGACTTTTAAAATGTACATGGGCTCGATTTCTGTTAAAAATGGGACGGAGATTAATTGTCCCAAAATTCGGTATAAGAAAAAAAGGGAATAAGGGTCGGAGATGGTAGGATCTGGATAGCTTAGTGGTTAAAGCAGCTGCCCAGCAAGCTAAAGATCCTAGGTTCGATTCTCGGCCTAGGCAATCCGAACGACCGATTCTTTTTCTCCTACAAATATAACACAGCAGCCTTACCATTAAATATCTAGAAAGAGCCCTTTTAGAAGCAGAGTGAGAATTTAATAATCGCATGATAATTCAGACGTCAACAGTTGGAAATTAAAACTATTTAAAACGAATAAGGGTCGGAGATTGATCTAGGTCCCCTCGCGACAGTCGATCGTACGACACGGTAATGATCATTTATAGAAAAAAATCCAGTTAAAAGTATGATTTCATAGCAATCGGTTGCCATAAAGGTAAGTGATATACCCAGTGTACTAAATCTTATCGGGTATTCGGTAATAGACGTTGATTGGAAATTTGGTATAAGAAAAGGAGATTGATCTAGGTCCCCTCGTAACAGTCGATTTTACGATATGGTAATGATCATTTATAAAAAAATCCAGTTAAAAGTATGATTTAATAGCAATCGGTTGCCATAAAGGTAAGTGATATACCCTGTGTGCTAAATCTTATTGGATATTCGGTAGTAGACGTTGAATGGGTACAGTCACCGGTAGTACCTGATGAGCATAAGACGTTAGGTGATTATAATCAGTGGTAATTTCCAATCAACCGTCAGGGGTTGAGTGATTATAGTCACGAGTAGTACCCGGTGAGCATTGGACATTGAGTGACTATAATTACCAGTAGTACCTGGTGAGCATCAGAATTCGTGGAATTATAATTACCGATAGTATTCGATGAGTGACTATAGCCATCAGTAGTATCTGGTGAGCGTCAAAGGTTGGCTGGCTATAGTCACCAGTTATACCTCATGAACGTCAGAATTCGGATAATTATAGCCATCAGTAGTACCCGAAAAGCTTCAGGCATTGGGTTGCTGCTATAACCACCAGTACTGCCCGATGAGTATCGTTAGGCGTTGAGTAACTATAGTCACTAGTAGTACCCGATAAGTATCATCAAGCATTAAGTTAATATCAGTAGTATCTCATGAGCGTCAAATGTTGGGTGGTTACAGTCACCAGTTATACCTCAGGAACATCAGAATTCGGGTGATTATAGTTATTAGTAGTACCCGAAAAGCTTCAGGCATTGGGCAGCTTTAGTGACCAATAGTTCTCGACTAGCGCCGTCAAACATTGACTTGCTATAGTCAGTATTACCCGATGAGTATCGAGCATCAAGTAGATATTAAAAGTACCTCGCGAGCGTCAAACGTTGGGAGTCTGCAGTCATCAGTTATATCTCATTAACGTCAGAATTCGGATAATTATAGCAATCAGTAGTACCCGAAATGCTTCAGGCATTGGTTTAATCAGCAGTAGTTTTCGATTAACGTCATCAGACGTTGAATTGCTATAGTCATCGGTAGTACCCGATGCGCGGTAGACGTTTGGTAATTATAATCACCAGTGGTACCCGATGAGTGTCGTCAGACGTTGGGTGGCTACAATCACCAGTTATACCTCAGGAACGTCAGAATTCGGGTGATTATAGTTATTAGTAGTACCCGAAAAGCTTCAGGCATTAGGTAGCTTTAGTTAGCAGTAGTTCTCGATTGACGTCATCAGACGTTGAATTGCTATAGTCACTAGTAGTACCCGATGAGCGCCGTCAGACGTTGGTTGACTATAGTCACTGTTAGTATCGAGAAGGTCAATAGTCGCAGCGTTATCCCCATCACTACTTCGATAAAGCGATCGTTCGTGATGCTGCAGGAAGTTTTAAGTTCGAAAACGAGATTTTTATTAAATTCCCATAAAATAAACAAGCAGCTTTTATCACATATGTTTTTTTTTAAACTAACAGCGTATATATGTGACCTATTTTTGAAAAACGGAGCTATTTTAAAACATAGAAGGTAAAAGTTGGCACGACAATCATCAATCCAAGCGTGTTACTTTAGATCGTTCGCGTTATGTGGGGTATATTCTCGTACAACACGAATTCATACAACACGTGACACATTTATCGCGTTACACGAAAGTCTGCTGTATTAACCCCTTAACGTGCACGCTCGACTTAACTCGAGCGCGTTAAACTGGCCAAACTGTGCACACTCAAGATAATTCGAGCGACAATAAAATTTACAATACCATACAAATTTTGAATATTTTTGTATTTTTTTAAGTTTCTTGCCAAGACAATGTTTGGAATTGTGTATTTTTACATAAAAAAAAAAAATTGATTTTTTTTTGCCGGCTTTTTAAAAAAAAACTGTGCATTAACACTATTCCTACCGACACTTCACCTATACCTATTCTTACCACGACATTCCCACGTAAGACAGACTACAAATTTTTCTCTGGAAATAAACAATGAAAAAAGAAGCGAATATTGAGAAATGTATTATACGTACATTTGAGGAAAAGTCTAAAGTTTAAAGGCGATTCAATTACGCTGTATACAGGGTGTTCGGACAGCCCTGGGCTTAAATTAAAAGAGTAACTCCCTGAGACATTCTAAGACGAAAATCAAGAGTAACGATTTTGCGTTTGAGGCTTTGTTTACGAGTTATAACTAGTTAAAGATATCGTTTAATCCGGACCGTTCGACGCTTGAGCATCACTGTGGACTCAGCGACGTTACTGACCTAGTTGCCTCGGTTACCCGCTCTCAAGAGTCGAACGGTCCGGATTAAACGATACCTTTAACTAGTTATAACTCGTAAACAAAGCCTCAAACGCAAAATCGTTACTCTTGATTTTCGTCTTAGAATGTCTCAGGGAGTTACTCTTTCAATTTAAGCCCAGGGCTGTCCGAACACCCTGTATATGAAATTCTAATGGAGATTTTAAAAACGGTCATTTGACCGGTCGTGGTAGGAATAGTGTTAAGGGGTTAAATCGGAAGACTCGTCACGCGTTGTTCGTGGAATCTGTTCTGATCGAACCTCAACGAGTGCGTTGCGAGCAAAACGAGGAAGTCCGATCGAAGAACAGCACAGCTGGTCGTCGACGCGAATTTAACTTGGTGCTCTGCCAAAGTCAGTGGTTTGTTGACGTATCACTGGCGTTCCCGATGATAGCTTATACACGAGCGAGGCACACCTTTATTGCTATCCTTCAATTATTTCCAGTTTCTGCGTCTGACCGCCATCTGCTTGAAACGTCAAACTCGCAACAATATATCTGGTCATGTTGTCTTAGATCATTTTCATCATTTGGCATCCGAATGCTCTTCTATATTTTATTGTTGAATGAATTTACCGTACATCAATCGGAATGAAAACTTTTTGTATTCCGCGTATCTTTTCTTTTTCTTTCTTTTCACATAAAAGGTTGAAATTCGTTTGTGTGTATAATCTGCTTCGTTTAAGCAAGCACTGTAAAAATTATTTAACTTTTTGGTTAAAATTAGAGTTAAGGGCTTGCAAAATTGGATATCTCCTGAAAATAGTTAAAATTGAAATCAAAGTACATCCGCACGGGCAAATCCGTGGGTAACAGCTAGTTTTTAATAAATTCAACACTAGTTCAAGACCAATAAATAACAAAAGTAAATAGAATCAATGGCTTCGCTTTGTCGAGGAAAAAATGAGCGATCTCCCCATTCGATCGGCTGAGTGTTAATTAGTCTTGTACTAGCATTGAATTTATTAAAAATTGTACTTCAGGAAAGCAAAAAATGCATTCAATACAACATGTCTTGAGAGTTGTCCTTCGTTTCACTCTCGGGATTCATCGTCACAATTTGTTGTGACTGTAAGAATACACCTATCCCCCGATTTACACGGTACTCGGTTTACACGATTTCACTTTTACACGGTTTTTAAATTTGCTTGAATTAGGGCGACAATTGGGTAATCATTTTCTACAAAATGACCCGAATGTTGAACGAGCTCTCCTATTTCAGCGAGATATTAATAAACGCTTAACTCAATATGAGGAGGTCTATAAAGATTTGATCAAAAACGAAACACAATTGTTAATTACGGATTTCACTACCAAAGTTCGCCCATCTGAAGTTGTTTCTAATTCATCTAACATCGAACTTGAATCGCATCAACCACTATCGAGTGATGAAAGTGATATCATACCAATCAGGAATAAAAGATTAAGAGTCTACGAAAGTGATAACAGTAACTAAATTTCTGGTTAAATTTTTTAATTTATATTTCTCGTTTCTATATGTAAAATGAATTACATACATATACCTTTATATTTTTGTCATTTTATAAATAGACAGTTATTTTTATGTTTTTAAGATATATTTAGTTTTATTTTACGTTGAAATAAATGACTGAATTATGCACATTTTAGTTTGTTTACGATTTACACGGTTTTACGTATAAGAATCTACGATTTCGATTTACACGGTTTTCTAAGGAACCTATCTTCAGTGTAAATCGGGGGATAGGTGTATTATACAGTTCAGCAGGTACAATGATAACGTTGTGGATGATTTTACGCCCTCTTGAATGAAACAGGGGTAAAAGAACAAATAATGAACTTTTAAAATAACTGGAACGACAAGATTGTGTATATAACTGTGACATCTTTGAGAATTTCTAATTGATGTTAGATGAGAGGAGGATCTAGGAAGATTAGATGTTAGCCAAGTGTTAACCAACTGCACCACATTCAAGATATTCAAATATTCCACGCAATTTGCATTTAATAATCCTTGGCCAAGTGTTAAGTTCGACGAAGTGTATTTCTCCACGAAACAATGTTTTCTCTTTTTCTTTCTTTCTAAATGTGTAGTTTCACGTTACAGGCCGAGGGAAAGGGACGAGACCGAGCGTGTGATCCGATCGACGTTGAAGGAGATCATGATGTCCGTGGACCTTGACGAGGTAACCTCGAAGTACATTCGAGGTCGTCTCGAGGAAGACCTCGACATGGATCTCGGGGAGTTTAAACCGTTCATCGATCAGGAGATGCTCACCATTCTGGGTCAAATGGACGCGCCGACTGAGATATTTGACCACGTTTACCTAGGAAGCGAATGGAACGCGAGCAACTTGGAGGAGCTCCAGAAGAATGGGTAAACTTCTTTCTTCGTGCCGCTTCAGCTTCTCCGATCCTTTCGACCCTTTGCACAGCATGATATTGTTAGTACAGCAGTATCCACTTTAGTGTTCGTATTTTTACCCACTTCAGCATCCGTCGTTATCCTCATCCGTTCTTCGAAATCTTGCGGCGAGCTTCAATTGTGGTAACTTGACCTCCAGTTTGTCAGATAATCAGATAAATTCTACTGTATTTTCATTCAGTAGTTCAAAAATGAAAATACAGGCGTCTCTCGACTTTCGCACACAAATGCATCTTAAAAATGTGTGCGAATGTTGAATATTCAAGAGCAGAGAGATGTAAAAAAATTTGCACCAAAAACTGTGCTTTAAAGTATTGATCGGAACAACATTGTAGTCTGATGGCTAAAGTCTGATGTCCTCTGAGAGGGGGCAGACCAGTAGCCTGCTCGATTCACGGTGTCCCCTCAGAGGGGACATCTGGCCTCAGACGCCTAACACTTATAGTGTAACACCCGACAATTATAGTGTACTTATTTGCATGGAAGAGATCAAATTGAAAATTACATGAAAAGATATTGAATACACAGAGAACAAACCTTTATTCATACTTTCTGCAAAAAATCATTTGGAAGCTTTACCACAGAGAATTTATAAGGCTGCTGTAATTAATCACTAATTGGTCATTTTAAGTACTCTAGTAGTTCTAGTGTTAATATGTACAGTAGTGCAACTTAACACTAGGACTACCGACAATTATAGTGTACTTATTTGCATAGAAGAGATCAAATTGAAAATTACATGAAAAGATATAAAGAACAAATCTTTATTCATACTTTCTGCAGAAAATCATAGTAAATTTTCGAAGCTTTACCACAGTGAATTTATAAGGCTACTATGAATAATCACCAATTGGTCATTTTGACTGCTCTGGTAGGTCTAGTGTTAAAAAGCTGAATTTTTAAAAATGTGCGAAAGTCGAGAGATGTCCTTCCAGCACAAAGGATTAACCAAATACATGAGCCACTGTAACAGTTAACAAGCACAATACTTCAGTTTCAATTGCAACATGTTCCAAGATCCTTTCAACCTCTTCCATAAACAACAATTTCATCCAGAAATGCTTCGATAAATCTCTTTCTATATATATACTAAAAAAACCATTGTTTCATCCAGTGTCAGGCATATCCTGAACGTTACCCGGGAGATCGACAACTTCTTCCCCGGGATGTTCACGTATCTGAACGTGCGGGTGTACGACGACGAGAAGACCGACCTGCTGAAGCATTGGGACGACACGTTCAAGTACATAACGAAGGCGAAGAAAGAGGGTTCGAAGGTGCTGGTGCACTGTAAGATGGGCGTGTCCAGGTCCGCCTCGGTGGTAATCGCGTACGCGATGAAAGCGTACAACTGGGACTTCTCGCAGGCGTGGAAGCATGTGAAGGAGAAGCGGAACTGTATCAAGCCCAACAACAGTTTCCTGTTGCAATTGGAAACCTATCAGGGCATACTGGACGCGATGAAGAACAAGGAGAAGCTGCAGAGGTCGAAGTCGGACACGAACCTGAAGTCGCCCACCTCGGTGAAGGATCAGTCGAAGAAAGAAGAGAAGTCTGAGAACGCGGACAACGGGTTGCAAACGATTTCCGGCTCCGATTTGAAGAAGACCGGCCAGAGGCCGAGAAGTTGGTCGCCGAATGTCAAGATCACCGAAACCATGTTGCCTTCTGGTGTGTTATTGTTGTTTTTATAATTCGTTATGGCAGAACCTCTCGTATATGAACAGACAGGAGACAAAAGTGTTCAGGCAAACGAATTTTCGAGTAATGGAATAATTAATTGTTTGGAAACCGAACTTCATTGATTTAAATGGACATTAAGACGGTTAACAGTTTGTTTCGATATTTGTGTACCTTGTATCACTTTCACTGAAAAAATTCATAACTATTTAAGACGAGGAACTATTATTGATTGACGCTCTGCTCGGATAGCAGAAGAATTTCAATTTTAACCGATTTTGAGTAACAATTTTTTGTATGATTCTATGAATGCTCTTTATCAATGACTGCGTCGCATTGCGAATAAAAGTTTTGTCTATGTCTTACAGTTATAAAAAATTGAAGTGTACAATAACGTTGAAATCTTCAGTTATTTAAAATCAGAACTAAAAATTGAAGCCAAAGAAGAACGAAAATATTTTATTTTTATATTTGATTATGACAAATGCTAGAACTTGACATTCTCCCTTTTCTTCAGTGGATCCTTTATTTGTCAGCAAATAGCTTACCCGACAGATAGTTTATTCACTTCTAAAATTGTATTCAATTTGTTTTGTATGAACAATTAAAAGGCATTACAAAAGATTTAATAAAAATATTACAGAACGGTTATTAAAGACGTTACAGAACAACTGACGTCGCGAACGAAGCCCGGACAACGTCCCACCAAGAAACTACACACTGCCACACCGACTGTCACTTGTTTTTCGGCAACGCACATTCACCAATACATTACACAATTAGTTCAGTCTGCCTAGTGTTCACAATCAGGAACTCAACCCCAATATCTGGTTCTCCGCAGTTCCCCTTTCGCAGTCCCTCGAGAGCATCGACAAGACGGGAAGCATGGAAGTAACTAGAGAAGATCTCCTCCGTTCCAGCAGCCAGAAGGTCAGCATGCCTCAGGAGGCCCGAAACGTGTTGATGCCCTGCGGCAACGGGCAATCGTACAGCGTGTCGCAGAACCAGATCGTGCACCTGCCAGGCCCCTCGCCGGACACGCCTAGCGTGAAGAACCGGGTCACCAAGCTAGAAACGCAGCAGAGCCAAAGGAGGAAAGGTTTAGTGCTGAACCTGACGAATCAGTTCGAGGCAGTGAGCAGCAAGCCGTCCTCCCCTAGTTCTGACATCGACGGGAAACCGATACCGCAGAGCCCAGCCTCCGACGTGAACGAGAACGGGCTCAGCGTGTGCCAGCAGCAGTCGTCGACGGTGTTCCCGGCGGTTTCCGCGAAGCAGGACGCCTGGGACACCGACGAGAAGCAGCCGAAGAATACGGAGAACGGGAGTAATAGTGATTGTCTAGTCTGGACTGCATCATTGTCCGATGCAACGTGTACCAATTCGTGTAGTAATGCTAAGACTAACGGGGAAGTGAGCGTGGAGAGTGAGTGTGTCGTGACTACGGCGACGACAACGACAACAATGACGACGACGGCGATCACAGCCACGACGACAGCCACGACGACGACGACGACGGTGTACTCTGGCACGTTGCCGCGAAAGGCCAGAAAGGACGGCGATCCGTTTAGTACACAGGTCGATCGGGTGTTCGATCGCGAGGAGAGACAAGGGGATCCGGTCACGAGAGACTCTCCGAGTCGACAGAGCTCCTGGAGCAGTTACGACAGTGCCGTGGTCCTTGATAACAATTCGGTGCACAGTTCCTGGGCCACACTGCCATCGAGGAATAGTTCTTGGGGCTCGTACGACATGCGGCCGTCAGACCTGCTCGGCTCCAGCGGTCTCTTCCCTTACGACAAGGAGGAGATACCCTGGCATCCGGGCACCGTGAAACGTACCAAGCAGAAGCTCGAAGAGAACACCACTTCGGGGACGGTGAAACGAGTCTGCACGCAGACTTCCGACGCGGAGGAGAAGGACAGATTACCCACGGAAGAGGAATCGTTTAATTCAGTGCTCCTACACCATACCTCGTCGCCGACCCCGCGAAGAAGGGACTCCTCGCCTAGCCAGGAGCATAATTTAAAGGTGGACCCTGTTAGAAACTCCCCGAGTCCTGTCAGGGGAATCGACATCTCGCCAGTGACGATCCGTCAGGTTGGCAGGCTGTCGACCAGCGCGCCAGCGCCATCTTCCCTTTCCTCGGACTCGGACCTACCCTCCTCCTTAAGGTCTTGCAGGTCCGAAAGCGAAACTTCGAGCCCCTGCGTGGTGAACACCACTCAATGTCCCTCGGTGAAGCATCACAAGATGGTGTTGGAGAATCTGAGCAACAAGTCGATATTCAGCAAGCGTTGCCTATCCGTGGATGACTCGCCGGACGCCGAGTGTCCGCGAAGCACCTCCGGTATCGTGAAGAATCTGAAGAAGGAGTTCGAGGCGAAGTCGACGAGGCTGGAGAAGAGCCCGGAGAACAGCTTCGAGAACGACTCGACGATCTCGGTTGGTCGACCGAAGAGGGACGTGAAGATCAGAAGCTTGCCCTCGTCGCCGGTCATCCCTCACAACGAGTCGAAGATTCAGGCACCGCCGGAAACCAAAGAGAAGGAGAAGCCAGGCGACACAGCGGTGTCGTTGATGCAGGACAGCTCGGAGGACCGGTCGGTCAGGGTCCTGGTTGGGAAGTACGAGGTGAAACCTGACTCGAGGAAGTCGTCGGAGATTCAGTTGCGCGTGCACAAAGACAAAGACTGGGAGTCGATGGACTCGCAGCAGACGACGACCAGCAACAAGTCGAAGATCAATCCGGAGTACAGCAGAAGGTCCGCGCCGATCATGATCAACAATCATTCGTCCTCCCATCTGTTCACCGAGGCACCGGAAGCACCTGGTAGGCCACCAGTTCCTTCGACCGGAGTCGTGGCAGCTAGCAAGAAACAGCAACAGCACGGCAGAACGCATCCTCTTGCCAGGCTGCAGGTCAGGCCTAGGCATAGCAGTCCTGTTTACAATACCATGTAAAAGAGGAGGAAACGTTTTGTGATTGTGTTTCTCTCGTTGTGATCGAACCCGAGCGCGCACGAGCTATTCCGTGTCTAATTGCATGCTCTCTACCTCTGTGTCACCAATTTTGTTTTTAATCTTGCCAGATTTTGTTAGCAGACACGAAGGATGTTCTCGTAAAATTTTAATTTTCTATATCGAATGTTTCGTGCAGGCTACATTTAAAGAATCATTTAAAGAAAAAGGTACTCTTTTTAAATGGAAGAACTTCTTTAAAGAATTGTGTAACTTTGTTTTCAAACAGATTTATACGGTAAAACAATGGAATTCATTCTCAGTTTTATAATACTGTGAATACTTTTATTTAGGCTATTATTAGACAACTCAACTCAACAACCAGTTATTTCTTACTACTCCATCAGAACTGTTTGTGAGTAAAAGAATGATTTTCAGAACATTGTAGCTTAGTATTTTCCAGACCATTCAACGGATTAAAATCTTATGGAACAATTTAATTTTTCGTGTCTCCCGATAAGAGTGCAAGCTTTAAAAGAAATTAGTGACACAGTAGTAGAAAGTATACGATTTGATATAGAACGTCTCGTACCTGAATGCATGGGTATATCGTGGCCACGATGTGAAACTGTGTGATCTCTATTGATGCCAACGAGTCGAGGATCGTCCTCTTCGAGTTCGATGACGAATCGAGGAGGACAGAATTTCTGTAGATTCGCTTCCCCACCATCTTCGATGTACAATTTACTGGTCGTGAGAATGTCCTGCGGCTATGCTCTGCGACGATAAGACAGAGCACCCGTATTTTTTCGATACTTCTTCGGATACACGAAGTGTACGAATTTTTTTTGTGTTCGTTACTTTTTTATACGTTGCTCGATTATAAAATGTACGTAATTTATGTAACTTAATGTGGTCTATACCGATCGAGTGTCTGCTGTTAGCTTGTCGCGTCGAAGAGCAGTCCGAATCGCTTTTAAAATTACGTCTTACCCGAATTCAGTTAGAAATTAATAAAAGTTGTGCTGTTCGTCCAGTAAAGAGTATCTTCGAATAAAGTATTTACCGACATGCATAAACAGTTTACCGACGAGAACTGAAAGACTAGAACGAGGCAAGTTTCTATATCGCGTCGATTTCAAGGGATATCGAAAAGATACAAGTGCCTTGTCCTACCGTCGACGTCCATATTATACATACTTGTAATAAGAGGCACGTTTAAGGTCCTTCTACGTTTTATGTTCCTTCTTCATCAGACGTGTCTTGGCCTGCTCTTAATTAGTTCAATTATTTTTTAAGCTGGAAATGCAACAATTCTAGGAAGATGCAAAAAAAAAGAAACAGAAAACACTGTTATTCCTACAAAAGTGTTGTCATGTATAGACCTATAATGGGCTTGGAATCAAACGTGATGTGTTTGTTTTATCGAAGCGTCGCGCAGAGGTGGAGCCACCGTTCGATCGTGAACAAGATGGCGTCGGCTCGGTCAGGCTGTGAACGAAAGATCCGAGCCCCGTGCGTCTATAAAACATGCTGGCTCCTCCTTCTACGCTGTTCGTTATGTTGTGATCGCCGAGGCGTATGCAAGATAGAGATTAAATACAAAGAGGCACCTCGAAACGACGGCGTGTAGCGTTGAACTGTACTACTTAGTATTTTAGAGCGAACAATGTGATTAGGATGATGGTGCACAGTATGCGAGGAGACGAAAGTAGCTGCCCTTCCCTCCCCCCCCCCCTCCCTCCTCGAAGGAGCTACACCGAATTTTCGAAGCGATTCATTCAACCAGCCTAACCTCTTTCGTTCGACCAATCTTCTCCCGTAGGATTCACTTCGTGTATTGTGTATAAAACATTGTTATGCGAGATTCAAATTTCTTAACCGATTTATTTCATCTCCATTGTTTTTCAATCGATCTTATACCTTTTTCCTTGCCGTTTTCTCTTTTTTTAAACCGCTAGTAACGACGACTGTCTATTAAAGATTTTATCGTAATTGTAATTTCAGAAAATACAATGAAAAAAAAAGCTCGATACCAGCGTTCGTCGTTCTTAAACATATCATCGGACCGTTTTGTATTTGTTTGCGTTCACAAAGCCATGTTGACCAATTTTATACTACTTCCCTGATGATGATGATAATGATAGTGATGATGATGAATGCGAGGTTCGTTTTTTGATAAGATGCACCACGACGACGATTGTGTGTGTAGAAATATATTTTATTACTGAGATAATTTTGCAAATAATTTCTCATACGTTCATTCTAACCCCCTGTCGCCCCTTGAACGAAGTATTCGTGACAAGAGACGAACCCGAGGGCAAATGCTATTAAACTGTAACGCATGAAATTAGAATAAAAATGTTACATCGCCAGTGCTGTGCTTTACGATTGAAATGAGATTCAGTACGTAACGAGTTGTTCGTTATTTTTGTTTCCCGTACGGAAAAAGGAAAGAACAACTTGTACAGGCAGTCATTCGAAAATAATTTATACCATTTGTACGATTACCGGTCATAAAATGAATCTGATCAATTTCTCTTCCTAAATCGTCTCCGTGACAAAGCTAATAAACGAATCCATACTGTTCGAATTGCTATATTTCTTAAGTCCACATCACGAACCAAAAATAAAACTACCGATTTGCTTTCGTGGAGGGGTTTATTTCTCGAGGACACCGATAATAGGATTGTCTGTACAGCACACTTCGAAATCGAAGAGCATCGACCGCATCAGCTCGGTTGAGCGTCTATCTCAAATATGCGCCTGCCAGAACAGAACGCAAGTTGTGGCACAACGGACATGGACCTTGTCCTCTTCGCGTGCTTCGGATTCACCGGGCCGATATCCATGCCGTACACGCCGCTCCTTAAGTTCCTGATCATCGCCAACGTCTGCCGAAGAAACAATTGTCGTCGTCGTCGCTGTACAGTATTGCCGCCATAAATGATCGAAGGCCATCTCGCGTTAAATGTTCAAGATTCATTCCCTCCCACCAGGGGGATCACCGTTGGAACGCGTAAAATGGCGGCACAAAGCTTGAACGTCGAACAGTGTAATATGATCCGGGTTCGAATATCCATGTAAGACCAATACTAAGGATAGAGCAAAATTTTTGTATCTTTAGTTATTTTTGCATAAAAATTGCTTCGACATACTAGTGACGTTTTTCTGATTAAAATGACACCAAACACGATATAATTTAGATTATATTTATTTATGTAAAATAATGTAAATTACATATTGGAGTTTACTATGTACAAATAAATATTATCCAAATTATACCGTGTTTGGTCTCATTTTACTCAGAAAAATGTCATTAGTATGTTGATAGAATTTTTATCGCAAAACAAACGAAGAATAGAAAATTCTTGCCTTGGCCTTGGTATTGTTATACACGGCTATTCGAACTCGTATCATATTACACTGCTTAGCGACCAAGCTCGACTATAAATTCCTCTTTTATACGTTTATTCAACGGTAGGGCACAAAAAACGTATCGCCTCTCGATAAATGTTCCTCTTCGGTCCCGATCGATGAACATTTAAGGCGGCAGTATTGTAATTTCTCATCTATGTAACGGGAGTACTGCAAGCAGAAAAAAATCTGGATGAAAAATCGGAACTCACGGCGTGAGATCGCAAGTCGATCACCCTGAAGAGATTGGTGTCCGTGCCGCCGCAGGCGAGAAACATATTCGACACGTATTTGCCGCAGTAGAGCAGAGAGGAGTAACTGTCGGGTTCTAGGGAAACGAGCAGCTTTCCGTTACGGTAGTCCCATAGTTGGATAGGGTTATCCCTTTGCCAGGAGCATGACACGATCTGTTCGCGGTAGCCGATTGTTAATAAAAACACGACGTCTGATTCCTAAGCGGGGATATATTATGATGCGCGGTGTATTTTTTTGTTTTTTTTTTTTGTTTTTGTTAAATTGTAAAGTCTATTCTCGCAAAATGAATCATCCCCCTGTTTCATTTTATTCGAACATTTTTTAAAATTTAAACGAGTAGACGAAGAGAGCATGAGTTATATACAAAATTAAACAGATGTTAATATATGTCTTAAGAGTTGCGGGGTGAACGTTGGATCAGCTTATGATACAAAAAATTGTGAAAAATTTAAGGCGAATTTCGATTTTACTTCGCGCGATGTTCTAAATTTATCATCAACTGTTGTTCGTTTTTTTTTTCACATATTATAAAATTATGTATTTTCCATTTAGTTTCTTTGCAAACTGCATGAATAATGTATTATGTACAATAATATTAATATAATTTGTAAGTAGAGATAATTGCCAGCACGTGATACATGATCTGCTACACAAAATTGCTTTCTAAATTATTTATTAAGAATGTTTATAGTACTTTCGGCTGAATTATAATTTATGATTTTGTAAACTATGAAGAACGCTGTAGCTGTTTTTTGTCTTAGGTGTTGTGATGTTAACTATCAATTATAACTGCGCTCTTTTTTTTATATGAAATTAAAATTTTTTGTTAAATAAATCAATTTTTCTTGTTAATTTGTATGTAATGTTATTAAAAATCAAGCTGATAGATAACCCAAAGAAACAATATTATAAAATTAGTTGTTTAAACGTAAGTGTCGAAAATGTAAAAGCTTTAACAAAAATGTTCGTAAATTTTCTAGTGTAAAATTGTTCAAACGTACGTGTCAAAGATGTATAAACTTTAACAAAATCGTTGGTAAATTTTCTAATGTAAAATACATATACATTTAATTGTACATTTTAATGTTTTAATACGTAAGACGAAGCCAGGCGATTTGCAACAAAAATTCTGCGTTGTTGTTAACAAAAAAAAAAAATGTGCAATATTTATAAAAAATTGTTAAAGCACGCCTATTGTTCTTTCTCAAATTTTTGTACTTTTACTTTTGAAACAAAATCTTACAAAATTAATTCTCTTACACATGTAACCATTTTTTATATTCAGATACTCATTATTTTTCCTTTGTTACACGTTAAACGTTATTTACAAATTCGTAGCCTCGTAAAACTTGCTGCCTGTACACAATTATTTATAATTGAAAAGAATCACTTTATCGTCCCCTGTAAGTGATACCAATCAAGTCAAGCTGACCCATCATTCGCCGTACTAAAAGCTAATAAAATATACGATACGAATCAGTTAGTATTACAAGCAATCCGGCGTTTGTTAATAAACGCGTGAACAGTAAACAGAGAGCGAAAGTGTCGTTTCAGGACCAAAGCAGTCCGATTCCCAAGCGGACCCCTAAACGATTTTTATATGTATATATTTATCGTGTAAATAGAAAGTGTGTTAAAGCGAAGCGTTGGCTGTTCTCTGAGCACAAGTACCTCTTTTCCATTGTTACTGATGTCGAGTCCATCACCGCAGATGTGCACACCCGATATACGTCTGAGCGCATACGGTTGCCTGGTGTCCCAGAACTGGATAGTGTTGTCCCAACCGCCGCTGATCAATTCGTGCGCTGACTTCGGATTGAAACAGGCGCTGAAAATTCTAGATTTATGGCCGTCCATAACTTCCAATGACTCGCTGAAACAAGTGAAAAAATAGAGAAGAGAATAAGAAAGAGAATATTTGTATATTAAAATTATAGAGCGAGCGCAAGAGAATTATTGTAGGCAGTGGCGTAGCTAGGAGAAGATGGAGGGGGCGATCCGTCCGGGGCGGCACTTTTTCCGTGAAATACGATTTTATTTGTATGTTATGAACGTTAACTTGGTAATTAGATCGTTGTTCATTTTGACTACACAGCACACGCATGGCATAGACTAGCATTAACGTCTTTTACTTTCTGTAGTATTATCGGGATGTACTGAGGAAGGACGATCTTAGACTGTATATACTAAAAGACACGATTTATGCATAGCAGTTGTATATGAAATCCACCAGTCGAATAATTTAAAGATGCTGAGAAGAATTTGACGTCACTCGCGGATGTAAGATGATTTAAAATGACTGATCCCCATTAATCCTATCACATTGCTAACACATCTTACTGCCAAATTATGTTTAAAAATATAATAAAAAGGCTAGGTTACGGTTACGACGTTAGATAGCAATAAAAAATGAAAGCAATGGTTAAAAAATATATGATATTGATACAAACTATAATGACTAAAACAACTCTGTAAAAGTCTGTAGATCTATCACAAATCACACAATTCTTTCCACGGAATATTGATTAAAAACTATTGCTTTGGACCATAACTTAATACATGCCAGTGATTATGAAAATGATTTAAGTCAAAAATTTATGATTTGTTTAATTTTCATGTAACTCAATTATTAGAATTACTTTTCTATATATATGCCGATAATTGTGATAGTGATCTCAGTCGAACGATTCGATTTATTTCCACACGATTCAATTAACAAAGTAACCTTTTTTAAATTTTCTACTTAGACCACTGTCATAATTGTCAGCACTTATCTTGCTCTGCGTGTGACGTCGTGTAGACAATGTTCTTCATTTTATCTTTGTATCGAGAAAATTATTCGAAGTCTATGATCCCAAAAAGGTGGCAAACTCGCGAACAGGCACTGTCCCGGGTGGCAACAACTCAAGCTACGCCAGTGGTTGTAAATGAAAATTATAGCGAAACGAAGTATTCTGCGTCGAATTGTTGTGAAATCAATTGTACGAATCGAAGGAACGCAAATTGAAATTATTCTAAATTACTGTTAGCGAGAAATACGATACGTGAATGGGGAACGAACGTTGTTACACGAAGCGGGCAATTATGTTAGATCCGTAGGTACATGAAATGTTTGAGGTTAGCGCAGCCGAAACTGAACACAAATAGAAGTATCACGAACAGCATTGCCTGCGTTGTATTCTTCACATCCTAATCTTGTAACTTGTAACGTGCCTTGGTGATGAATTTAATCAAATCGATCATGTAAATCTACATACACACACATACACACGCGCGCGCGCAAACGTGCTTCGCAGGATCGTAGATCAATTTGAATGTTTCCTCGAGTATTCCTGAAATTGCTATTCGTACGGATGTTTCAATTTGAATTTAACCTACGTTAGGGAGAATACTGTTGTCACTGCGTGAAATATTCTTGTACAACATTCTGTGTAAATACCGAAAGTTTTGGTGGATATTAATCAGCTCGATGTTTCCAATAAAGTGCAAAAGTGTTTTTAGAGCACCTGTGATCGTAGACCGTACTTGTAAATGTTTCAATCAGAACAAAGCCAATGTTAAATCTGTTCGATAGATCATAACCAATCACCTATGCTACACAAATACTTTCGAGTACTTGAATAAATTCTGATGTTTAACTTGAAAGGAACACAGGAAATATAATTGTACAAAGTAACCTTCATGAAAGATTGCTATGTCGTTGGAAGTTGTGGACAGTGTAAGGAAGACAGTATTTTTCAGATCGTGCTATACTTTTGCAACGGAAGGTTCCCAAGTGTTACATTCTAATTCTAAGTTAACAGTTCACGACTGAAATTCTAGTATGTGTTATATATGTACTCTGTTGTGAAACAAACGAACAATCAAGTGAGCTATTTCAGCTTAGATAACATTTTTTTAGGTTAGAACTTTAGCCGCGACATACATGCTCCTTTTTTATAGTTTGCAATGAACTGTATACATGGAATTTTTTTTTTAATGTCTTCATTTTATACATTACCTATAATTAATTACAATTATTGTGTACTATTTATAATTGGTCATTTTTGTTTCGATATTGAATATAACAGTATTGCCATAATAATATGTGCAATACAAAGAAATGTTTATATTAAGGTTTTGTTTATAATGAGCAAGAAATTGAAGTTTTCAGAATACGATAAATGCATATTAAAGAATCAAATATGTGCGTTTGATGACCTTTCCCCTTATTTTTCATCTCCTAAAGAAATATAAAAACAAATTATATCCTTCCAACGATACAATTTCTTATTTGATGTTCTGGGTGTTACAATTAAACTTTGCATATTTTTTTGGCGAACAATATTTAAGCAAGTTATATAGCTAACCATAATTATTGGTTATAAATGGTATGCATTAATTGTTATTAATGGCATTAATTGTAAATAATTAATACAAAGCTTTTCTGAAGTTTAGTTAATCTTCTATTTTACGATTTTTATCAGTAATCACAGATATTAGAATTAGCTGTGTGACATTTTTACACTGTATCGAGTGCAAAACGTTGAAGTATTACATACATATACAGACAGATTTCGATTAATGCAAATAAATCCCAGAAACCGACAGCATTAATCGAATATTTGAAATAACGTAATTGGTTTCATTTTAATGGAAGCATACGATAAACGTTATACATTTTTGTATGGTTTTAACACGATGTTTAGCAAAAGCAATGACCATCAGTCAAAGTGTTAACAGATTAACTCTTCGCGTTCAAGAGGTGACTGTTAGTCACCAAATAGTTTCGCAAATTTTCAGACTTTACTTAGTTTGTTTATTAGTCAGACTCACTTCAATATATCGCTTAACTAAACTAAATGATGTTTAATATAGGCGAATCTTAGTAAATATTTCGAATTCGAAAATTTTGGAAGTTAGTATCATTAGAAGACTAACAGTAACCTTTCGCGTGCAAAGGGTTAAACAAGAGAATCCCGAATTATAGATTTTATAGTGATGGCCAACCTTGCACGAAACACTCTTTCCTGTGACTTGGTTTCTTCGTCGTACAGGATAAGCTTGGCATCGTCGCCCACGGTTACAAACTTCGGCAGATGAGCATGGTAAGCTAAACCTAGGGTCTGTCTTCTTTCTCGGATGGTGTACAGACACTGAGAGGTCGGATAATGCCAACACTTCACGCAACCGTTCGCATCTGCATAAAACACCATGGAATAAAGTAAATCATGATTTTCTTACCTCTACCGACTACATTTTTTTTTTTATTACAGTTAATTTTCTGATTTTTATTTTAACTCTAAATTAATTGCAACTGTAAGTTGAATTCGAGTACGATTAAATTCCCTCAAGTGCCATTACTCGTTTAAAATGTACAATAATTAAAAATGCATAATTAAATGCATAATCATTTAAATAATATGAGTACGGTGATGGAAAACAAAATATTCTAGGGCGACTATGAAAGATATTCTAACGTCCAATTTTTATAGTAACGTGCAAGTATCATTAAACGATAGGAAGTTTAAACAAATTGGACGTTATTAATCAAAACGTAAAAATTATTATCAATAGAATGCCATACAAATACTTTCTGTAGCCATTATAATTACTATTGTTATTATTATTATTATTATCGTTCATTTGTCAGTTCATTAGTTTCAGTTTACTGCACCAAAATGTCAACAAAACATAAACGTACTTCTATGATGGTAGAAATGAAACTTAATGAAACAGTAAATCAATGGACGTTATTAATCAAAACGTAAAAATTATTATCAATAGAATGTCATGCAAATACTTTCTGTAGCCATTATAATTACTATTGTTATTATTATTATTATTATTATTATTATTATCGTTATATATTGTATCCTTCATTTGTCAGTTCATTAGTTTCAGTTTACCGCACCAAAATATCAACAAAACATAAACGTACTTCTATGATGGTAGAAATGAAACTTAATGAAACAGTAATTAAAACAGTAATTAACACATTACATGGGTGTATATTTCACCAGGGATTTACGCGTGCAGTGGGCGTTTGTTCGTGAATTTTGTGGGACACTGGTCATTCAGTAAAATCGCAAGAAATCGAAAACTGCTTTATTTTTCTCAATGAAATTCTTTTCATTTTTTTAAAATTTATATTGTATGATTATTAAAAAAAAAAAATGCCATTTTTTTAATAGGGTTCAAAGAGTTAAATCTTTCAAGATATTCCAGTATGAGGAAAATGCAAATTAATATTAGATACTAACAGGTCGTGATGATGATATGCGTGATTAGATAAGATCTGTGGACAAGCCTGTGTTTAATTACTAATCATTAGTGCATGAGTAACAATAATGCTATTCACGTAAAGCATTTCGAGTATTCAGCACTCAAAGGGTTAAATCTATCAAGATATTCCGGTATGAGGAAAATACAAATTAATATTAGATACTAACAGGTGGCGATGATGGTATGCGTGATTGGATGAGATCTGTGGACAGGCCTGTGTTTAATTGCCGTCACTGGACTCGGTTTCTGTCTTATTTCCGTATCGCATAACGTCGATATCTCATATGTACTGGTTTTATGCAATTTCACACAGCCATCCGTTAGGCCTGATGCCAAAAAATCAAAGGCCTCCGTGTAGCTTAAACAAAGAACTTCTTGCTCGATGTCTCTAAAACAATATCCTTTTATCGACTAATATTTGATCGATCGAAACGTTGACAAAATAGATTTGCCTTTATTAATTCTTTATTAATTCTAAGAAAATTTGACTGCAACAAATGAAAGACGATTTTTTTTTCATGTGTCGTCTTTGAATTAATACTTTCAGATTTATTTAGTTGAAAAATAATTATATGCAAAAATATACATATGTTCGTTGTTTTTGATGCAAGTGAAAGTAAGAAAATTGTTTCTATAATCAATATACCTTGTATTGAAACAAGTGAATATTGTAAGGGTAATTATGCAGTTTAGCGGTTTTTCTTAACTTTCACTATTTTGCATTTGTATTGGTCTAAAACTATTGTATATGTATGTTATGTATTATTATGTAATTACTCTTTGGCATTATTAGGATATTTTATTTACTTTATAATGTGTCTAATTCCTATGTATTTTAAAATTTATTTTTATGTATTTATTATTTTGTTTTATTTGTGTGATCGTAATTTTGAAAGTTTAAATTATGTCTAATTCGCTCTCTGTTATTGGCAGTCGAGGGAGACATCTGAAACAAAATTCTTTTTAAACTTCCGTATTTACTGAAACTGAGTCTAATGATAGCCTGTGCTCAAGTTCTGACTCATAACTTGAAGGGCTTTTCCCCAAAATCTTCTTTACACCTAAACTAATGTCGGTGGTATTAAAATTAACGCTTTCATTACCAAAGTCATTAAGTTTTATTTACAATGTGGTAGTGTCAATAGTAAAATATTAATATAATAAATATCTATAATAATATAATAACATAATAAAATATTTATAACGATATAATAATATGATAAAATATTTATTATAAAATTTTCTTAAGTAATATAAAATTATTACTTTTCCGAGCTCCTCCAATTAATTCCTTATTTTAGAAACAAGATAAAGTATTTTGAATAAATATCAAGGCAAAATAATTGAAATTTAGGATAGCCGCTAAACTACATAATTACCTGTTTAAAGAACTAAATTTCAAAGCTCTAATTCAAATTTGATTCGTTCAAGTATGATTTAAAGAATTGCTTAAACTGAATGCATACATTTAATTTTAAGCAAACATTACTCCATCTTTTAATCTTATTTAAAACAAGTGTTGCGTACGTTTGTTTGATAACAGTTACATTATCATCTGCGTAAATTCGTTCTGGCGCTGATTTAGTACCAGCTTGTTCCTGTTCCATCGCGTTCGGCAAGGTTGACTTAACTCCATTGACGCTGCCGGTAACATAAGTGACACGAATTACCATATAATGCGATAAAGTGCATTAATGCCATGTAAATAAATAATAATTAAAAGTGAATTATGAAAGTGTAATAAAATGATCAAAGTAATATTTAAAATTGTTATATGATAATTTATAAAATGTCACTGCTCAAAACTTATAATCAGGTTATAGTTTTCGGGGGTTAAAGAGACATACCATTGCAGGTGATTTGTTCTCGTTGAGACATAGACTTATTTTATCCAATGATAAAATAGTCATATTATTCCATCAATTAGAGTTAGTAGTTTTATACTCATTTTGTATTATCACTTAATGAATTTGAGGCTATAATCCTCACAAAACTTGAAGTGACGATCGATTTTAGAAAACTTCAAATACGTATTTTGAGTTTGTTAATCCTTCAAACTTATTTATAACAATATAAATTTGTATTAAAATTATATAAAATTGTATTGTATGCAAAATTATTAAACACCGAAAAGTATAAAAAAATTTAAACTTGAATATAAAAATAAGATTAAGAAAGTATTAATTGGCTTATATCTGAGCAATAAAATCTACAACTAAATATTTCACAAACATACTTATGTAATTGATATGTACATATACATAAGGAATTCAGATTTCCATTGTGTTTATGAAATATACACAAAAATATTTTATAAATACAATTTATAATAATTTTGAATAATTATTCATATGATTTAATATATGCTATAATAAATAATTTAATAGAAAAAATTTGCGAATATATCTATAAAGATAGACCAAACAAACTATTTATAAACAAAATGTCATATATGAAAAATGCATCAATAAATTCGATAACAAATAAAAATTTCTTAATCACATAAAACTGATTATTATTCTTTAAATGTTCTGTGTTCATCAATTATACATTAAGAATTTCAATAAATGTTATAGTTATTATTTTAACTTTTTCTTTTTTAATAATTTCTCTATTTTTGTTTCATTTAATTTTCTAATCAAAGCCTGCTGATTTTTATAAAGAATGCAAGATATATTTTTTATTTCATAATAACGAACAATGGAAATACTATCAAGCTTAACTTTCACAATAGTTATTCTGTAAAACAATATTTGAATATTTAAAATAGAAGGTACTGGCCTGCGAATTCATTTTACGGGAATAAAATGCATCATGCAATATTAATTTAATACAAACTCAGCAGTATAGATGGCGAACCTATTACGATAGATATAGCGTTCGATATTCAGACTGTAAAAAGCATCTAATAAATCAAATAAAACAGTTTCCGCTACGAATGAAAGCCGACAACTGCTGAAAAAAAATATGGAACAATTAAAAAAGAAACAGAACTTCTGACGTTGATAAAGAAACTAATGCATTAAAGAAACTTGTTCGATGTCCATACGGTAGGCGTCGCTAGATAGATTTTCGAAGAGATGTCGAACGAGCACGAAGCGATCCGACCAATCAGTGCGCAAGTGCGCGCGGGCTCGAGGTTTTGGAAGTCGGTGGCTGTCAGTCGGTAAGGAACAAGTTCCGTAGAAGTTTGTGCGCGTCTGAATGCGAATGATCGTGTGTGAATTCGCGTCCGCCTTCGCGTTTCTCATTTGTTCTCGTCAACCGAGTGACTCGTGATGAGCACGTTAAGGATCAATGTAGTGTCACCCGCGTGAACGGTAAACAGTAGCGCGAATGAGTGTGTTGTGTTCCGAGGGAGTGTCGTTAACCTCGCCGAGAGCTTGGAGAGTCGAGGTTCCCTCGCTGGAAATCGCGCGCAGATCGCCGACGGAGCTGTCAGACTCGCGAACTTTAATGCATATCGGTCGCTCGATCAAAATGTCGGCGTCGGCCGCGTCGTCTCCGGCATCGCAACAGTGAGAACGCCGCGTCCGCGGTAGTGAACCGAGTGCCGTTGAGGAAACAGCTCCAGGGTGAGTCGTGTTCGCGTAAAAAGGTTTAGAAACGACCGAGGAAAATGGCGGACCTCGAGGCGGTGCTGGCCGACGTCAGCTACCTGATGGCCATGGAGAAGAGCAAAAGCACACCGGCCGCCCGCGCTAGCAAAAAGATCATCTTGCCTGATCCCAGGTACATATATCTTGCAATGCTCGTTGATCTTCTGTGCGTTTTGTCGATTATTCCAGTACCTAGTCTCACCTCTAGCGATGGGAACGAGGCACTCGCGAACAATTAAAAAAAATATTTATTTGTCGTGGACATTCATACATCTATTTACGTAGCAGATCACGGTATTCCATGCTAGGAAAGACTTCACAAAAGCTTTTCAGTCTCTTAATTCCCCGCGTAATAATATCGATTTCATTATTATGCTGAACTAGGACGCTTTAAACGCGATGTCATTTAAGCGGACTTAGTAGCGTATCGAAGGACATACTAGTGCATAACATGAATGATATTTATTAGCTACAGCAAGCCAAACTTATAAATACTAATAATTTATCCAAACTATATTCGAACTTCTAAGATATCTCGCTTTCTTAACCATAACAGGATAACATGTTTCAAACATCAAGTGATGATTCATTCCTTGCCCACATTAAATTTCAGTTAATTCCTTAATTATTTGTATACTGTTCAACATTTTTCAATCAGAAATTTGTATCAGTGTTATTGTAATTTGAATGGCTAGTTAACAAGCATGCATATTTTTGATTGTGTGTACATTCTGAAACGATAATTGAATTAATCCCATCGCTAAACATTTTACCACGTTTTCTGCCCCTCCCTTCTTCTTCCGCGAGCTGTTCCTTGTCTGGCACGAGTCCAGTGTCCCGATTCTTCCTTGTCTCCCCGCGCATACGTACCGTTTGCCTCGTCTCTTTAGCTTTGTTCGCCTCGACGGCGCACCATTCCAGAAAAATGTTTACAAACAGTGGGTTACGTAGGTCGGAAGTGACGGAATTAACGATTAGTAACAATCGAAAATGCATTTAAAATGGAAAATCTTATTGGCTGAGATACAGTGGTTTGTAAATATTACGACGCTGTAGTACTTCAGCCAACATGCTTTGTACACAATAATTAAATTGTATTTATTACTTCATATTGTATTATAAAATATAATTTATTTTGTTCGATAGGAACATAAGTTTTGTTTATTTAAAACATTTAATTTTCAATATGATAAACAGAGTATTAAGTAATGGGTATAGTTTTAGAGTCATAAAAATATTTAAACACTTAACATGTTTTTATGTTTCTTTGTTATAACTCACAGGCCATTAATATTGTTTATAAACATAATGTGTAGTGTATTTCGAGGTACATATTAGTTGCTTTTCAAAAGAGTGGGATAAAAAAAAAACAAATAATTCATTTAACATTCGACAATTAGTTATTTTTTCGTTGTATTAAATATTGTAAAAGCTCATTTTATTCGTTATACATTTCTCTTTTTAGCTTACTAAGTGGAAGTTATCTTATTTCTTTAGATAGTACCAATAATAAAATTTTTATAAATGAACAATAATATTTAAATTAAGGTTCAGTAGGCTTCTATCAAGCTCAGCTTGTTACGTCTTCCTTATTCTTTTTCAAGTACAATAAGAACCTCGTGTATTTCGTCTACCTATCATATCGGGGGATAATGCAGTTCGAATACCTGTGTAATTCTGATAATAGAGGTTCACCAGCTATCCTCTCCGCCAGACCTTATTAGTGCGGATAATAGAGGTTCGACGTTTGGAAAACCCAGATCGATTATTTGGTTTTTGTTCAAATGTTTTTTGTTGAGCCACGTTCACATAAATTGCACGTGTAAAGCGTGATGCATAAGCGGCTGTACATATCAGAATACACGACCGCAGTTCAGATAATAAAGGTTCTCATATTGTATGTGTTCCTTTTTAACTTCCGCCCTCTAAATTTCTGTAGATATTTGCTATTTCATGCCTTCTTGCCACTGAAGCATATGAGACGTGTAAGTACGTACAAATTCTGCTTTCCCTCAATTTCCCATCCCCTACACTTTCTTCCCTTCTGCCTTCAGCAATTTCTTGTGCTGTCTTGTTTCTGCAAGGTGGGGTGTAATATCCGCTCAACCCTTAGATCTTCAGATCTATAAATTTGCGTAGAGGCTGAAGTGGAGTCAGTAAGGACTCTTTTTAAGAATATTTCTGGGGTTAAATTTTTTTAGAATATTTAAAAAGAATACTGAAACTTTCATTAGATACTTTTATCAACATAAACTAACTACATAAACTTTTCAAATGTACAAAATAAAATAAAAACACATACTTGCTAATTGTTACTGTTTACTGTTTCTTAACAGTAGATTTAATACAAAAATAGATATTTTTTCAATTTATTCATAAAGATTGCTCGAGTAAAATGTTTAAGCCCTAACCATACTCGACTTATTTAACACCTTAACTTTAACCCTTTCAAACCTTATTTAAGTATCTGGAGGGTAACAGTCATTATAATTAGCTGAAAACACATCCTCCAGAAAGTTTTATGAAATTTGAAAATATGAATCTACAGGTCAAAAGATGTCACGTAGAATATTACTTTTCAAAACTCATTTTTTATAAATGAAAATTATTTCTGTAGAATTCTTAACTGATAAACAGTATTTAATGATTGTTGATGATTACTTTATAGTGGTATGTTATATGGTATCTGTTAAATTTTAGGATTTTCATAGAAGTAATATTCAGTTGTTTATAAAAATGTCGCGTTAAGGTCGTTATACCCATTATCAGAGGCACTTTGTTATTGACACGTGCTAAGTAACGATGAATGAAATTTTTTCGTTTCAGATAAAATGCACATACCACTTAATAATAAAAATAATGCGCAGACTTTTTTTTAGGTACGCTATATTATTTACAAAAGTAACAAATGAATGAAACGGAATAGCTGATTAAAACTTGAAATAAATTAACGCTTATGCAACCAGATAATAAACATATACTCGTCTGATAACTTGTGATATGATTACAGCAGTAATAAAACTGAGATTGAATTTCTTGTTGGAAATAGAAAAAAAAACATTGGTGTTCAATTAGTTGATCGGTAATTATACAACGTGTAACAATATGCCTGGTACTGTATCAGTTTAATAAAATAATAAATATATTTTATAGGACATAATTTATTGTGTATGTTTGTGTGAGATACACATATTTAAGGCTTTTGCAGTGAAAGGGTAAAATTTCTTTCAAGTTCTACCTATCTCCTTGTTAAGTTATTTGTCATTGTTAATAGAAATGAAGGTCCAAATCTTATTTCACTGATCACTTCAGTTTTATCAGTAATATTATAATAAAATTATTAGTGTCCGTTTCTTTTTTGTTATTTTCCCATGTTTCATCAAAAGAATAATAAAAATGAAAGATCATTGTAATTTATAATTTTCACAAAGCACTTCCTTCTGTTCATAATTATCCATATCATGCCATTCAAAGGAATGATTAAAATTCTTATTCAGATTCTCGATATCACTATAATTAACATACACGTAATAGTAGCATCAGCAGCAAGAGCGTGATACAATTCTTATCTTCAATTTCCATTTTAATAAATGAACTGTCATTAGTGTGCACATGTTTCAACGATTTTTTATATCGTAATTTATTCTTCATATTATGCAGCATTTATTCTAAAAAAAAAAACGCTTTGAGTTCACCAAACGCTACCTTGCTATTGTATGCGTATTAAATACATATGTATGCCTTTGAATGGGTAGTCTAAACGATTTGAGTTACAATATTATTGTTTTTATAAATAGGAGAAACAGGAATTATTTTCAAAAGTTTTCAAAACTTAATGAATTATGTTTTCGTTCATCTTTTTAGATATTTATTATCCGCAACGCGATTCTTATTAAACACATTTCTTTCATTACAATCATCCGATTGTTATATTTTCAAAATATTATAAACAGAGGCAACCTTAATGCCTCAAAGTTGGAATCTCAATATAAGAGCGCAGCCCGTTTGTCTTTCGAAGTCGTCTTTGATCTCGAGGTAATCAGGAAAAAGATAAAAGTAAATAACAGTCGGCGTATTATTAATTTACGATGTGTTTGTGAAATGGCTGCTTTGTGTAAAAAAAAATTTCGATCCTTAGCCTACTTCTTTTTTCGCTTTATGTCGCTTTGCACAAGAACTACACGCAGTGTTCCTCGGATCAGAGTAACGGTGTTCAGAACGTTCCAAAGTTGTCATCGGCCTTTCAGAAGAATATTTATGGTACCGAGAGCAAACGGGATAAAGTGATAGTCAGATCTGCCGGCAAAACGAGCTGGGAATCAGGTGGGGGGGGGGTGATGGGGGGAGGGGATGTTACATCGATCCGGGACAGGAAACGTTACACCAATCCGAAGAACAGTATTTTTAATATCTCGACAATTGTATTACAAAAATAAGTCCGTAGTATGAAGTACATTCATTGGCTTTCCTTTATTCGGTCTTGCAAACGTAGAAACACTGATTTTGAGAAAAACTTGTTCACATTTATAAACGTTATTATTTAAAAATAATGTGGTACAGCTAAAAAGCTTAATACGTATTTGGGTGACGCTCTTTGTCTTAAAGTTAAATAGGATTTTAAAAGGAATTCAATCGAATTGAAGTATAAAATATATAAATATAAAATACATAAAATAAAAATAAAAAGTTAAAACTTTTACTGTTTTTATATCTTTTTACCTCAGTTTTCTATGCAATCGGATTTAAGCCCAGCGAGAAAGTCTGATTGCTTGCAATCAAACAATTATTCGAGGATCATAGGATACAGTTTTTTAACTCTCTTACAGTTATTATTGATATACTTTTTCATTATTTTTGACCGGTCGTTTCCCCTGACATTGAATTGACCCACCCCATCAGACCACCAATAACCGAGACTCTAATGCATATAAACAAATTTTATGTAAATTTTATGCAATCGTCAATTTTCATCCGCCACGGATCCATCCGCGCTTCAAAATTATTACATAATGGCGTCGAGTTAGCTACCAGGGATTTTGCATTTATCATCTACTTTCACCAATTCTTAAAGCTTCGCGGAACGGGCCTCCGCAAGCATTATTCATCTAAGATAAACAAACATCTATCAACTTCAGAACTTCGATATTTCGTATCAGGTATCCATATCTCACTCACACTCGATGGAGAAGAAACATACTTAGGATTTCTTAGAACTCCACTTTTCTTGGTAGCTAACCAGATATGGTCCCGAGTAATGGTTAACTAAAGTCCAATGCACAATGAAGCATTGTGTTCTGTCAAATTGTTTTTCTCTCCTCGAACTCAATCGTGTATATTTTTCTTTAAACAGTTTAATATATTTCTGAAAATATAATAACAATTCCGTGTGAGTATAAACTTGCGACGAATGAAAATTTGCGATCTTTTGTGTACTCGCCATAGTAAGAACCGCTCGTGTGCATCAGGCCTAAAAACACGCGTTCTATCCCCACCACTTTCTGGGGTCCCGTGGTGGGACAATCTGTATTAGACATAATCCACACGTCCCATAGATGTAGCAACATCTAGAAATGGGGCGCAGTATGGTGCCTATTAGAATTAGACATTACTGGAATAAGTTTTTATTGGAATATACCAGTGTTTCTCAACCGTTCTTCAGGTTTCCTTTTGCAATACTTAAATAATCTGCAACCCTTCTCCTCCTCTCTATGTAAAAAGCAATGTTGAGGAGATGGAAAAAAGTATATTAAAAGGAGTATTTCAAAATTTTATTATAACTGAATATTTAATTATCTTAAGGCATAAGTTTAATATACTAATATATTTCATTATTTTATTTAACTTGATGGCTGTACTTTCATCTAAGTTTATTATATTTCCATCCTTACAGTTATTAAATATTGTCGTTATATCATTAAAAGAATACTACAGTTTACCATATTGAAATAAAAGAGTGCTAAAAATTATCAGTTAAAAATATAACTTCGGTGAAACTCCAGAATATACATATGTACTTCGAGAGATCCTCTTGAGGGTGGCAACTCAGAAGTTGAGAACCGAGGGAATACAGTTTTATTCGTCATTTTGTTTCAATTCCTCATTCGTTTACTTGTTATCCGTTCATTTATTTATAAGGATGGCCATTTTCTACTTTCTAACTTCAAATGGAGATTTAGAAAGAAAAACCTTTTTCCTACGTATGAGTTTACGTATAAAGTAACGTTTTTGCTTCCTTTGTTGCGATTAAGCTTTTTCCTAATCCTTTTATAAATTATCTATTATTTGTTAGGGATGTGCGAGTATCCGAAATACACAAATCAGGATTTTCTGCATTTTTTATAGTTGATTAGTGACTCACATTTATGCGTACAGTTATTGTTAACTTTGAAATTAAGTTTTTTCTCATTCAAATCAGCTTTAAAGCCTCGCTCCCTCCTATCTCGATTTTCATAAATTTAAACGGACCATTTTTGTGCTTGCATGCTTCTATTATTTTTCATTTCTTCTAAATAATTAATAATTTTTATTTTATTCATAAGTAACAACTAATCAAGGTATTTGTTACTGAAAATAATATTTACTTAATATTGATCCTTAGATAAAAACATACACGAAGATCAATTACCTTTTATTGAGGTATTGTTACAATCCAACTATTTTGCGATCTTTTTAAAATTTCATACCACAAAATCTCAACAGATTACTGTTTGTAAAATCTTTAAATTGTCCAAGAACGTTTATAGTTTCGATAAAGTAATTATAAAAATTACAGTACATAATACACAGTTAACGTAGAGAAAAAAATTTATGCAAATTATTAGAGAGACCGGAAAGTAATGGTTACATATTTTGTTCAAAAATCGATTGATTTTTATCAATCCAGCGATTGTAAATTTGCACACTAAATGGCAAACGGTTGTTGATAATAAGGGTGATCACATCATTGAATGATAGCTTGGCAAATTTTCAGTTCATTAATTAGTTCGCTTACCTAGTCAGACCTAGAGGGTTAAACAGTCGTACATATAAATTTCAGTATACTAAACTTAAACTAAACTGAACTTAAACAAAACTTAACTAAACTGAATGACGTTTAATCTATGCTAAATGTGAATATTAGTACATATTTTGCATTTGAAAATCTCTGAAGGTATTATTAGACCATTAACAAAAGTATTATTAAACTAATAAAGCAGTTTAATAATATGAAATGTTAGAGCCTAATATTTTTAATTAACAGTTTAATAATATATTAGGGCAACTGAATTTCAAAAATTTGCACACTAGATGGTAAAAAGTTGTTCATAATGACAGTCACATAATTGATTAAAAATAAAAACTCATTCAAAATTCATGTGTTTGAATTTAACGTAAGAAAACGACAATTACTTTCCGGTTCCCCTAATATTTACGAAGGATGTACACACAACATAACGCCGTTGCATTCAATTGTTTCGTGCGAATCACTATTCTGCGAATACTAAAGGGATCGTATATATGTGTACGGCTTCCGGCACAAACGTTGATCGATACTCCACATCGATTATAATGTGCCAATGTTTACATTGCCAGTGTTATTTTTGACCCGTAAAACACGGACGTTACGAAGGTACGTCGTGAAAATAAGTCGATTCGATAGCAGGTTCCCTTTTCGCTGGCAGCCTGCCAGCACTCTACCATACATTTCGTGTGCTTGTACGGATCTGAATAAGGCAAATCGACTAACGAAAAATCATTGCCTTAGCATGTTTGTGCTGCTCCTCCTACGTGCCCGGAAAACAATGCACAGTGACTCCCACCCGTAATCGTACACTATAATATGATCGTTTAATATAAATGTAAACAATCATATTTCTTATTAACCTTTTGGCTACATTTGACGTATCAGAACGTCATGCATTTATTGTAACCAGAGTTTATTCGTTTTAAAAATATTTTGTAATAATTAAGTGCCTAAAGTTATTTAAATATTATATATGAGTACGTATAATGTATAATACGAAATAAATTAATTCTTGCGTGAAATCTACTGCTTTTACTTGCCCACAAAATTAAACCCTTACTGCACAATTTTTTTGAAAAAAAACCGGCCAAAAAAGATCAATTTTTTTTTAATGTAAAAAAACAATTTAGAACGTTGTTTTGGTCAGAAAATTAAAAAAAATACTAAAATAATCAAAGTTTTTATTGTCGCTCGAGTTAACTCGAGCGTGCACGTTAAAGGGTTAAATGTGCTTCAAGTGCAAAAAAATTGTCAAATAAATGTGTACCCAAAGGATTAATAATTTTTATTTTTTTTTTTATCAAACATACAGTAGTATAGTAAATTATTGCTAGCTACAAAGCAGTTTTATATTTCAATGATTAAATATATAAAAATCGAGTGGAACAATGTCACTAGAGAAGTAACAGAAAAATTAGTTAAATACATACCTAATCGATTGATGGAAATAAATTGGAAACAAATGGCGTCAAACAATATTAACCCTTAACGAACGAATGCCTCCATATTTGTGACATTATAAATATTCTAAAAAACTCGAATGCCGTGATATTTCAAGAAATCTGTTAGGTTCGGTGGTACCACATCCAAAAAAAAAAAATATAAGTAATTTTCTATAAATATCTATAAAAAAATAAATTTATAAATACATACAAATCTATAAATTAAATACATACATCTATTCGTTTATTTCAACTCCCGTTATTTTTCTGTAATTTTCAATTCAGTATCCTTTTGTATAGACATATATCTGTTCATATACTTATTATTATTGAAAATTTTCATAAAATCCAATAAAGTGATATTAATTATACACTTTTTCTCGCTCTGGAAATAAAACAATTAATTTTTTAAAAACCCCCCAATCTACTGGTCGTGGTTCTAGAAAAATGTGTTCGTTTGTTAAGGGTTAATTAACACGTTCGTCGCCCAGTTTGATTCGGCTGAGTTTCTCGTTGAGCCTAAATCCAATTGCATAGAAAACTGAGGTAAAAGAATATAAGAACAGCAAAAATTTTAACTTTTCATGTTTATTTTATGTATTTTATATTTATATATTTCAATCCTTATTCCACTGAATTGCTTTTAAAATTTCAATTGAAAATCCTATTTAACTGTAAGAAAAAGAGCGTCACCCAAATATAGGTGACGTGGCGACGAACGTGTTAATTGCCTTTTTGTAATGCAAACACGTTTAATTTTGAGTATACGAATATTAGCGAGATATATTAGTGATGCACCAATATTACACGTTGTATAAAACTGCAGACCACGTTATATGAGGACAGGGTACAATTTATGAATCGCGTTATATCGAAATCACGTTTTGGAAATACCGCGTTGTACAAGAGTCACCTGTATACATTGTCCGCTTATTTGTCACCGAGTTATATTCACCACTTCATGGAACAGCTCCGCTCGAGGCAAGCCTCGGCATTATCTACGATTCGTGTTTCACTTGTTCTTCTCGTTTCACACTCGTTCTTCGCCGTCTCCCACTCGCTCTCCCTTCTTCTCGCTCTCTCACACGTGTCGAACGCACGGCAGAGCATGAGGCTGGTGGAGTCAGATAACATCGGTCAATTCGTAGAAAGTCACCTCTCCCGGTTATAATGTCGTGTGCAGTGTGGAACCCCTCTTACTCCAATACCCATTATCTGAATATCGTGTATCGTCTAATAATATTTCTTATAATATAATATATCTTATAATAGTTCTAATAATATATCTTAACACTTAGTCAACCGAATAGGGAGATCTCCCGTTTTTTCCTTGACAAAGCAGTGCCATTGATTCTATTTGCTTTTGTTATTAGTTGGTCCTAAGCTGATGTTGTATTGATTAAAAATTATATTTTGGAAAATTTATGAACAGTACCAGTTCAAAATTAACTAATAAAAAAAAGCAAATAGAATTAATTTGTATCAGTTCTGGATTAATTTTTGATTAATGGGAGGAGATATCCCATTGTTAAAAAATTGTAGAATTTAACAGTGAACGATATATGGAATACATAAATGTCTAAACAGATTGTTAATCTTCTTAGTATTAAAAATTTAAATAAATAAAGTTTAGTATAGGTAAAAATAATTGTTTTGTTATTCGAAGATTCTTTTATCTAAACACTTTGTTTGCTTATTAGTTCATATATGGGAGGCTCTGTTATTTATGTGTGTAAGGTAGTTTTAAAAAGTATTTATACATCATTGTGTTTATTTTAACATTTGTATACTAATTAATTAAGTATAAATATATCAAATTTCCAAACTTTGTTGAAAAATATGGATCTGTAAAAATATATCAAATTTCTTAACTTTGTTAAAAAATATGGATGTGTACAAATATATCAAATTTCCTAACTTTGTTAAAAAATATGGATGTGTACAAATATATCAAATTTCCTAATTTTGTTAAAAAATATGGATGTGTACAAATATATCAAATTTCCTAATTTTGTTAAAAAATATGGACGTGTATAAATATATCAAATTTTCTAACTTAATTGAAAAATATGGATGTGTACAAATACTTTCCGCAGTCGCTGTACAATATTTCAAGTACCTGTTGAAATGTTAAAATTCGTCGAACTTTTATAAACAATTTTTCTTCTAAATCTGATACACAAAATATGAGATAAGGTGTTGAAACTTCACGCAAACATGAAAACCTCACTGTATAAAGTTTGAGAAACTTCAACGCGTCAGTGTTCGTGTTTTTACCATAAATATTTCATGTTTTACGGATCGCAAGTATTTGAAATCGATGAGGTTGCGGATATTTTCAACGGATGGGTTTTGATTACAAATTTGTTAATTACGCGTACTCTGTTAGCTGGAACGGCATTGGTATAAGAACAAAAAAAAAAAAAGAAAAAGCGAAAAATCGAGGTTTACCGTAGTTTATAATATCAGAGAACCAGCTTCTTGAAATTTAACCGTTCCGCTGCTAATAATTCTCCGGCGTTTTATAAAACAATTAAATTTTTATGAACGTTGTTTACGCATACAGAGGAGGCCACTCGTATTTCACCGGATAGAAGTTGAACGTGGCTTGAAAATAGAAATATTTCAGTGGCTATAAACCTGAACGATATTACACAACTTTTTTCTTTTTTTTTTTTTAACCGCTACAAGCGTAACCGTGCTTTGAAGAAACGTTATGGGTAATAAATTTGTGCTTGACATTTTAAATTAGCGTGTAACTGACTGACTGACGGTTATTGAGAAGTTCGTGCAAATTACTGCAAAAAGAAAGAAAAAAAATGGTGTAGTTTTATCGAAAGTGTTTTATTAAAAATGATATTTTCTTTCGTTTCGGGACAGTTCGTACGTGCGATAAATGTGGCGGAGAAAATAATTGTAAAAGAATAAAAATTGTTGAGTCAGAAACAATTCAGATATTCTATTTTTGTATAGAAAACTATATTTCATAATTATCGTATTGGTTCACTACAAAATGTCTTGTGTAAAAATATATATTATACGAGTATAAATTATTTGTAATTTATAAAATAATTATTGTAAAACGTAGTGTTGGACAAAAATTATTTTAAAGATAAGCTACAAATTTAATTTATCACAGTAAGTAAATGAACTTAGTTATTATCCACAAATAACGAATAATTAAAAGTTATCTGTTATTTAAAATGTACAATGAAAACATGTAAATCATCAGGAAAGATCAGAAGATAAGTTAATCATAGCAAAAAGAAAAATGCCTAATGTTCTTGTTTTTATGGAAATATTGGAAAACGAGCTGGCAAATCATATGCAAATGACAAATAAAGAAATCTAGATTTTATTCATTATTTGTTATTCGAATATAAATGTATTCCTAATATGTAACATACTGCTTAAGAACTAATGTGCATAAGCATTAGTAGAAAATCAGTGAGGATCTCTAGAGATTAGCGAGGATCCTTCCAACCCTAGCTTCCGTAAGTGCTCAAAGGGTTAATTAGACCTTTTGAGAGAACAATTTATTATCGAATGGAAAAAAATCTAGTTTTCAACTACCTCGATTAAAGTAAATGTTCAATAATAAATCACTATAAATCTAAATCTACAATTTTTAAATAAATCATTAAAAACGAACGTACACGACAAGGGGATGATAATTAACCCTAGATTCATAAACATTCGTCTCACAGGCTGCACGAAATACATAAGCAGTTGAAAATTTTAAGGTGAAACAAGTAAAAAGATAAATTTCGATCGCTCAGAATAACTGTTGTGTTCATTTTCGTTTCAGAATATTAATGATTAATAAACAACTTTTCAGGTTTGAAGTGTGTTTTATTGCTGCTTGTATTCTATAAAATAAAAATCATTAATATAATATGTTCGTCTGTGAGACGAATGTTTATGAATCTAGGGTTAATTATCATCCCCTGTGCGTGTACGTTCGTTTTTAGTGATTTATTTGAATATTGTAGATTTAGATTTATAGTGATTTATTATTGAATATTTACTTTAATCGAAGTAATTGAAAACTAGATTTTTTTCCATTCGATAATAAATTGTTCTCTCAAAAGGTCTCATCAACCCATGTATCTTTATGAATCTAGGGTTAAACTAGAATTTCTTAAACTGCTGATTTGCTTTCTGAAACCAAAGGGAGTTGCGAGGACTTTGGACAATAATTAAATTGTATTCGTCGAATTTTCGTGTATTAATAAGTAAAAATGATTATGGAAACTACTTTGATCGAAGACATTTTAACCAGTTAAAGTGTGGCGACCTCTTTACAAAGCATCCCCTATTGTGTGTCGTGATAATCAGGTGATGACGGATATAGTTATAAATCCAACTCAAATTATTTATAATTTTCATTCGTTTTTTTTTTTATTTCGTGTTGACCTCTAAACACTTTAAACATATTAAACTTTACGAATATAATTTAGTTTTCGCCAAAGTTACAATTTAAATATCAAATTGATGTATCTCCCATGCATGTTTATGAATCTAGGCTTAAAAAACAAAAAAAATACTATTTTTGTAACAATTAACATTTTTTACAATACAATACAAAATATAAATGAGAAATAAATAATTGCAATACATAAGGGAAAAGAAATAAAAACTTAATTGCTGAATTATTTATATTTACAAAGGAAGTGTGAAAGATAGCTGATAAATTTGTTGTTTGTGTATTTTTTTTTTTTTTATCTTTACGGCGAACAAAAAGTTAGAAAATCGTTCGTATCAGTTCCCGGTTGGAACGTGTAAGTTCGATGCGCTATTCAAAGCGAGCAAAATTTTGCAAAACAAAACAAATCGTTCCCGAACGGTTGCTAGAGAGGAGCGAAGCGGCGAGTTCGAGAATATTTACAAGTTCCGGTCTAAATTTACGGTGTTTCTTTTTTATTCGAAACCTTCGGGGCCGGTGCTTACGAAATCGCACTATTTAGGGGGAAATTTAAATATTTAGCGAACGTCAGAAGCGGCGGCCTCACCGCTAGAACCGATACTGGTTTTCGTTTGGCAACGTTTGGGCTCGTCGAGAGAATTGTTTTGATTGTTGGCCACGCGTGAGTAGTCACGTTTATAACAGAGGAATCAGAGGCACCGTAGGAGAAACTATTTCATTAATGTTGATTAATACTTGAATAATGTTGATTATTATATGTTAACCCTCTATGGGCCAAATTTTTGTTTCAAATGTGAAAAAATTGATGGAACGGAAAAATCAACAATTATAATCCTATATATGCAGATGAGCAAAAATTTTCCAGTTTAAGCAATTTTATATTATGGAACATTGGGGGGGATAGGGACCGCATAAAAGAAATCGTACAAAAAAATTTTTGGAGATTTTATAAATACTTACATATAATAAACAATCGTATATAAAAGTATATATAAAAGAAATCGTACAAAAAAATATTTGGAGATTTTATAAATACTTACATATAATAAACAATCGTATATAAAAGTATGTAAAACTATATATAAAAGAAATTGTACAAAAAAAATATTTAGAGATTTTATAAATACTTACATATAATAAACAATCGTATATAAAAGTATGTAAAAGTATATATAAAAGAAATTGTACAAAAAAATATTTGGAGATTTTATAAATATTTACATATAATAAACAATCGTATATAAAAGTATATAAAAGAAATTGTACAAAAAAATATTTTGAGATTTTATAAATACTTACATATAATAAACAATCGTATATAAAAGTATGTAAAAGTATATATAAAGGAAATCGTACAAAAAAATATTTAGAGATTTTATAAATACTTACATATAATAAACAACTTTGTATGATATATTACCTAAAATATTTTTTTATACGGCGGACAGGGATCGCATAAAAATAGTCGCACTTAGAAAACACATTAATTATTTACGAAATAGACGAGAGAATGCTTTCAATTAAATTAAATAATTATATTAGACCTGGAAAAATTGTACAAACATTTAATTCTTCATTGTACATATGCATGGAGGAGTTTTCAAATTGTACATTAAATAGTTCACTGCTACTCGTCGTAATCAAAAACGCGCATCTTCTTGCGACGAATTGGTCCAAAATCACTTTCGTCGTTTGAAGATAGGATTTTAGTTCCACAACATGTATATGTACATTGATAGGAAATATTAACCCTTTGCACTCGGCTGTCCCCTCTCATGGGACATCGTAATCCTAGCATATGATAGTTTCGCAAATTTTCAGACTTTAGTTCAGACGTTAAATAATCATATATATGTAAATTTTAATATACGACTTAACTAAACTAAATGAAGTTTAATATACGTGAATCATAGTAAATATTTCGAATTTGAAAATTTTTGAAGTTAGTATCATTAAACGACTAATGGTCACCTCTCGAGTGCAAAGGGTTAAATACAGTACACACATTAATTGAGTCCACTACCATACTCGCTTAAAAGAATTCAGACTAGACTCTGAAAATAGGTATGAATAAAATTTTGTTAAATTATTTGTATAGAAACCATTTCACGTTAACCCCCTATAGGCCCGTCTAACTTTCAGGTCACATGCTAATTTATTGACATTTTAACAAATAAGTTTAGTTTTTCCCATAAGATGGCATATACATATTAATTCTGTTAAAGCAAACGTGTTAAGCTACAAATAGTATTTTTTTAAAAGAATTCTAAATTGTGTACCTAACACTTGTTTTAAATTTTAGAAAATCCAGTTATAGAACTTCCAGTTGTATCCTTTTTGAAACTAATTTTATATTTGGGTAACTTTCTTTATTAGTAACAATTCATAACAGGATTTCGTCCTTATAACATTTATCGTATACTAGCGAATCATTCCATGTTATTTAATGAAAAAGTACCTGCACAATGTGGAATTGTATACTTGATGCAGCTTTCGTTGAACTTTTAAGTAAGTTAATCAAACTTGTTAAACTTGTTTTTTCATTTATCACGAAAAATATCACGGTAAATATTTTCTCTCAAAACTTTTCTACGTATTTTTTTTTTTTTTTCTAATTATCCTTGAATTAAAGAATAATCGGATTAATTCTATATAAACACGTTACCCTTGAGATATGATAATTTTAATACACATTTTGTGCCTCGTATAACGTAACTTGTATCACATTAGGTGTGTTCGTTTAAAGAAAAAGTGTAATTGCATTTTGTAGTCGTATCGATGTTTCTGTCACATCGGTAACAGAAAAATAACGCTCCTTGAATTGCATAAAAGTTTACCACTTTTTCCCATCTTCGCTTAACAGAGAGAGAGAGAGAGAGAGAATTATGGATTGTCCCAGTTTTGTAGAATCACCTTGCGTGCATATTTTTATATCGTTTAGTGAAAATACGCGGCGCCATACTTGAAATGCGGCCTTGTTATGTTGAATGTATTCTTTGGATAAAACGATTAACTTAACCAGTATGTTCACTAAATTAACGAACAAATAACACAGAGGAATCACTGAAAATTGTTGCAATATATTTTTGAAACTTATCGATATTAAAATTCCCTTTTCTTTGCTAATTACTGAAATTTCAATTCATTTGATATATCACGATAGCCAGCTTAACTGTTTGCACTCGAGAGGTGACTATTAGTCGTTAGAGTGATACTAATCTCAAAAATTTTCAAATTCGAAATTTTTACTAAGATTCGCTTATATTAAACGGAATTTAGTTTAGTTAAGTGATATACTAAAGTTTACATATGCAACTATTTAATCCCTGGATCTGACTAATAAACAAACTAACTAATGTCTGAAAATTTGCGAAACTATCATTTAGTGACTAATAGTCACCACTTGAGTGCAAAGGGTTAACACTAGAACTACCGACAATTATAATGTACTTATTTGCATGGAAGAGATCAAATTGAAAATTACATGAAAAGGTATTGAATACATAGAGAACAAATCTTTATTTATACTTTCCGCAGAAAATCATAGTAAATTTTGAAATTTATCACAGTGAATTTATGAGTGCTATGAATAATCATCAATTGATGATTTTAAGTGCTCTGGTAGGTCTAGTGTTAAGTTGCACTACTGTACAATTATAGTGTACTTATTTGCATGGAAGAGATGAAATTAGGAATTACATGAAAAGATATTGAACACATAAAAAACAAATCTTTATTCATACTTTCTGTAGAAAGTCATAGTAAATTTTGGAAGCTTTATCACAGTGAATTTATAAGAGTACTATGAATAATCACCAATTGATCATTTTAAGTGCTCTGGTGGTTCTAGTGTTAAGTTGCACTACTGTACAATTGTAGTGTACTTATTTGCATGGAACAGATAAAATTGAAAATTACATGAAAAGATATTGAATAAATAGGAAATAAAACTTTATTTATACTTTCTGCAGAAAATCATAGTAAATTTTGGAAACTTTATCACAGTGAATTTATAAGAGTGCTATGAATAATCTCCAATTGATCATTTTAAGTGCCCTGGTGGTTCTAGTGTTAAATTGCACTACTGTACAATTGTAGTGTACTTATTTGCATGGAAGAGATCAAATTGAAAATTACATGAAAAGATATTGAATGCATAGAGAACAAATCTTTATTTATACTTTCTGCAAAAAATCCTAGTAAATTTTGGAAGTTTTATCACAGTGAATTTATAAGAGTGCTATGAATAATCACCAATTGATCATTTTAAGTGCTCTGGTAGTTCTAGTGTTAAGTACAATTATAGTGTACTTATTTGCATGGAAGAGATCAAATTGAAAATTACATGAAAAGATATTGAATACATAGAGAACAAATCTTTATTTATACTTTCTGCAAAAAATCATAGTAAATTTTGGAAGTTTTATCACAGTGAATTTATAAGAGTGCTATGGATAATCACCAATTGGTCATTTTGACTGCTCTAGTAGTTCTGGTGTTAATATGTACAATAGTGCAACTTAACATTAGAACTACCGACAATTATAGTGTACTTATTTGCATGGAAGAGATCAAATTAGGAATTACATGAAAAATGATCGAATACATAGTAAACAAATCTTTATTTATACTTTCTGCAAAAAATCATAGTAAATTTTGGAAGTTTTATCACAGTGAATTTATAAGAGTGCTTTGGATAATCACCAATTGGTCATTTTGACTGTTCCCAGTAGTTCTACTGTTAATACATTTGTTTCTACTGACACGTAAGTGCTTACGTTCCGTTCAGTCAATTGTTTCAATAATGCTGCTGACGCAATTGTTACGTTTTCGCTTTTATCGAGTATTTGTTGCCTTCGTTACCGAAGGAAAGACATCGAGTAACGATGATGGTTATTTAGCGTTATTACTCGCTGGATTTTGATAATCGGCTCATCTAAACAATGATTAACAACAAAGCTGGTTGTTTATGACTCGCGAGAGCTGACTATAAGCTGTTCGTTTGCCAAACTGATTAACTCCACGAAAGAAAAGGTGGGGGAAATTGATAAATATGCAAAATTAACGCGTTCCATGTCTCAAATTTTCCGTTCAAGACGCAAAGAATTTTTGTTTGTAAAAGAAGAAAGTTTTACAAAAAGAATCACATCTGAATACAGATAGGTCTCGATTAATGCGAATAATAAATTCCAGAAACATAATCGTATTATTCAAATGATTAAAATACAATATGAAAATATATTGCAAAACATACAATTATTAAATTACAGTGGTAAAAATATTTTTATTATTTTTTTAAATATTTTAGTGCAGACTGTATTTTTCTGTAATACTATTGAATTTTCTTTTTTTGCATTAATCGAATTTTCGCTCGCATTAAACGCGATCTGATACCCACTGTTTCACAGTTCATACTAAATCGAATATCGTGCTATTTGAATTTAGATTAATCGAGATTTACCTGCACAGGCATCTAGAAAATATTTATTAGTATTATTTATTTAATCCTTGCCTATTGGCTTAGTATACTTCCAATTTAAAATTTTACAATTTTACCTTGTATAATCCATTTTATTTTCTAATTCTCTAATTGCACTTAAAAAATATTTATTGATTTGTTCTATAATACGTCTTATAATACATTCTTCACCTTTTTCTTTTTAATCATGATTTCTGTTGCGTTGTTCCTTTGCACTCGAAAGACAACTATCACTAATCAAGTGATACCACTTTCAGGTAACATAATAACAATATCAGCAATTATTTTTCTCTCTTTATCCTTTAACACTAGGTTTACGGGCTTCAAACCTTATGAGTAAAATTTTCAAAAACAACTACTATTATTCCTAGTAATTTTTGCTAACTTTTATGGATAGAGCAATTACAAATATACCTAAATCTATTTCCCCATCAGTTCTGCAATTTCAAATTCTGCTTGATGTATACCTCATTCCTTAATATATGTATATTGTAAATAAATATAAAAGAAATATCCGTAAATCTAGTGTTAATGAGAAAAATATTCTTTTTAGCAGAAATAAGCTTTAGTCTGTACCAATTGATCATTTGAGTTAGAAATTATTATAAAGGATGAAAGAAAAATATATATAGTGTAGAGAGAAAATATTAATTATCAATTTTTATTAAAAAACTATTAAAATTATAGCTTCAACGATTAAAATAAAACCGTGGCATCCAGGGCAAGATGTGCTAAATTTGCCTGGCAATCAATGACTTAACCCTTTGCACTCGAGAGGTGACCGTTAGTCGTTTAATGATACTAACTTCAAAAATTTTCAAATTCGAAATATTTACTCTGATTCACGTGTATTAAACTTCATTCAGTTTAGTTAAGTCGTATATTAAAATTTACATATATGACTATTTGACGTACGGGTCTAAACTAACGTCTAAAAATTTGGGAAACTATCATTTGGTGACTAACAGTCGTCTTTTAAATGCAAAGGGTTAAAGGTATAGGAAATTTTTATTTATCAAACAGACTTACGAAACATTTAACCCTTTGCACTCGAGAGGTGATCGTTAGTCGTTTAATGATACTAACCTCTGAGCCTCACTAATAAACAAACTAACTAAAGTCTGAAAATTTGTGAAACTATCATTTGGTGACCTACAGTCACCTCTCGAGTGCAGAGGGTTAATTCTAAAATCTTCCCAAACTACTAACTTCAAAAATTTTCAAATTCGAAATATTTACTATGATTCACGTATATTAAACTTCATTTAGTTTAGTTAAGTCGTATATTAAAATTTACATATATATGACTATTTAACGTCTGAAATAAAGTCTGAAAATTTGCGAAACTATCATACGCTAGGATTACGATGTCCCATGAGAGGGGACAGCCGAGTGCAAAGGGTTAATATAAGAAAAAGTAACACTGCTATCGTTCGAAGATTCTTTTATCGAACACTTTCGTCATCTCTGTTAGCTCGTACATGTATAGGAGTCTCTGCTATAATTTTGTTTTACAGCGAACGAGTTAATAACAAAGTTAATTGCTTATTATTAGGAGAACCTCGTGGAACGAACGAATTTAATCATTGTGTTTGTAACTGTTGCCATGAACGATCCTAATATAATTTTATTTGACCGAAATGGCTCGTGTAATACAGCAGGGAGAGAACGAAAGCGTATTCACATTAATCGGGGAAATTGATCCCGGAAGTGAACGACCCCGTCCCATCTCCACGATTTATTCTTCCTTCTCGTCCTCTACCCTCCGACCAGCGACAAAGTTTTAAGGGATACCCAACTGGCAGCGGTGATATTAAGCCCGCCAAATTTATGGCGTTCGCTCACGAAGTCTATTATACATGCTACAACGTTGATACTTCAATATGGTTACACACACGTACAGTGGCGGACAAAAGTTTGAGACGACACAGGACAATGCAAAACATAATTTTATGATATGCAAATATTGTTCATATGCTTATTTTTATCGTCGTTATGGTAGAATACTATTTATTGATTTGCATATATATGCAAATTGTGTTTATTGTGCTATTTTTTAATAATTATTTAACCCTCCATGGGCCGAATTTTTGTTTCAAATATGAAAAAAATTGATGGAACGTAAAATCAACAATTACAATCTTATATATGCAGATGAAAAAAGATTTTCCAGTTTTTAAACAATTTTACATTATAGAATTAATATGTATACGCCGTCTCATGAAGAAGCTAAAATTATTTGTTAAATTGTCAATAAATTAGCATGTGACCTGAAAGTTACACGGACCCATGGAAGGTTAATTTATTTTTTTTGACCCTTTGGTCTTAAACTTTTGTCCGCTACTGTATGTACAGTATATCCTATAACAAACAACCATGCAACAAACGAATATGGTACAACGAGCTCCAGGAAATACAATTGGCTGTTTATTCTTTAATAGTAAAATTACATAAGTAAAATTAATTTTATACTTGCATTTCTTCTTTACATATTTCATTTTAAGAATTTACGTATGTATTATCCCTAAATACGAAACATACCTAAATATATATGCACAGACACACTTAGTTTTAGCGCGAATTCGTTATAGGTTACCCCACTGTATATGTATATGTACAGTAGCGGATAAAAGTTTAAGACCAAAAAGTCGATGAAAGTGAATTAATTAATTTATAAGAAATAGCATGATAAAATTCGTATTCTATGCTAATCAGTAAACAGTATTCTATTATAGTAACAACAAAATACAGACAATATTTACAAACTATAAAATATGGTTATTGTCCTCTAGTCTCAAACTTCTAATCACTTTTTAATCTTGAAAAATTTCGGGGAATATAATTCAGTTTCTAATCCCAGTATTAAAATTAATTAATTTTTGAAAAATTTTAAATTTGTTACGGAAACAATAATCGTTTCCTTCTTTGTAGAACATTAATAGTGAATCACTCTTATAAAATATAACACAGAATTAAAACAAATAGGCAAATTTTGAAAAATTTAAAATTTGTTACGAAAACAATAATCGTTTCCCTCTTTGTAGAACATTTATAGTGAATCACTCTTATAAAATATAACACAGAATTAAAACAAATAGACGAGTTTTTGAAAAATTTAAAATTTGATACGGAAACGATAATCGTTTCCCTCTTTGTAGAACATTTATCGTCAATTACTCTTATAAAATATAACACAGAATTAAAACAAACAGCCATATAAAAAGTGCATAGTTAACAAATCGTTATAATTACATATATCGAAACATTTATGTTTCGCTGCAATTGTATAGCTGTAAAATGATAGACGACGGTTAAAAAGGGAACACTTTCGTGAGTATTTTACGTGTAACGAGCCTCAGTTAACTCCAATAAATTGATTCCCTCGAGTGAGCAACGGAGATTATCCACTTAAAGAAAATAATCTTTCTTGTAGTCTTTGCCGCGGGCACAACGGTCCTTTCAATTGATCGGTTGGGCTTTTCTAGATATATTCCACTCCCCGAAAGGTTATTTTTCAATGGAGATCGAATTTAACCACTTGCGCCGGAGTGTGACGTGTTGTTACGTGCGTTAACCGTTGTTATCTGGACCTAATACGAGAACGATTTTGCTATTTGAAATAAGTACCCGGTGGTTAACAAACGATACTCTATCGTGTCTTATGCTGACAAGCGCGTTTATTGAAAAATTTTGTTGTCGTTAGACAGTGTTGTTCACTTGAACAGCCATAACTACATTTTATTAGGTTGGAGGGAAAGTTCTGTCGTATTTTCCGTTTCCGTTAATTCATGTGGAACCCAAACACTTTGCTTTAACACAAACCCAAGAGATTTAATGTGATCTCCAACAGTTGTACGATGAATGCCAAACTCTTCTGCAATCTCTCGACTTGTTAAATGTGGATTATTTTCCAACATGGATCGCAAAACATCATTATCGATCTTGGATGGTCGTCCAGATCGATCACTTTCTTGGAGGCTCAGATCCCCGGCACGAAATTTGCTAAACCATCTTTGACAAGTACGAACATTTACAATATCTTTCCCAAATACCGCACATAAATTTTTACATGCAACCGATGCGTTGCTTCCTTTTTGGAATTCATACAAAATTCAGTGTCGTAAATGCACTTTATCTACTGACATGTTTTTCACTTTAAATGTCACAAGTAAATGATGAACGGTAAAAAAGGACTCCTTTTATATTATACAGCAGGTAAAAAAAAAAAAAAAAAACAAAAAAATTCCCAATGACTCACTAGCCAGATGTTTTTTTTTTATTTACAAGAAAAATTACCTGCCTATTTAAAATACGACAGAACTTTCCCTCCAAGCCAACAAATATACCCACTGTAAGTGGTAATCAGAGAAAAGTATTATTTATTTTACTATTTATACATAATCGGTACCTTTCGGTTTTGGATGGCTTCCGTCTACACTTTTTTTTATTATTTAACGATATCGGACCTTAACCTAACCTACCCATTTACCCTACCCTAATCTAATTATTATTTTATAGTAGTCAATTAAAAACAATAACTTAACCTAAAAATAGAATACATAAATCAAAACTTAAATACTGAGATATATACAAAGAAATGTTTTCTTACTTTTTGTTTTTGTCACATTTTTAAGTCGAAGGTAACAAAACGCCATAAGGCTAAAAATCTTGCAAGTGGTATCACAGAAAAATATTTTTACTTTTTATTTTTGTTAAATTTTTAAGTCAAAGGTAACAAAATACCATAAATCTAAAAATTTTGTGAATGGTAATCAGAGAAATGTTTTCTTATTTCTTATTTTTGTCACATTTTTAACTTAAAACTAACCAAAATATTATAAAATTAAGAATTTTTTTTTTTTTTGAATTTATTCTTCATTTATCTGAGCACTTATTTTTATCACAGGCTATCTTAAATGTTAATTAGTAAATGTTAACCAAATTATATGGTGTTTGGTCTCATTTTAATTAGAAAAATGTTACTTATATACCGAACAAATTTTTATACAAAAAGGAGGAAAAACGAGAAAGTTTTGTCTTATCCTTGGTATTGTTTCATACGGATATTCGAGTCCGGATCATATTACGCTATTCCACGTACGAGTTTTATGCCACTTCACGCATTCAAAGGGTGATCCCCACTAGTTGAGGGGATAAAGCTTGTACATTTAACGCGAGGTGGCTTTCGATCATTTATAGCGGCAATACTGTAACTCGAGCTGGTTTGAACGGTTTGGATACGCACGTCTATCAATAAGTTACCAGTGCAAATGATTAAAAGGGATGTTCATACTTGCTGTCACGTTCCCTAAGTGATTTCGAGGGTCTCGAATAAAACAATCTTGTAAGACCAACAATTTTAACAGAAATTAAATTCTTTAGTATCTTCAAGAACGTCACGTAACGAATCCGCAGAGTATAAACCAGATCCAAGCAAATTAAGTAGATACGACCAAGTTAAAATAACACGAATCTTAATAGGACACACTAAATTCACTCACTCGCGCCTAATAACAAAAGAAACTGCTTCAAGATGTTTAAAATTAAAAAAGAAAGTAGTGATACAATGAACTCAATTGAAAACTTAACGAATCTTATTAATTGTTTAAAGGACATTAATATATCTACTCCAAGATCTAATATAATATATATTACTTATTGGTAGTTGTTCATGACTTATGAATAGTTGTTATGCGAGCTTAAATAAATAACGTACAAAAAAATAAGTATCTTTTTATATCTCTAAATATTTCATTTGTTTATTTAATTTTTTCTACTCAAAATATTTTATTTCTTTATCTATTTTATCCTACTCTAAATATTTCATTTGTTTATTTATTTTATTCTACTCTAAACATTTCATTTGTTTTATGTACTTGCATGCATCCGGGATAACGAAAAAGTTTCTTCAAAACAAAAGGGGATAGCAAACGAAAAAGTTCGAGAAGCTCTGCTCCACAGTCTCTCACATTTTCATTTAACGAGTACACGTCGTAAAATTTACCGCTATTTACCGCTACTTATCCCGAATGTCTACAGAAATTTAAATAGTCCGGCTTATAAAGATTAATGGTCTACAGTTTGTTTATACACGTCGACCCTCCCGCGATGCGAACCCGATCCTAACCAGAAACCGCTCAGCCATGTCGCAACCCCTTCCTTGTGATTGTAATATGCTTAGAACAGGGTGCTACGAAGAATTTCCCCGAGGGTATACCACAATGATGTGAAAAGAGCGGCCTTTCTCCTCGTCGGAATGCGTTTTCGCGATAAAATCTCTGCCGATGACGCTCTTCGTCTGTCTTCGTAATAATGCACGCTTAGCACAAAGGGTAATGCACGCTTGGCCTAAGCTGAATTAACGCTATAACTACCAAGACCGGTCAAAATGACAAATTCGTAATTTTTCATGGAAACTTGGTGAATATACTGTGATATCTTCACCTTTGGAAATTTACTATGATTTCTATTGTAAACAATACAGTTTGTTTCCCACATATTAGGTTTTTTTTTTGTTACATAATTTTTAACTTGATTTCTTCACTATAAATAAGTATACATACACCTTTAGAAATTTACTATGATTTCTATTGTAATCGCTATGATAGGTTTGTTTCCCTCGTATTGGGTGTTTTTTAAATCTAGTTTTCAACTTGATCTCTTCATCACAAATAAGTATACATGCACCTTTAGAAATTTATTATAATTTCTACTGTAACCACCAAGGTTTGTTTCCCTTATACTATGAATTTTTTAAATATAATGTTCAACTTGATTTCTTCACCACAAATAAGTATATCTGCAACTTCAGAAATTTATTATAATTTCTACTGTAATCGTTACGATTTGTTTCCCTTATATAAGATATCCTTTTAATACAATGATACTAATAATGTATAGTTTTCAATTTGATTCCTTCATCACAAATAAGTATACCTACACCTTTGAAAATTTACTATAATTTTCACTGTAATCATTAAGGTTTGTTTCCCTTATACTATGAATTTTTTAAATATAATTTTCAACTTGATTTCTTCACCACAAATAAGTATATCTACACTTTTATAAATTTACTATGATTTTACTATAAACAATACAGTTTGTTTCCCACATATTAGGTATTTTTTTTTAATATAATTTTCAATTTGATTTCTTCGTCACAAGTAAATATATCCTAACCGTCGGTAGTTAAAGTCTTGAAGGTAATTTAACGTATAATCGATCGATAGAATACGTAAATCGAGGAGCGTGAAATTTTTCTGACGCTCTCCGTTTGAAAAGTTGAAACAAATTTCAAGTGCTCAGTGTATACAAAGATTTAAAATAGATTCGTACGTACATTACAATTTCTGCTATTCGGTGATTCTGGAAAAAGAGCTACTAGGAATCTCTTGTATCCGTTTGTGTTCAAAGAAAGTGTGTCTTTTAGGTGGTTGAGAGTTTTAAATCTTTAATGATAAAATTAAAAGCATTATATTTCAAAGAATTATAAGAATTAAAAGTATTACATTTCAAAGAATTATAAGAATTAAAAGTATTATATTTCAAAGAATTATAAGAATTAAAAGTATTATATTTCAAAAAATGGAGTTTTATCCTGGAAATCAGGATAAAAGATTTAATTAACGATTTTTCGAAATGATTTATAACTTTGATACTATTTTTTTATAATTTTTAAATATTTTGTTGGTAAAAATGAATGTGATTTTAAATAAAATACTTATTCGGTAAAATGTATCAAGATTTAACAATTACTTAAATTTTACCTGGAGATATTGAACAATTTATGTTGAAACGTACACTTTTACAAGGTTTTATAACGATTAGGCAGACCACTGATATTTTTATACTTAAAGATCAAAGGTAACTAAAATAATACATTATATAATAAAAGCTTTGTAATCCAACGTAAAATAATTATATAAAATTATAGTTAAATCAGTAACATTTTTTACAGAATTTTTCTTCATTAGTATTTTTGGAAACATGGTATTCAAAAAAAGATACATTTAAAATTTGAAATATGAGGCATTATTTCATAAAACATTAATGCAAAACGTGATAACAAGATTCCAGAAACATCATGTTTTTAAATGAAAACATTTCTATTAAAAAAAAAACAATATTTTTTTTAACCCCATAACGCAAGTTATAAAAGTTTTTTTAGAAGCCCTATTAACGACGAATGGAATAAAATAATCGTGAAAAATTCGCATTATAAATTCATTATAAATTTAATTATTGTACTTGAAGCATCTTGTATGTACTGTTAAAACGACAGGTAATTATTATACAGTTACACATCGAGCAGCCATAATTGCTAAATGATGCTTTAGTGAATAATAGACCATACTTGGTAAAGTGCAAAGGTATCATCTTTCATCACGGCGGTAATCGACCATTCAATTCGATAGAAACACAGACTAAACATGTTAAGTACGCTTGAACGAGAAACTCTGTTACACTCACTATATTAGGGTATCCAATTATTGTAGGTCTATACCTACGTGTCTCGTTACAAACTAATAACCGAGTTTAATGGCCCTTGAGAATACAAAAACAGTTTTGAGGTTATGAAAAGTTACGTTTTTCTTCCTCCTTTTTTTTCTTTTTTTAAGAAGTAGAATTTTTTTATTTAATAGAAAAGTAGAGCAGCGAATAAAAAAAATTGAACAAATTATTCGTTATAATTAATTGTGCGTGTTACACGAACCCGTAGGTGCATTATGGGTAATTTGAGCTCGTATCTGCGATTACAGTTAAATCAAGCTTTTATCTATTCACATGATATCAAGACGATCATTATGAAATGAACTTCCGCTGAACAGTTTGCAATTTATTATAGCCAGGAATTCATATTTTTCGCATAATCAATTTTACACTTTACAATTTTATGAAACAATATTTACCTATCAATATTTATTTCTTATTATTGTAATTTACCTGCTTCCTTATTGTAAACATTTTTTCTAATCATTAAGTATAATTTTATTTATCTTTCTATATTTATTTCTTATTATTGTAATTTACCTGCTTCCTTATTGTAAACATTTTTTCTAATCATTAAGTATAATTTTATTTATCTTTCTATAATTATTTCTTATTATTGTAATTTACCTGCTTCCTTATTGTAAACATTTTTTCTAATCATTAAGTATAATTTTATTTATCTTTCTATAATTATTTCTTATAATTGTAATTTACCTGCTTCCTTATTGTAAACATTTTTTCTAATCGTTGATTATAATTTTATTTACCTTTCAATATTTATTTCTTATTATTGTAATTTACCTGCTTCCTTATTGTAAACGTTTTTTCTAATCATTGATTATAATTTTATTTATCTTTCTATATTTATTTCTTATAATTGTAATTTACTTACTTTTTTATTATAAACATTTTTTCTAATCGTTGATTATAATTTTATTTATCTTTTAATATTTATTTCTTATAATTGTAATTTATCTGCTTCCTTATTGTAAACATTTTTTCTAATCAGTAATTATAATTTTACTGATGAATATTCGCCTATTCTGAAAATATCTTTAGAACAGACAAAGTTTAGGCTTTGTTGCGATATTATTGCACACGTTATTTGATCATCGTTGCGCTGGTATTCTTGTTATAATTTATGCCGGCAGATAACAGTTAATGATACCAAGGATGATGTAAGTTTATGTTTAACATGTTGCCGGAAGAGGCGAACGAATTCTAATGTTTCCCATGAAATTATCATCACAATTCTTACTTGATTAGCAATTAATTAGCAACTGATCATTAGCAGCCTAATCGTTACACCCGCGTATACTTCTTTCTGTTGCAGTGTGAGAAGCGTAATGCACAAATATCTGGAAAAGAAGAAGGAAGTGAACTTCGATAAAATATTCAATCAAATGTTTGGTGAGCAATTTTCAAGTATACCTTTTTCTTGTTACGTAATCACGGAAGGAACTTACTGCTAAGTCCCGTTAATCCGAACCTAACACGAAGGCAATGATCGTCGGTGAATCGACGAGAGATCAGCTGGAGTCGGTGAACGAGAAAAGTTGAATAACCCTGACGATTGAACGATCGAATAGTATCGCTTGAAATTAATTAACCGATGAAAAAAAAAAGATACAAAGGAACTAACTTAATTGGACGGTAGCTAGTAAACGTGTAGTAGAATCCTTTAATTTGGATTAATACAGTATTGTCGCTATAAGTGATCCAAAGCCACCTCACGATAAATGTTCAGGCCTTATCCCCCCCACTAGAGAGGGATCACTCGTGGAACGCGTGAAACGGTAGCACAAAACTTAGACGCCGATTAGTGTAAAAGAAACAAAACAGAAAATTCACTGTCGCGTTAAATGAAAAAAAAAAGAAAAGATACAGAGGAACTAAATTAATTGGACGGTAGCTAGTAAACGTGTAGTAGAATCCTTTAATTTAGATTAATACAGTATTGTCGCTATAAATGATCCAAAGCCACCTCACGATAAATGTTCAGGCCTTATCCCTTCCACTAGAAAGGGATCGCTCGTGGAACGCGTGAAACGTTAGCACAAAACTTAGACGCCGATTAGTGTAAAAGAAACAAAACAGAAAGTTTACTGTCGCGTTAAATGTTCATTACTCGGGACCGAAGACGAACATTTATTGAAAAGAGACACGTTTTTTATGTTTTACCGCTCAGTCCAACGTAGAAAGAGATAGAAAGAGGAAGACGAATAGAAACTGAGAGTGGCGGTCGGTCGCCAGATAGTGAAATACGATACGGGTTCGAATATCCGTGTGAGACAATACTACGGATAAAACAGAACTTCTTTGTTTGTCGTCCGTTTTACATAAAAATTTGCTGAGTATATTTGTGACATTTTTCTGATTAAAATGAGACCAAACATCGTATAATTTGGATAACATTTATTTATATAAATTAATGTAAATGAAACAGCCAATTACGTATTGAAATTTACTATGCACAAATAAATGTTATCCAAATTGTATCGTGTTTGGTCTCATTTTAATCAGAAAAATGTCAGCAATATACTAAAAAGGTTTTCATGCAAAAAGGAGACAAAAATAAACAACTTTCATTTTATCCTTGGTATTGTTTCACACAGATATTCGAGCCCGTATCATATTACACTACTTGACGACCGAGCTTGACTCTCAGTTTTTTTTTCGTCTTTCTCTTTCTATCTTTTTCCACGTTCTACTTAGCGACAAAACACACACAAAAAAAACGTGTCTCCTTTCGATAAATGTTCCTCTTCGGTTCCGAGTGATGAACATTTAACGCAGTATTCGTCGAAGCATTTTTAGTCAAATTATTCAAATGTAAAATTGTTGATCAGCGATTACAGCAATCGGTATCACTAGCTCTAATCAAATCTTTGTACACAGTGTGTTTAAGCAGAGGATAATTTGTTTGAGAGCTATTGCTTAACCCTCTAACTTCGGACCCGTGTAACTTTCTGGTTACATGCTAATTTATTAACATTTTAACAAATAATTTTAGTTTTTTTCATGAGATAACGTATACATATTAATTTTATAACGTTGTATAATGTAAAATTGTTCAAACTGGAAAATGTTTTTTCATCTGCATATGTAGGATTATAATTGTTGATTTTCCGTTCCATCAATTTTTTTATATTTAAAACAAAAATTCGGCCCCTAGAGGGTTAATTTGTTGAGGCGAAAAATTTTGTACATGTATTTCCTGTTGTTAAAGAGTTAACATCTTTACGACGGTAATGAAATGCAGAAAATGCTTCCTATTATCATTAGATGCAATTAATATTGCTGAAGCATTTATCATTTTATTTTTCATTCGCTATATATTTTAAATCATCCTATAAATCCTTCGAAATAAAAAACAATTAATATTATCGCTGTGCATTCCAATTAATATAATTATTCGCCATCCGTATTTATTTCAAATTAATTAAATCGTAGATAAACATATTATCTTAATGAGAATTATTCATTAATTATTCATTGTTTGTTATTATTTTATCGATCACTATTCGGACAATTGTATAATAAACGGAAATGTTTATTGAACAGAAACGCAGTTATTAGTTCCAAGTAAATTTCTATCAATAGCTGCTAAATAAACGCTCGTTCGTTTAAACCTTTTTGTATGCCAGGCAAATGCGATAAATTGCGCGCAAATGCCATAAAATTAGAGAGCATTTTTTGTTGCCTCGAAGCTTGACGTCTTCTTTGGTGTTTCTTCTTTTTACTCCGCTCTGTAGAACGCTTCGATTTTTATTCTAAAAGGCTGCCGCGTTATCGATCTAACGTTGTTTAAAATAAGATCCACCTAAATATAACGTTTAATTAAAGAAAATAGAGAAAAACTGACGATCATCGTATACGTTTAAACTTGGAGTCTCGTATTAATATACTTTGTCAGCGATTTTGAAAAATCTGTTTGTTTCCTTGTCCCTATTCTTTCCACGTGAATAGAAATATTTATTCGCATCATCAAAACTCAAGGCCATATTAACCCTTTGGCTACATTTGACGTATCAGAACGTCATGCATTTATTGTAATTAGAGTTTATTCGTTTTAACAATATTTTGTAATACTAACTGTTTACAGCAGTGTTTCCCAACGTGGGGCAATTCGAAAATGGACTCTATATATGTTTTGAAATTTTACTTACTGTGTTTTCTTAACAATTTCATAGTGATTTCTTCCTAGAACCTATCATTCACGTTTCTTAAGTGAACAAATCAATTTTTTAATGTTAAAAATTGTGTACGTTACAGAGGGGAGGGGGGGGGCGGAAATAAAAACTTTAGGAAGGTTAAGGTGGGGCATGGCACAAAAAAAGTTGGGAAACACTGGCCTAAAGTTATTTCAATATTATATAGGAATACATATAACGAATAATACGAAATAAATTAATTCTTGCATAAAATCTACTACTTTTACTTGCTTACAAAATTAAACGTGTTCCAAGTGTAAACAAATTTTCAAATAAATGTGTACCCAAAGGGTTAAGTCAACGGATAGACATTTTGTATAGTTCGAAACGAAAAGATTGTACCAATAATAATAAACGCTTTTTTTCTTTTTAAGAAAGTTTGAAAAATAATTAAGTATGTTACACTTGGTGGTTATAGAGTATTTTACTTTGGTGTATTTTAATTTTTCGTTAATTGAGTACTTTCAGAGAATTGACGCGTTATCAGAGTTTAAGGTCATGTTAAGTCAATGTGTAGACATTTTGTATAGTTTGAAACGAAAAGATTGTACCAATAATAATAAACGTTTTTTTTTCTTTTTAAGAAAGTTTGAAAAATAATTAAGTATGTTACACTTGGTGGTTATAGAGTATTTTATTTTGGTATATTCTAATTTTTCTTTAATTGAATACTTTCAGAAAATTGACGCGTTATCAGAGCTTAAGGTCATGTTAAGTTAATGTGTAGACATTTTGTATAGTTCGAAACGAAAAGATTGTACCAATAATAATAATCTTTTTTTTTTAAAGAAAGTTTGAAAAATAATTAAGTATGTTACACTTGGTGGTTATAGAGTATTTTACTTTGGTGTATTTTAATTTTTCGTTAATTGAGTACTTTCAGAGAATTGACGCGTTATCAGAGTTTAAGGTCATGTTAAGTCAATGTGTAGACATTTTGTATAGTTTGAAACGAAAAGATTGTACCAATAATAATAAACGTTTTTTTTTCTTTTTAAGAAAGTTTGAAAAATAATTAAGTATGTTACACTTGGTGGTTATAGAGTATTTTACTTTGGTGTATTTTAATTTTTCGTTAATTGAGTACTTTCAGAGAATTGACGCGTTATCAGAGTTTAAGGTCATGTTAAGTCAATGTGTAGACATTTTGTATAGTTTGAAACGAAAAGATTGTACCAATAATAATAAACGTTTTTTTTTCTTTTTAAGAAAGTTTGAAAAATAATTAAGTATGTTACACTTGGTGGTTATAGAGTATTTTATTTTGGTATATTCTAATTTTTCTTTAATTGAATACTTTCAGAAAATTGACGCGTTATCAGAGCTTAAGGTCATGTTAAGTTAATGTGTAGACATTTTGTATAGTTCGAAACGAAAAGATTGTACCAATAATAATAATCTTTTTTTTTTAAAGAAAGTTTGAAAAATAATTAAGTATGTTACACTTGGTGGTTATAGAGTTCTTTAGTTTGGTATATTCTAATTTTTCTTTAATTGAGTACTTTCAAAGAATTCACAGAATCCACAGAAAAAGGGCTTTCCATTTTTTTCCTTACTTTCTGTACGTCGTATTTCAAGTCTGAGATGCATTGCCTGAATTGCGAAGGCGTCAAACCGAAAAAACGTCTACGCGCGTACATGTAGATCGAATGACGTCTTTCTTCTTAATTACGCATCGCTGTTTAGTGCTTGAAGTGCTTCCGGATCACTGTCAGATTGCTACGACTTATGGTAGACTCGCCAGTTCCCAATTAGAAGTCGAAGTATTTTTCGTTCCAACAAAACTGCAATGATCATTAACCGTAACGTTAATTGATGTTGATATTGATGCACTTTAAATGAAAATTTTTATAGCCCCGTTGTAAGCATCAGCTTTTTTCCTCGCTTTAAGCAGCGATAAAACATTATGTAAGCCTGAATTAAGCTACATTCGAGCGTACGGTATTTGTCTCGCTGGAAGTCATCAATGATCTAATCTAAAGCATGACGTAAAAGTATAGCGTGTTCGTGAAAGGATAGCCATCACATTCACAGCCACCAGTTTCTGTATTTTTCACTTCGTACAATCGCAACATTTTTCAAATAAAGATAGAAATTGTCCAAATTTGATTCGCATAGCTTAAAGTTCCTCTTACGAGCATACTTTCGAACATTTATCGTGTATCTAACCATTTATACCTAGATTAGGTATTAAATTTTAAATATTACAATATTTCCCTCTGTCAAATTTGAAAATTAAGAACAAAAAATTCTCTTATGTTAGAGGTTCCTTTTTCGAGCATATTTTCGAACATTTATCGTGTATCTAACCATTTATACCTGGATTGGATATTAAATTTTAAATATTACAATATTTCTCTCTGACAAATTTGAAAATTAAGAACAAAAAATTCTCTTATGTTAGAGGTCCCTCTTACGAGCATACTTTCGAACATTTATCGTGTATCTAACCGTTTATACCTAGATTAGATATTAAGTTTTAAATATTACAATATTTCCCTCTGTCAAATTTGAAAATTAAGAACAAAAAATTCTCTTATGTTAGAGGTCTCTCTTAAGAGCATACTTTTGAACATTTATCATGTATTTAACCGTTTATACCTAGATTGGATATTAAGTTTTAAATATTACAATATTTCCCTTTATCAAATTTGAAAATTAAAAACAGAACAATTCTCTTATGTTAAACGAATCTCTTACTACATTATACGGTACTAATAATTGTCTTAATACTATTTTAAAAAATATATACATTTATTCTAAATCCATTGACTTCTTTTCCACTCATGCTAGCTTTAAATCTCAATTTTTGCGTTGTTTAACATTAGAACTATCAACAATTATAGTGTACTTATTTGCATGAAAGAGATGAAATTAGGAATTACATGAAAAAGTATTGAACACATAAAAAAACAAATCTTTATTTATACTTTCTACAGAAAATCATAATAAATTTTGGAAGCTTTACCACAGTGAATTCATAAGGCTGCTATGCATAATCACGAATAATCATTTTCACTACTCTGGTAGCTCTAGTGTTATTATGTAAAATAGTGTAGCTCAACACTAGAACTACCGACAATTATAGTGTACTTATTTGTATGGAAGAGATCAAATTGAAAATTACATGCATAAATATTAAATACATAGAAAATAAAGCTTTATTTACACTTTCTGCAGAAAATCGTAGTAAATTTTGGAAGCTTTATCACAATGAATTCATGAGGCTACTATGAATAATCACCAATTAATCATTTTGACTGCTCTGATAGTTCTAGTGTTAATATGTACAATAGTGCAACTTAACACTAAAACTACCGACAATTATAGTGTACTTATTTGTATGGAAGAGATCAAATTGAAAATTACATGCATAAATATTAAATACATAGAAAACAAATTTTTATTTATACTTTCTGCAGAAAATCACAGTAAATTTTGAAAGCTTTATCACAATGAATTCATAAGGCTACTATGAATAATCACCAATTGATCATTTTTACTACTCTGGTAGCTCTAGTGTTAAACTCTTACGGTTAAACTATATTTTCTTCTATGCATTCTAAAGGGTATTCTCCCGTAAATAAATAAGTAAATGAACAGAAAATGGAAAATTTTTGTTTAACCTTTTTAGTATAAAAAAGAGGAATATTGAATTCATAATTTTTCAGTTTGTAGAATCTCTATAGAATAGTTTATATCTCAGAGGGTTTCTTGTATTTGAAGTTGCTAGAATGAATATTTTTGTGAGCAGTATTGACGTCAAGGGTTAAAAGGGTTAAGCGTGATTTCTACCGGTGTGATGGCCTCCACAACGTCGTCGATCCTTTCTCGGAGATCCCGGAGAAGTCGAGGGTACATTGGAGCTATAGTCGGTGGAACAAATATAGCAAGGTTGTAAATTAAGGCATTAAGTGCAACGGCAGGTAGCATTCTGTATATATAGAATATAGGCTTCGATAGACCAAAATATCTGAAGGGAAAATAAATATTCATGATTTTGATATATAGTGTGAAACAAGTAAAAATAAAAATATAGAGGAGAATTAAAGGGTTTAACGTTTAATTGAGTCAGTTAAGAATTATTGATTCTATTAAAATTGAAATTTCCTTTCCTATGAATCTATTTCTGTTCTATTTCGTTCATTTTAGAAGTTTATTTTATTGCATAATCCATTTGTTAATAATTCATCTCTATAAATATTAATTCATTTTGAGAAGTGTAGTCATTATGATTTGTTACAGTTGTTTTATATTGAAATTATTAAAAAATGTACTGATTAATATTTACAAAAATTTATTTGTTTCATTTGAAGGTGTTCATACACTATCTAAGTAAGGATAATAAATTTTAATATATAATAACATAATATTAATTAATGTTAAAATATAAAAATTGTTACGATTTTCTATCAGTTACTTGTAAAAGTGTATAAATAACAATGAAAAGTATAGGTATGGTATTTATTCCAAGTATGATAATAATAATATTTTTCCAATTCATGTTTACGCTTTAATTTTCCGTATTTTTTAATTATTTGTCAGAACCCTTTATTATTATTATCTAAGTTTTGATACAATCAATATTATAATGTAATTTATCAAAGACAGATTAATATATGTTTATCGTACGTACTTATAGATATCTCTAATTGTTCATAAAAAAGAAAATTCATTCGCTACGATCGTTGCCTACACGTATTTGTTTTACGATTTTCAATTTCGAATTTAACTTCTGCCTGTATGTGACTTTTACACGCATGTTTACCTTGGCTTATAACCGATTTTACGACCTGGCTATGTTTCTTTCATCAACTACGAGCGTGACTTTCAGTTAACTCCAATTATGTCGGAAACCAAGGTGGTTTAACGGAAGACGTGATTATTAACCCTTTCGAAGTGTAATGAAGTGATGAATAATACATAAGGGACAGATTAAAGAGATAATTACTGTATTAACTAAACTTTATACATTAAATTAAAAATTAAAAATAAAACACCAGGCTTCAATTGTTTCAGTACAACAAATTTTATTAATTGTACTATGAGTGATAGGATTTAATACTGTAACGTGTAAAAAATGTTGAAAAAATTCAGCGGTTTAAGGCAATAAAATTCGAATGTTTAAAAAAAAGTTAAAGAAAGTTTCGCATTAGCAATTAATTTAAATAATAGAAATCAGGGTCACAAAAGACCCAATCTGCCTAAGCAGGGTTAAGATATAAAATCCATTTAAGTGCAGTTTATAGTTTACTGGAGTTTGTGTCGTATTAAAAAAGAGTTAATCGAAAATTTGAACGATCTCAATTTTTGTTTTTACGTAAAAATCTGGTTTCCATAAAGAGTAAAATATTTATTTCGTGTAGTCCATTTAACTGAAAATGTAAACAGGATACGTTAAATTGTACGTAAAAAATTATGTACATTAAATTGATTAAACCAAGAATTTATAACAAAACCGATAGGGAAACAATAAAACCCCTCTTAATTATCGAATTTATATTATCGCGTAATTGACAAATAAAAGAATACCAATCCAAAGTAGTGGATTTAAATTGGAAAAATTGAGAAAATGAATTGACTCTCGCATGTTTGCTCGTTAACGTTAATTCATGAGTTACATTGAGATAGGGGAGTAATTACTTGTTAAGTTTGTTTAGGACAGCAGACTGTTTCGAGCCCTTAATGAAACACATCCGCCGCTTTAAGACAAAATCGTATATGCAAAATCTGCTGAGCTAAACATTTGCGTAAGGCCGTTTAACACTAGAACTACCAGAGCAGTCAAAATGACGGATTGATGATTATTCATAGCAACCTTATGAATTCACTTTACCAAGCTTCCAAAATTTACTGTGATTTTCTGCAGAACGTATAAATAAAGTTTGTTTTCTGTGTATTCCATGCTTTTTCATGTAATTTTCAATTTTATTTGTTCCATGCAAATAAGTACACTATAATTGTCGGTAGTTCTAGTGTTAACCCTTTGCAATCGAGTGGTAACTGTTAGTCACTAAATGATAGTGTCGAAAATTTTCAGATTTGTTAATTTGTTTATTAGTCAGATCCAGGGATTAAATAATTGTATATGTAAACTTTAATATATCGCTTAACTAAACTAAATTCCGTTTAATATAAGCAAATCTTAGTAAATATTTCGAATTAGAAAATTTTTGAGATTAGTGTCATTTAGACGACTATTAGTCACCTCTCGAGTGCAAAGGATTAAGGTGGCCATCATGATATACCAAATGAATTGAAGTTTCAGTAATTGTCAAAAAAAAAAGGAATTTTAATATCGATAAATTGCAAAAATATATTGCAACAATTTTTTTCTGCAGAAGGTATAAATAAAGTTTGTTTTCTGTGTATTCGATATTTTTTCATGTAATTTTCAATTTTATCTGTTCCATGCAAATAAGTACACTGTTATCTTTGGTAGTTCTGGTGTTAATAATAACAATCTTTAGTTGTACAATAATATTCAATATCTTTCAGCAGATTAAAAATGCTCAGCTTTGTAAAACAGATTTGTATGTTTTCCAAAATGATTATTTTCACAGATACAAATTGTTTCGACCGAAAGGAAAACTGTAATTTCACCTAACGTTTAAAAGTAATTAAACGAATTATTAATAGACTTGCTAACAAGGTCTCGATTAGAGTTCCAGCTTCGATCTTTACACTCCATAATTACTGCTGTCGAATCTTAAATCTTGCAATGAATTAAATTCTAATCATATTTCTATTCCACACAGAAAAATTCTTTGTCTGCATTTATTTTAATCTCTAATATTTCTCTTGATCTGTTAAAAAATATAAAGAACGCGCCTCCCTGTGCTTTTTCAGCTTCCGTTAGTTTACACCGCAGTTACCATAATAGCAGAACTTACGAAACACACAGGAAGTTAGAACTTCAACCGAGTTAACCGTTTGCGTACCAGAGGGTTTCCAAAAAACACGGTCGAAAAGCGATAGCGCTCCTTTGAACCTGTATAAATACATATATATATATATATTTTGTATACACGTGTTTTAGTAGGTTAAAAACACACATGTACACTCAAATTATTTCACACATATTTAAATATACCAATAGCATTTCACGTAAACACATTAATGCATTTTTATTTCGACTCAATTTGTGAATCGAGACTACGATTTAAAAATTTAAAATTCGACATGTTTCCGTAAACAAAAAATGAACAGAAAATAAGAAAGATACATTCAAAAAAGAAAGAAAAAAAAATTAGTAAGTCCTCATGGATTTGAACTTGAGTCCGCGGCATACAAATGCTTGTATGTTCCCGATAAACCATTCTATTACTTGATAAACACTTTGAATAGAATTATACTTACCATAATAATAAAACTTTAATCATAATTATCTCGAAAAATATTGAGTGTTTGCCCCTATAGTGCTATATTTTCGTGAACAGAATGACTAGATCTACAAGTGTGCAAGGTTTCAACTAAATCGGTGACCCGAAGGGCTTGCACTCTCCTTGTTAGTGTACGAATACTTTTTGGAGCCACTGTATACAGGGACAGCCCTGGGCTTAAATTGAAAGAGTAACTCCCTGAGACATTCTAAGACGAAAATCAAGAGTAACGATTTTGCGTTTGACGCTTTGTTTACGAGTTATAACTAGTTAAAGATATCGTTTAATCCGGACCGTTCGACGCTTGAGAGCGGGTAACTGAGGCAACTCGGTCGGTAACGTCGCTGAGTCCACAGTGATGCTCAAGCGTCGAACGGTCCGGAATAAACGATATCTTTAACTAGTTATAACTCGTAAACAAAGCCTCAAACGCAAAATCGTTACTCTTGATTTTCGTCTTAGAATGTCTCAGGGAGTTACTCTTTCAATTTAAGCCCAGGGCTGTCCGAACACCCTGTATATATAGGAAATTCTACTTTACTTTTATTTAGTAGAGTGAGATGGCAGGGCTCAGGTGTAAATAAAATAAAGTGAAGTGATTAAAATATAACAAATGGTAACCGAGGCGGAGCATCACTGTGGACTCAGCGACGTTACCGACCGAGTTGCCTCGGTTACCCGCTCTCAAGCGTCGAACGGTCCGGATTAAACGATATCTTTACCTAGTTATAACTCGTAAACAAAGCTTCAAACGCAAAATCGTTACTCTTGATTTTCGTCTTAGAATGTCTCAGGGAGTTACTCTTTCAATTTAAGCCCAGGGCTGTCCGAACACCCTGTATAATAGATTGAAATCTGAAAGATTGATTGCCGCGTTTCGGCAAATTGTGAGTGCACAAGTCAGTTGTCTGAATCGATCAAATGCGCGCGGATTTTTCTCGACGCGAAATCGAAAGAGCGCGAAAACGGCTCGTGGTACGCAAACGGTTAACAAGCCAAGCGACGTACTAATTCTCGTTATCATCACTGTTATTCAATATCCTCTCTCTCGCAGATTTCCCGATCGGATTCTCGTTGCCGTCGTGCCGCGATTCGATTTGTTCTGATTTATGTGTTTGTTTACCGCTAACATAGATAGGTCAATATTTGCGAAACCTAAAATAAACTGTCCCCCGTCAACCGCGGCGGCCAGGAAACGATCTCGTGCGAATTCCAGCGGATCGCGAGGCAAATTTTGGATTCACACTAACGCAGAAGTTTCTGCCGTGCAAGGCCACCCTTTCTATCTGCACGTTGCGGCTTAGAGTAAATACGATCCTCGCTTTTCGTTGCCTTGTACCACGTATCCGTCGCTATAAAACGATCTTCGACCTTGTTCACGTCGCGACTCTCATCCTGCTCACTCTTCCATCTAAGAGGAGGTTTCAGTCTGGGACTTTCAAAAAGTCGACCTTTTTTCTTTTAGATTTGTCACTTCTTTAACCCTTTCGCTACTACGGGGTATTATAGTGGATTTCCATATGATGCCATTGAGGTAACTACGGGCCACTATAGTGACCCTCCATAAGATGCCACTATATTATATTGTATTGCATAATGTTATTTCCTTTCATAATGTAAATTAACCCTTTTAGTGCTGAGCACATTTAAGGAATTTGCTAAGTTTTAGGAAAAAGCTGATAAAAACGGAAGTAAGAATGATATTTACAAAATTCAACGAGAAACATATTACGGAATAAAAGAAAAAATTGAAACATTTACAATTTGTAAATTTATTTTGAAATAGAGCTCTCTCACGATGCAAATAGTTGGGCACCATGACATACGCAACGATATATCGTCGTTCGGTACTAAAAGGGTTAAAGAACGCATGGTAAGACGTTATAAACATTCTGGAATACCGTTTGGAGACAAATTTTTCCGTTCGAAAACGTTCAAGCACCTTGGGTTCTTCGCCGTAGCGAAAGGGTTAATGTTTGAAGAATTTGTGGTTAAAAGAATATTTCAAAATTTTAGATATTAACAATATTAGAGGCTTCCAAGCGACAGTCACCGCATGAATTTATCTTCTGCGGTGTGTGACGAAACGACGCTTGGAAAATCTCGTTGAACCGAATTTGTGGCTTTTTGCCATTTTCCTTCGTTAAATGGTGATGTTAGAAAAGTAATTCGATCGGTGTAGGAATAATTAACATCTTATAATCTGCTGGAAAAATGAAGGAATACTGGAATATTGAAGGAAACACAAAATGATAAAGAAAGGGTTAACCCTTTGCGCTCGAGTGGTGACTGTTAATCACCAAATGATAATTTCGCAAATTTTCAGACTTTAGTTAATTTGTTTATTAGTCAAATTTAGAAGTTAAATAGTCATATATGTAAATTTTAGTATTGTCACTTAATTGAACTAAATGATGTTTAATATAGTCGAACTTTAGTAAATATTTTGAATTTGAAAATTTTTGACTAATCATTAGACTAACAGTAGTCACCTCTCGAGTGCAAAGGGTTAACTCTTGCGTATGTGGATTTTAACCACGTTTTTCTCGAAACAACATTTTTCAAAATTATAGAAAGACAGTGTACTTCTAAAATGTTAAGTTTGTTCAGAATTTAATTTTACAGAATTTAAAATTGTGAGAAGAATAGTAAAAACACGTGTTTTGATTTCAAGGAATTAAATCCTCTATTATTCCAAATTTTATTTTTTCCATTTTAAAGGTTCACTGTTTCGGACATTTCATGCAGTTAAAAATTATGTGTGATTTGTTCCTTTTGGATTCACGATCGAAGAACTAAAACTTTCGTCATTGTTAAAAGACAATTTTTCAAGAACTACTATAGACGCGACTCTTTCGCTTTGAATATTTGTGAAAAACAAAAAATTTTACGTTTTGTGTGTTTAAAAGATGTACAATCAGGTGTGGAAACCACGAATTGATATGTTGTTTAGTTTGTTGTAAAAGAACTTAAAAATAGTCTCTTTCAAGCCTTCTAGACCGGAACCTCCCCTTAACACTTAACCAACCGAACGGAGAGATCTCCCATTGTTTCCTCTGCCACTGATTCTATTTCTATTTATTTTTACACGATTACTATTTACTTTCATTAATTAATCTTGAACTGGAGTTAAATTTGTTAAAAGTTGTACTTTAGGAAAAGCAGAAAATACATTTTATGAGCTGTGAACAACACCAGTTCAACACTAACTAATAACTAAAATTATAATAGTTATAAAATAATAATAATAAATAAAGTCATTGATCTTTTCAATAGCTCCCATTTTCTTTTAAAAACTTAGCAATTACAGCGATGTATAATTCGTAAATCATGAATTTTTTATTATTATTATTATTATTATTTCTTTTTCTTGTTCTTTTGCGTGCTCATTTTACTTCTGTGATCTACTTTTATTTTTTTCCTTCTATTGTGGGGTTTACCAAACAAAGGGTTTACCCCGTTAAAAATAAATGAATAAATAATAAATAAGAAAAGTAAATAGAATCAATGGCAGAGGGAAGAACGGGAGATCTCCCCATCCGGTTGGCTAAGGGTTTATAGTTTCTCAAGCTTTTCTCGGCACGGGGCCTCGTTTTCGTCGACGAGGCCCGTCCAGAGAAGGCGCTTCGACGACCGACCAGATCGAAGCGTGTACGCATTGTTTTTTTCCCCCCACCCCTTACCTTGTGATTGCAGGTTACCTCTTATTCAAAGACTTCTGCGAGAATGTGGCGGAGGAGCCGATTCCGCAACTTAGGTTTTACGAAGAGGTTCGTGTTAGCCCGCACACACACACTATTTAAGTTCCAGTAGCGTGGTGGCACGCGCCGCCGTCCAACTCCATAAGGAATTTCTCATTTATGCATTGTAGATCAAGGCGTACGAGAAGCTCGAATGCCCGGAAGAGAGGAGAAAGCTTGCCAAAGAAATCTATGACAATTTCATCATGAAGGAACTATTGGCGCACTCCCATGTAAGTAAAACGCTTCGACCTTTCGTTTTCATCTGTTTGGAAATTTTTATTTATCATTATCAAATTTATTAGATTTACTTCGCCGATTTCGATTCACGTCAGGCTTGTCAGGAGTGTTTTTTTAACCCTTTGCACTCGTATGTCTCAGCTTATGCGACATCACAAAGTTTAAACGTGGAATTTTCATTTTTTTTTGTTTATTTATATTCATGAAATGTTACAGCTAAGTATGCTAATAACGTATTGGAAAAGTTTTGTTTTTGATTGAATAAAAATATAAATTCCGAGTTGGCGGTAATTCATGGTCATGTTAACCTTTTGCATTCAATTATTATAATAATATCAATAACATTGAATTATTATAAAGGATAAATGAAAAATATATATATATATAGTGTAGAGAACCTATTAATTATCAATTTTTATTAAAAAACTATTAACATTATAACTTCAACGATTAAAATGTCTTCGTTAAAATAAAACCGTGGCATCCAAGGCAAGATGTACTAAATTTGCGTGGCAATCAATCAGTTAACCATTTGCACTCGAGAGGTGACCGTTAGTCGTTTAGTGATACTAATTTCAAAAATTTTCAAATTCGAAATATTTATTATGATTCACGTATATTAAAATTTACATATATGACTATTTAACGTACGGTTCTAAACTAACGTCTGAAAATTTGGGAAACTATCATTTGGTGACTAACAGTCGTCTTTTAAATGCAAAGGGTTAAAGGTATAGGAAATTTTTATTTATCAAACAGACTTACGAAACATTTATCCCTTTGCACTCGAGAGGTGATTGTTAGTCGTTTAATGATACTAACTTCAAAAATTTGCAAATTCGAAATATTTAGTATGATTCACGTGTATTAAACTTCATTTAGTTTAGTTAAGTCGTATATTAAAATTTACATATATGACTATTTAAAATCTAAAAATTTGCGAAACTATCATATGCTAGGATTACGATGTCCCATGAGAGGGGACAGCCAAGTGCAAAGGGTTAAATTCGAGTGCAAAGGGTTAAAATCGAGTTAGACCAGACAAAGAAACTATGGTAGAATTCCGATTATCCGGAATGCCAGTTTGACATTGATCGTCAACGGTCAACGATTGAATTACTATATATTTCATACAAACAAAAGTAATAATAATGTCAACGCCTACAGCATATTTTTTTAACAAATAACATGGCACAGTGGACTCTCGAAGTTCGAACACAATCCGTTTCAGGAAACGGTTCTGTCTTCAAGTTGATCGAACTTTAAATTAAGTTCTCTCATTCGAAATAATGTAAATTAAATTACTCCGTTTCAGGAATTTAGAATTTACTCAATATAACACGTTTTAAATACCTATTTCGAAAGATCATGTTGATAGGTAAATAGTAAAAAAAAAAAATTAGTTTAATAACGGAATGCTTTTATTTACAATGGTACATACGTGTACAAGTATTCTATAATATAAGAAATAATGCACAAAATAATTTACATAATGACAAACAATTATATGTATACTTTCATTTTTATTTTCCAATGCATTATAAAATTATAATTTTAAATCAAATTTTAATATCTGCCATGGTATGATTAATATTAATCTGTCTGTGTTAATTAGTCTGATACAGTATTTAACACGTTCGTCGCCTAGTGTGATTCGGCTGAGTTTCTTGCTGATGTCCAAATCCGATTGCATAGAAAACTGGGGTAAAAAAAAAAATATAAAAACAGCAAAAATTTTAACTTTTTATTTTTATTTTACGTGTTTTATATTTATATATATTATACTTCAATGCTTATTCCATTGAATTCCTTTTAAAATTCCAATTTAACCGTTTCAGAGGTAAGAAATTTTTTTGTATATATGCTAAAAGTGCGGAATGAATAAAATGAAAATAATAAAAACTGCAATAATTAACTCTAATCGTTATATAAAAAGTAATTCTTAGTAAATAAAAATTTTTAGATTTATCTCTTCGTATTATAGTCATTTTCAGATAAAGTAGAATTTGACATGGTGCGTTTTGTAATTATCAGTGTAACAACTTATCTTTAAAAGATGAAAATAATTTTTAATTTTTATATTATCAAGGGCCAAAGAACTCTAATTGTTGTATAAAAAGTAATTTTTAGCAGACAAAAATTTTTAGATTTATCCCTTCGTATTATAGTCATTTTCAGATAAAGTAGAATTTGATATGGGTGCGTTTTGTAATTATCAGTGTAACACTTATCTTTAAAAAATGAAAATAATTGTTAATTTTTATATTATCAAGGACCATAATTAAATGATATTAATACAAACTGTAATTAATATAGATAACCACTTTCATTATATTGGGTTGGAGGGAAAGTTCTGTCGTATTTTAAATAGGCAGGTAATTTTTCTTGTAAATAAAAAAGACATCTGGCTAGTGAGTCATTGGGAATCTTTTTTGTTTTTTTACCTGCTGTATAATATAAAAGGAGTCCTTTTTTACCGTTCATCATTTACTTGTGATATTTAAAGTGAAAAACATGTCAGTAGATAAAGTGCATTTACGACACTGCATTTTGTATGAATTCCAAAAAGGAAGCAACGCATCGGTTGCATGTAAAAATTCATGTGCGGTATTTGGAAAAGATATTGTAAATGTTCGTACTTGTCAAAGATGGTTTAGCAAATTTCGTTCCGGGGATCTGAGCCTCCAAGAAAGTGATCGATCTGGACGACCATCCAAGATCGATAATGATGTTTTGCGATCCATGTTGGAAAATAATCCACATTTAACAAGTCGAGAAATTGCAGAAGAGTTTGGCATTCATCGTACAACTGTTGGAGATCACATTAAATCTCTTGGGTTTGTGTTAAAGCAAAGTGTTCGGGATCCACATGAATTAACGGAAACGGGAAATACGACAACACTTTTCCTCCAACCCAGTAGTAACAAATAGCAGCGCGATAGCGCTTCGCCGCACTCAAACGGTTAAAATCCTATTTAACACTTTGACTGCCACCTTGGTCATCGGAGACCGAAGTGCTTCAACTGCTTACAATTGTAACAGTTGAATAAAAATTGACTGTTAGCGCATTCTGAACATTGCCACCAATTAGAGGACACTTTGAAGTAAAAAGTGGCCCATTGAACAATTAACAATTCTTATTAGAACTTCGGAAATAAAAGATTAAAACGGCAGTCAAAGGGTTAACTTTAAAAAAAAGAGCGTCACCCACGTATATGGGTGAAGTGGCGACGAACGTGTTAAAATATGATTAATATTTGCCCACACCGCTTTACCGGTAACGTAGACACTAAATGATGAAAGATACCGACACTTTTTTCGGATTTATAATGTCTGATCTTATTCGTGTTGTTCCTCTTTAAACGTAGTATTGGTATAGTTACTTCAAACGAAGTATTATCAACAAGCTGGTGCACCAGCACACAGTGCACACATCGTAACAGTTAAGTTTGTGAAAGATGGTTTACAATACGTGTATAACACAATAGCCATCACGAATTTAACTCTCTGCGACTTCTTACGCGTGATCACTTCGAAGACAAAGCATATTTGCATTCGTTTGCTTTTTCAAGAAGCAAGCGAACGAATTAAATTACTTTATTCAGACTTAAAAAATAAAACGATTCATAAAGTATTCGTTTGAACGATTTACCAAAAATTTGATACATCTTTCAAAAATCAAAAAAAGTTTATTACTGAACTGTGGATTTTTGTGGATTTATAGAAAATTTGAATATGCAGAAATTCGCAGAATGCTGCACATAAATGCACAGAAGCGTACAGCGTTAATTGTGCAAGTTATGAAATTTAGAAGGTGAAAGGAATGTCCATCTAAATTCCATTTCTTTACTCGACATTGTAAAAATTCGAATTTACATAAAAATCCGCAATCTACTTATCACTTTTTCGTACAAAATATTCCAAAGTGTACGACAATTTTGCTCGAAAAATGGTGCATTCGCATTTTGCAGGTGCAATCGTTGCACTTGCGAAAAACAAAAAAGAGAAGTGAAGCCGTAGGAAAACAGACCTTGGTGTACCATTCAACTTTTCTCTATTTTTAACCAAACTCGAGATGTAACACGTTCCAATTGCCTGGCTTGCCCTGGATAACTTTTGTACACCTTTGTTTGCATTATAACCCGCGCCACATGTGTGATTTATGAATAGAAGATAAGGGATCGAATACGTATGAATCGCGTGTTCAGCATAATATGATTGATATGCATGGATGCAATAGCTGTTTGTCTCGAGAGGTCTCGAACCACTTAGAGGCACAAGTGGACGGATGGTATCGAAAAGATTTCAATTTCATTGGTATTCATCAATTCCCGTTGATTATATTGTTTTTCTTCTACGAGTTCGAAGTTTAAGATCGTGGAATCAGAATATCAGAGGCTTTTAAACTTTTCAAATACACCATTTTTCGAGTTAAAAATAATTTCTTTGGGTATTTACAAATATGTTAAACGAGAACCCCTGAGTATTTGTTTAAAATAAAGGTATACAAAATTAGCTTCAGATTTTGTAGAGATTATAATGTAGAATGTCTTTGGTGTCCAAAGTGGTGATGAATTATTTTTTGTAATAGGATTTTAACGAAATATCCTACGATACCTTTAAACAAGCAACTTTGGAATCATTTTCGTGTGGATTCTTAATAAAAAGAGTTGTGACTATAGCATTTTATATATTTTATTGGGTGAGAATCGTAGCACGGAATTGAAATTTTGAAAATTTTAACATTTGAATTAGAAATAATATTAAATAATAGTTTCCCATTCGATTAAATTATTATTTCCACTCTTCTTCAATAGACGATGAATAAATGTTATCATTCGTAAACTTTTGTGTACTGATTTCATCCCTTAAGAACAAATTTCTCTGTCACGTTAAATTTCTGTTTTTAAAAAGTTAAAATTTGCGAAAATTGCAATAGCTTGTTAAATTATTTACAACGTCGAATGTTTAACGGTTACATTAAGTTAGTAATATTACGAAATCACTTTTAAGAATCGTGCCATCGATTGCTTTCTGTTGTATAACACAGAACGACTCTTCTATGAAACAAGATTTACAATTATTCAGCAGAACCGTTGATACTTTTCCACAAAATCCGACTTTTCAATTCTTTTCTTAGCACAATGAGCATAATATAACGCAAGAACTACTCAAGATGCTTATTCTTCTGTTACATAGATCAGAACACGTCTTTGAAATTCCCCCCAGTACTGTGAAGTAAAAATTAAAAAAAAAATTAACCATAGATATTTAAACATTCGTCTAATAGACTATCGACCCCTGCCAATTTTACGAATTCCAGATTTGCCAACGTCGTTTAACATCTTCCAAAATTGTAAATACTAACTTTCACCATTTTTCTATCTTGTAATTAAAATATTGCAATACTTTTCTTAAGTTTTTTTTTTTTGTTATGATTTCAAGGGTATTTGTAACCAGTTTACTTGTAACAGACTATAAGCAAATGTGCTCTAAGCTTAGGCTTTTGTGTTGAGAGTAACACTTCTGTGTTTCTCTTTATGTTATGAATTTATGTTATTGAAAAACGTAAAAACAAAGAGGTAAGTCTAGTACATGGTACCTCTTGTGTCTGCGTACTTGCTGTCCGTTGTCTAGAAGATTAACAGCTTGTTGATCCGAATAAATTTTGTCTATTCATACGCTAATTTGTTTGAGATAAATAAGGGAAATACAAAAATGTACATGTTTTTAATTCGTAGTCTATGAGTCGAATGACTAGTTACATCTATTGTGTTTTGAGCTTATTATGCCGCGAAGATTAGCTCTGTCGTACCTAGGCTTGTACCTATTACCGATCATGTTGGGTGCGAATAACTGTACCACAAAGAATTGTGGACAAGTAAAATTTCATCAGCCTAAATATTGGGAATTGGTCATTTAAATATTGGGAAGACCAAGTTTGACACCATGTGTGTAATTGAGACGCTCCGGTCACCAATGACCATTGTGGCAGTCAAAGTGTTAAATAGACACACATAGGGTCAAGCGTGGTCCTCTTCCCCAATATCCAAATGAAGTCAAAAGCGGACGGAAGTGTCCTCCATGACCGCATCTTTTTGTAACGGCAAAGCTTAAGAAGTGTCGAATTAACCCTTTGCACTCGGGCTGTCCCCTCTCATGGGACATCGTAATCCTAGCATATGATAGTTTCGCAAATTTTCAGACTTTATTTCAGACATTAAATAATCATATATGTAAATTTTAATATACGACTTAACTAAACTAAATGACGTTTAATATAGGCGAATCATAGTAAATATTTCGAATTTGAAAATGATTGAAGTTAGTATCATTAGATGACTAACAGTCACCAAACGATAGTTTCTCAAATTTTCAGACTTTACTTAGTTTGTTTATTAGCCAGAGTCAGAGATTAAATAGTTACATATGTAAATTTTAGTATATCATTTAAATAAACTAAATGACGTTTAATATCGGCAAATCTTAGTAAATATTTCGAATTTGACAATTTTTCAAATTAGTATCATCAAACGACTAACGATCACCTCTCGAGTGCAAAGGGTTAACACATCGAGCGCCGGCCCCGTGATAACGCGGGTTTGTACGTCTGTATGACGAATATGCAATCAAAATATACTATTTTACGAAGATGTATAAGTTTAAACAATTTCTTTAACTACTCCATGTTCAGAAACAAACGAATGAGACCGGCGTTGGGCTTTAAGTGGCCGATACGTGTCTCATATATGTCTCACATACCGTCGACGCTCAATATGTTAAGCCACTAGCATCTGGCAGGTCTAAGCCGATATAAGCGAAAGCTGAAGGTGCGGCGTTGTCGCTTGTAACACAATGACCGTCACTATGTGTCACTCAAAACAGTCACCTTCGTGTAAGGAAACATTACAAAATTTACAGATTAAGCGTGTAAAAGCCGATTAACCCTTTCGCTGACAGAGCCTCAGGAGACAAATCGCCAGCACAGCCTAGACGTTTTATTATTTAAATATCATGTCAATCGTCATTAATTTTTCTGGGATGTATTTATAACGTTCTAACAAGGGAAATTTGCGAACCCGGAAATTCAAAAAAATATGAAACTTGGTGTAGGGGTGAAATCATCCCTTGAAAATGACATTGGGCACGAACAAAAAATAGGTATGTATTATGGATGATTTACTCTACATGTACACCAAGTTTCATATTTTTCTGAATTTCCGGGTTCGCAAACTTCCCTTGTAAGTAAAATTAGCTAGTACAAACTATTGTCATAAACGGAACTCTGAGGCAGTGCTAGCAAATCCGGTATTGCCATTATTCAGAGAGCACAATCTAAGGTACTCCGTGCAATTAATAACGCCCCATGGTACGTTAGCAACGAAACGCTACATAACGATCTCGGTATCCCCATTGTCGCTGACACCATCCACGAAAGAAGTAGAAGACACTTCACCAAATTAAGTGAACATTCAAATCCGCTAATTACACCGCTTGCAGAAGAACACGATAATAGAAGATTAAAAAGAAAACGGCCAATTGACCTCAAATGAGGCTTAGGAGGTCTTTTCAACGGAAAAGCCCTCATCATGCCAGAAACGGACTACCTGTCAACATATCAGCCCATAGAATATGAATTCTGATAGCTGATTTAAATAAATAAATAAATAAAAATGGTAATGAGCGCCCGTCATATATTTCTGACGCCGGGCTCAGGTAAGAAAATCAGGTCGTCACATATATGTGACGCGCTGGTACCGAAATGGTTAATCCTTTGACTGCCACGCAAAAATTTTATATTTCGCTCAGGACGCTATGGAAGTATACCGCTGGCTGCGATATTTCATAAAAATTAATTTATTTTCGATGTTCTAATAAAAATGTTTAATTGTTCAATGGGGCACTTTGTACTTCAAAGTATCCTCTAATTATGGGTAATGTGCAAACTGCACTAACTATCGATTTTCATTCAACTTTTACAATTTTAAGCAGATGAAGCGCTCCGGTCACCAATGACCGCCATGGCGTTACAGGAGGAACCGTGGCCGGTCATGTGTGACCAACGTGGCAGTCAAAGTGTTAATAGGCTTCCCTGCCGGTAAAGTGTTAAGGTTTAGCCATCCAGGTTTAAAGAAATCCACGTTTCTGACCTTTCGCGACACTTCCAAAGTACGGGGCCGCGAAACGAGCGCGCGTTCGTTTGAAACGTTATCGTTTACAGAACGTTTACGAAAATAAAAGTCGAGGAAAGACGTAGGAGAAAGGAGTGAAAAGAGGGCTTTGAAAAAACGTCCTTTTCGAGCCCGCGAAAAAAGAAAAGAAAAGAGGAAAAAGGGAAGAAAATAGGATAGAAACGCTTTCTGAACGCGATATAAAAGAGAGGAGCGCGTGAAAGCTCGAACACAGAGTTCCTCGCGGTCAGTTTCCACATGAATGTTTGAACAAGGATCTGGGAATAGGTCTTTTCGTGGCTCGCCGAGGGCTTCTAATCTCTGGCCCTCGATATCTTCCCAAGGAGGAAGCATCCCCGTGGCTTTTTCACGCGACTCCCCCCCCCCGGTTGGTTTGCCCCCCTGACTTCATCCTCGCCTACTCTCGATCGTTTCGTGGCCGCAATTTTCCTCCTCGACACGTGAAAAGAGTCTTCTTTCCTGGCGAAAGTTTATCGTCGACGGTGAATTTCGCCCGCGGTGGCTGTGATACAACACAAGTGTGTGTGTGTGTGTGTGTGTGTGTGTGTGTGTGTGTTACGAGGAAGTTAGAAAATCTGAAACTTTTATTTGACCGAGATACGTTAAGAATCGGTGTTTCACGAACTTCCGAAGCAGAAGTCCGTTGACGCGGATAAAACAACGAGGAGTTGTTTAAAATTAGAAAAAAAAAATTTACATTTTATAGGAGGGAGTAAAGGGATGATTACACGCGTGTAATTATAAAGCAGCGGGGGGAGGGATTCAGGAGTTGTGTAAAAATAAATTACTTGGCTCGTTTCAGGAATACTCCGCCGAAGCAGTGTCCCATGTTCATAAATACCTAATGAAAAACGAGGTTCCCGTCAATCTGTTCGAGGTTGGTTCCTTCTAATCTCTTAACTGTTAATTACGAATGATATCGAGGGTGATTTTTGGTTGAATTCGAAACTAATTACCTGTTTCCAGCCGTATATCGAGGAGATTTTTAATCACTTAAGGGGGGAGCCGTTCAAGAAGTTTTTGGAAAGGTATGTTTACCGATTAACGAAAGAAAAAATATAATTCATAAGAAATTGCTGTTGTATATTTTCAGCGAGAAGTACACTCGTTTTTGTCAGTGGAAGAACTTAGAATTAAATATGCAAGTAAGTTAAAAAAGTTTCTCTCTCTCTCTCCCCCTCTCTCTTCCTCTCCGTCCTTCTCACTTTCTCTCTCTCTCTTTGTGTTTCTGTACGCAAACTTTAATAATCAATAGTATAATTAATACTTCACTAACAACTACATTACTAATACCATCTCAATTTTGTTCATTACACAATAAACCTTCACACTTTGAAATAAGTATAAAAAATATCACACAGAAACACGTTTTATTTTATGTCATTGCAGCAAAATATTTAAGATTTATTTACACAGAAGCTGTTACATTAAGTAGTTTTAACATAAATGAAAGCCTAATTACATTATCTTTAAAAAAAAAATAATAATAATATATTGAATTCATTATGAAATAGCGAATTAAGCTTTGTTTTAAAAAAGTAGTATACTTACATCATCACTATATGATGTTTGTGATATCTGCATTTGCTTTAATGAAAATTTGTTTCACAATAACAGTTCTATAAGTGACAGGAACGTTACTGTATTAATACAGTGAAATTTAAGAATATCATATTACATTTAAATACAGAAACATTTATCCTGAGACTTGTTATCACGCAATTATTTCTCACTATTGTTATAAATTCTATGTTTCTCTACCATTCTCCTATGTAACATAATATACATATAATACCCTGTTCAAAAATTTCAGGACTCATATAAGGAATAAAGAATCTAAATAATATTAATCTTGTTCATAAAGGTAAACTTAGTTTAGTATTCATAACTTACACTATCTGCTAAAAAGAGAAATGGGTATCCTAAGACTTTTGAAAAAGAATATAAATTATAGCATTAACCAAAAGTTCAAAGGTATGGGTCATTCCTTTCTTAAAACTAAAATTAAAAGCAAAAGTTATAAAAGTTTTCAATTCATACGTGTTTTAAAAAACGAAGGCTTCAAATATGCATATAAAACAGTTTACTTTAGTCATCAATGTATTATCTTTTAGTGATAATACATGGTGAATCATTTTCCTAAAGAACAATTTTATTGCGTCTAAAACATTTATTTTACAATTCCAATTTATTCGTTTGCAAAGAATTATTTATTCCTTAATCATATCACTGTTGTTCTGTTATATTTGCCATACAAAAGTGATGGTGCATAATTATTGAAACATGATCGTTTAAAAGTTTCTGGAATAAACTGTTGTTTCAGTTGACAATGAATGACTTCAGTGTGCATCGAATAATAGGCAGAGGCGGTTTCGGCGAAGTTTACGGATGTCGGAAGGCAGACACAGGAAAAATGTACGCGATGAAGTGCCTGGACAAAAAGCGAATAAAAATGAAACAAGGGGAAACTTTAGCGCTCAACGAAAGGATAATGCTTTCGGCCGTCAGTACCGGAGTAAGCTTTGTTCAAAGATGTAATATCTTAAGAATGCAGTACACTGTAAAAGTTAGAACGTAGTGTAGTAACATTTCTACCAACTTCCTTTTCAAATTTTCGAACAGTTAATAATATCTTTGAAAATTCAAACTATTCTGTGAAAAATATTTAAAAATGAATACAATGACGATCCAAAGTAAGCATTATTATTATAATTTATTATTATTATTATAGTATGACACATTTAACCTTATGCAAACATATTTTTCGCAGTAAATACTATTATGAATAATTCTGTATTTCTTAGAAATGAATCAGAAAGTTAAACGATAAGCCTAATAAAAAAAAAACTGATAGCACACTTTCCTAAAATCTTTCTTATATTATAGAGGAACAGATATTCTTGAAGTATAATTTGTTAGCTTAATTTTTAGATAATTTATACATATTCATAAATAATAAATATTTGTTGTGATATTTACTATGCAATATTCACTATAGAAATAAAAGAAAATATAAAGAGTTATCAAAAAACATCAATTTTATAACTTTACTGAATATTTCCATAAAAGACACCGTCAATCACAGAAGTCTGTATACATATTTAAAAAAAAAAAAACAGTATTGAATGTTTCACCAACATCAATTCAGGTTTCTATAAATCTCTGCGGCCAATTCTGCGCATAATTTACTTTTATTACACCAGAAAAAATTACTTAAAAATACATTAATGTTTGTCCATGCAGTTGTTAACACTAGATTGCTAGGAGTGAGTCAGTTTGACTCACTTGTGATTTTGTCAAGTTCAAGTATCATGTGAAAGGAATAGATGCAAGAGCATTTGTGCTAAATGTAATAAAAAAATCTGTGGAAAATATATTTTAAAAATAGCATATACATGCAAAAATTGTTTTGAACGAACTTTTTTAAAAATAAAGTTTCATTTTTTTTTTTAAACTTCAGTTTTCATGTTTGAGTCAAATTGACTCATTTCAGACAAAATAGGTTTATATCCAACATCGGGCAATCTAGTGTTAAATCATTGAAAGCGTTAAATTATTCATAAAAACGATACATGTTACACAATACAATAATTGAATTCCTTCAGTTACTTGAAATACTATAAGAGTGACTACAATTCCAGGTGGATTGTCCATTCATAGTATGCATGACGTACGCCTTCCAAACGCCGGATAAGCTTTGTTTTATCCTGGACCTAATGAACGGTGGAGATCTTCATTATCACCTTAGCCAACACGGGGTGTTCAACGAACGGGAGATGAAGTTTTATGCGGCGGAAGTGATACTGGGACTAGAGCATATGCATCGCAGGTACATCGTTTATCGGGACCTGAAGCCGGCGAATATCCTCCTGGACGAGCATGGCCATGTTAGAATATCGGATCTGGGATTGGCTTGCGATTTCTCAAAGAAGAAACCGTTCGCAAGTGTGTAAGTATCGCAGGACCGTGTATTTGCATTACAATTCTGTCTGGTTTGACCCTTGTGACTCGGTACACAAAAAAGGAGATTAAGGAGGGTCTGTCAGGGGTTACATACCAGACTGATGCATTCAGATTTTAATGTGCAGCACGTGCACGAATTCTGTTCAGAAAATGTGAAGGATAATTACAGTGGGTGGTTAAATTATTATGAATGCTTTGAAGAAAGTAAAGATTGAAGAAGAATATTATAGATAAGAATGGCACTTAAATGTATTTAAAATAGAACCTGTTTTGTTATAGAAATTGCATATCTTTATTCGTTTACTAGTACACAATGATCTTGAAACTTGTACAAATCTATTTAAAATGTGAAACATACTAATATATCAATTAAATGCGTTTTATCACTATAAAGAATTGAATCAAACAGTCATTTAGATATATAATAATAAGATAATTAAATTAAAATATTTAAAGAATTGTTAGGTCATGATAGAGTTTGGATCCTTTATTCATCTATTCAGAATAATTTGATTGCTCGTTGTATGTGTATTATCTTAGAGTTTATTTCAATATGAAACTTAAAAGGTGTAAGGAACTTATCAATGAAAACATCTTTATTGTTGTTTCAGAGGAACGCATGGATACATGGCGCCGGAAGTACTTTCGAAGGGAGTACCCTATGGTTCCAGCGCTGATTGGTTTTCGTTTGGTTGTATGTTACACAAATTGTTAAAGGGGCATAGTCCATTCAGGCAACATAAAACTAAAGACAAGCATGAAATAGATCACATGACATTAACTAAGGTTTGTTACCCTCATTCTGTAAACTGAGATACACGTCATGAATCTTCGTACAATGCGATTTAAAAATTCAAAAGTCTGTATAACGTGTGAAAGTATGTACTGTTACAGAGGGCAATACTATATTAGTATCGCTTTCGTAAGCAGAGGAAGTAAATCCAAAGCGTAATCTAGAAACGGAGATTCTTTTCCTTATAAGGTAAAACTGATAGTGAAATTAAGAGGAGATAAAGAATTTTTACAAAAAATAGCTTATATAATAAAAAAAAATCGCATTTTACGGTTCAATGTGTTATGGATAAGTACGAAAATTTTTAACTTAATAGTCAGCCACAAAAACTGAAAAGTTACCACAAATGTGCAATTTTTAAGGACAATGAAGGCTAAACTAAAGATAGGTGCTTTAAAAATCAAGTAAATCGACTGTATCATTTTTGTTGGAGATTTCATAGAGTTCTTATTCATTTCTAGTACATTTTAAATGATAGTATAATAAAGTCTCATAAAACAGTGCAAAATCTTATTTAATTTACTGTATTTTGGTTTTTATAAAATAAAAAAAAAGCTGAACATCTATGTTTACCTTTCAGTCAATCGAGATTCAAACCGTTAAAAAATTTTTTATTTCAAATATGAATTATTTAATTATTCATAAAAGCAACGTTTTCAAATTGAAGGAATGTACAGTAAAGGCTTGTTTAATCAGGAAAGTCTCACCGATATATTAATAAAGTTTTCATTAATAAAGAACCAAAAATAGAAAAGTATTATTGTTGTATTAGTGTTTTATCGCTAATACGAAGGCGATATGGCTAATGAAAGGTAAGCCACGTTGGCGTATTAATCGCTTGACTAATTCCAAGAGGAAAGCGCGCGCGCACACACGTATACACACATAATAAACACGCAACCAGTAGAAGAGATAAATTACGAACAAATTTAACAAGGCTTTACTGTACTTAGAATGACATTCAAATGAATGCTATAAAACAGAATTCGTGAATAAATAATCGACTAATAATTCTTATATATTTAGCATTCAAAGATTAGAATGCATATCGCAATGTGCTCAATATTGACATAATCAAAAATAAAAATTTCCGAGTTTGAATGTTGATAATCATCCCGGTCACATAAAAATATATTGAGATTTTGAATTGGTACAATAAAATATTGAATTGGCGTAAAGTATTGTAGTATTTCCATTTGACGGTTTAAATTTTGATTTACCATTTTGTTCTATGCCAATAGCTCAAAAATGGTGAATTCGTAGTTGCGTTATGTGCGATATGTACTCTGTGTATGACAAAAAGAACACGAAAGTTTTTCGACAAAAATAATTTTTATTTCCGCATTAATAGATAACTCGCGGTATAAAATAATCATCTAAAGTTTCTGCATCGTAGAAAAATATTAAAATACTGATAAAATTAATTTCAGAACGTTGAGCTGCCTGAGACGTTTTCACGAGAACTGCGCTCGTTGCTTGAAGGTCTGCTACAACGAGACCTTAACAACCGACTCGGATGTCGAGGCGGAGGTGCGGACGAGTTAAAAGAACACTCGTTTTTTAGTGGTATCGATTGGCAGCAAGTTTATCTCCAGAAATACACCCCGCCACTTATACCGCCACGCGGTGAGGTGAATGCCGCGGATGCCTTTGACATCGGTTCCTTTGACGAAGAGGATACCAAGGGTATCAAGCTGACGGACCCGGATCAAGATCTGTACAAAAATTTCCCTCTAACCATCTCTGAGAGATGGCAGGCTGAAGTAGCCGAGACTGTGTTCGAGACAATCAATAATGAAGCAGATAAAGTATGAATCGTTTTACTGGTTCAATCTGTCTCTTTAGCTTCTTAAATTTCATGCTACTCTTGTTAAGCTCTTATCTTATTCCCTCTTAACCCACTTCTTTTTATTTCTTTTTGTAGTTGGAGAATAAGAAAAAGGCCAAGCAAAAGCAGCGGTTCGATGCGGATGAGAAAGGTAAGGGAAGGAGAAAGGATTCTCCTGTAAGGGTATTCGAGTTACGGTTATACAGAAGCTGTTTGTTACAGGATCAGACTGCATTTTACACGGTTATATTAAGAAATTAGGCGGTCCTTTCGCCAGCGCATGGCAGACCCGTTACGCGAAACTTTATCCTAACAGATTAGAATTACATCCCGAATCTACGACAAAGCCTGAACTTGTTTTCCTAGACCAGGTAAATGAATGATAAATTGAATATTGATGATTAGCTGTTGTAATTTGATCTAGTTTTTTCAGTGTATTTTTTTGATTGCGATTGCTATTCAAATTTTAGATGTAAAACAAAACGGAAATCGAAGTAAGAAAATTTGAACTTTGTGTTACATATAAAATTAACTTCTTAACTTAAATTGTTTTATGGATTAAATAATTTCAATAAAAGCGTTCAATTGACATTATAGATGAGGGTTAATTAGGCTGCTGTTTTAATACAATAATGCTAAAAACTAATTATGCACTGTCTCTAATAATTACAAAAATAAATATTTAGGTTGAGGAAGTTAGTGCAGATCTTCAACATGTAAAAGGAGAACAGTGTATTGTCGTCCGTATGAGGGATGCAAAAATAGTACTTACAAATCCCGTAAGTAAATTTTCGCAATATATTTAATAATATTAACATATTTGTTCTTTAACTTTATTTTAATTTAATGTAAAATATATATATGTAAACAAATTGTAATAATTTTGTAAACTATTACACGATTTCTGAAAAAAAAGGCAGATAAAGACAGTAAAACAACTTATTTTACTTAAACTTTTCTAACGAATCTAAAAATAAAAGAAAGAAAGGTTATAAGATATTCACGTTATTAAAGTTACAAGGTTTTATTTTAAATGTTAAAAAATTCTATTTTCAGGATGAAATCAGCCTAAAGGAGTGGGCATTGTCGTTGAGATCCGCGCATAAATGCTCAATGGAAATGTTAGGTAATATGGCGAAGAAAGCCGGCAAAATCTACGGAACTGAACGGGACGTGGTGATCCCGGCGATGCAACGCTCGACAAACGGCAACTAGCCCACTGCTAAAATTTGCACGCCATTGTCATACATCAGTTCCACTGCCCCTTCAGCAGCAGCAACATCAGCAACTTTTTTTATACTGAAAATCAACGCAGAGAGACTTAGGAGAATTTCCAACGAGTGAATGACTGGATCGATTAGAAAATCTTTTCTGTGTCCAGTAATCATCCCGGAACCAGAAGTGTCTCTAAGTCTTGGAACAGCTCCAAAGAAAAACTCCCTTTGAACGGCGAGTAGCGTCGCGCTGTATAGAGACTCTAGGAAGTAGTGTCGTACGAATCGTCACGTCGTTATATTTGTACGTTAGTTGTATGTGCAATGTGGCGTAGGAACTAGCGACTGAACAATGCCCATCAACACCCACGCGAGGGCGCGTGCGCGCGTCAGCACGCGACACTCATGCAAAAATCCACACGAGAGACACACACATGCATGCACACATACCACATGTACACGTACATACATAATGAAACACGAAAATGCAACCGGTAGTGTATTATTGTTATATCAAATACGAAGTACGCCCTGAATCCCGATTATACATCTACACCGTTCTATACCTCTCGTTTACTTAATTTATTTACTAATGCAGGACGATTTTATATTATCGTTACGAAAACGGTAACGCGCGCGAATTCGTTTATTTATTGTGTTAAAGAAAACAAGAGACAAAAAAATAACTCAAGCAGTTTAGACATTGTCGGCAGCCAACCAAGGAAAACTGTAATAATAAAAAAAAAAAAGAATAAAAATAAGAAACATTGTGTACGCTTGAGTGGATGCAGGCGAGTTCGCTCCGACAATAAAACTGTGCGACGAACGTAGATCTCGTCTACATTTCTTCATTCTGCTCAGTCCCATGTCCAATGCAGGGAAGTAAGTAGTTTAAGTAAATCAACTAATTTGACATGGAATAAGAAACACCTATACTTTCTTTCTTTCTTTTTTCCTTTATTCTTTTTTCTTTTTTTTTTTAAAGTAACTACGTTAATGATCTAATATGTATTCCTTATATATTTCCAGCTGCAGGTAACCATAATTAAAAATGAATTCAACGCATTTTCAATTTTAACAAACATTCAAATAACATTTTTTAAATATTCTCATTTTCTTTTTTTTAATCAGTGGTACATAGAAACTTTGCAAACCTTAAAAGGTGTTAATAAATTTAAACGCTAGGGAAATTATGATCACGGTAAAAATCATGACATTGTAGCCAATATCAACGTTATAGTACATATGTATTTGTGTTTAATATAAAAAAAAATGCTGTATATATTGTTTTCCTATACTTAGTAGATATGAGTAATTTAATTACAGTAAGTTTCACTTACGTAAAAAGGATTAAAAAGTAATTTAACAGCTACTAATCTTATTTTTAAAAACCTTTGAACAACTTATATATTAGGTGTTTTAAAAAGCGTTTTACAGTATTATTACTAAGAAAAGATTTTTCAAGATTTTTAAAAATTTTTAAGTACTAATATCATTAAAAATAGTTTAGATTTTACATAATTAAATTATCAGTTTACAAAACGATTTGTTAAATGTTTTCTCATAACGCTACTAACTGGAAGATATATGAAATTAATAATTTTGTTTCTTCTGTTTGAACTTATTTTCCTATTACACAATTTCATTATAATTTCATATTTTCATACATATCATGTATTATATTTCAATATTTAATGCGTTTCAAACTTCATATTCTTCGAGATTGTATATATGCAAAAAAGGAAATAATTAAAACATCATTCAATTTTCCATATAATATCTGTAACAATACTTGTGTATCTTTTTCAGGCAATAATACCTGTACGATGTAACAGGTAATTTGAACAAAGTATGTGTTACAAATAATAAAAAGAACTTCTTACAAAATATAATGTATTTAAAACAATACATATACCAAGTGTAGTTGAATTCGTTCTGCACTAACCAAATACGTGATAAAAGTTTTATTGTAGATGAAATGTGAAATGAAAATCAAATTAAGAAAAAATTAAATAAGCAAAACTAATATGTTTACATAATATATAAACTAGAAGCTTCAATACATTTTTAAAATAATTATTTATTCTTAGAAAAAAAGAATGGAATAATTTTGATCTATGTAATTGAGTTGAATTAGGTTCCTTTTCTCGCTAAAAACAATTCCCAATATTCCTTACTATTTTTTGAAGGGGTGCTTAATATTTCCTCTCTAAGAGTCTTTGGTTCATTACTGTTATTGATTTGGAATATACTTCCTAAAGTCTCTTCTTTATCTCTTCCAAATGTCTTGGATACCAGAACTGGTTTGGGGTTGCATAGTGATTGGTTTCCTATTTTCTCTACTTCTGTCTTCCGATTTAGAGTTAATCCATAGTTTTCCTTTTTTATTTCACTGTCATTCTTCAGTCTTGTCATTTCCTTTGAGAGATTCCTGTTTTGTTCCAGTTTGGTGGGTGGTAGTATCTGTTAATAATTTTTGGTATCTGAGTAGGTCTGTTATCTAAGTGCTTGCCCTTACTGTATGTTTTAATCTGTATGTTAGACCACTTGCTAGTGGTTGCTTGTGGCATTATGGCACCACCTATCTTCTTCATATCCAGACTTTTCTGTAAATTAGATTCTGCCAAAGATGGAAAATGTTGTTTGGACACATGGAGCTGAGGACAATTCTTATTTTGTTCTAAGGATATTCTGGAGAACTCCTTCATCTGATAAATAAACCTTTTGACTTGGTAGACAGAGACATTGTTGTAAGCTTTATATTTCCTGATTTCCTTATTGAAATTATAATGAATACGTAGTATGTCGAATGTCTGATGTTTTCGATGACAGTGCATGCATTGGATTTCCATTTTTGCATCGCATTCATCATTGGTGTGTTTAATGGATCCACATCATTCACATTTACCCTGATTTCTGCAACTAACTGTGGTGTATTCATATGATAGTTTCTACATCATCTGACATTGTCTGTGTATGGTACCATTTTTATGTTACAAAGCCCATAGGTTTTAATATTGTCTAGTAGTGTATCCCCTTTAAATGTAAGAAGCATCAAATCTGATAAATGCCATTCATTTTGCTGGTTTTCTTTATTATACACTTTTATGTTTAATCTTTTAACATCAATTATTTTACATGCAGAAGTAGAGAATTTAAGTAAGTCCTTTACTTTATATTCTATGCTAAAGTTTTTAATCAGGCCTCTTCTTTCCACTCTAATTTACAATTACACTCAAAGTGATCAAAAATTTTGGTTCTATATAAACTTCCAACATTAAAAATCGTTTTTATCCATTAAACAACATTACTTTTACATGTAAATGTAAAATTATACATATTAAATATAAAAAGTTACTGAACTTCTGAAGTTCATAACGATATAAGCAAGTAAAAATACAGAACTACATATGTATTACAGGTTTATTTCTTCGCCCACGCATTTAAATAGGAGAAATATAATTAGTTCATGAAGAGTGAGTGTAACATTTCATACAGATTAATGTTCAATTAATTTTTATTAATATCATAAATTTATATTAGGAACGATATCCTGACTTTATTTATTCCAAATTCGCGCTGAGTTGTATTGCGCACTCCGTTTTACTGCGCAGTCGCGGCCGGCTGCCAGTCCGTGAGGCTACGTGGTCAAGCCCTTTCCGGCGTGGGACGCCACCGCGATAGCATCATGTGACAGGTGGAATGCAACTCGTTCGTAATTGCATAATCTACTGCCATAAATGCATTCCTACGGGCTATAACTTTGTAATTTCGCGTTATTTAACCCATTCGCTACCATTAGTAGTCAGAAGTGTTAGATTTTTATTTGTATTTTTGTTTAAATCATCATTTCGATATAAATTTAATTCATCAACGGTATTTCGCGATCAACGGAAGTGTTAGACTTTTATTTTATATTCTTTTAAACAACGAATCGTATAGTGTTTTCTACCTACAACATTAGACTACATGGTGGATACATGTTGCTGACCATCTACTCGGTGCAGCCTATGATGAACCTAGAAGACATGTGATGCTCATCAGGATACAGTGAGTCGCATATTTCATTGTTCCTCTGGTTCCCAATCATGTCGTAGGACGAATGGTCCGAAACGACACGGGAATTGGTTGTATTTTTGCTTATTATTGCGAGCATAGTGATCACGAATATTTTATTACTCGTGTACACTCATATACTATTTGTTAGGGCTTTCTTGTATCTTGCGTTTGCATAAATTTATTACATCCATTTCTGTTTCATATGATTTAATAAATTTACACAGTTTTATTGCACTCAGTATTATTATTTGCATTAGAATTTCATATCATTTCATAACAAAGTTTCGATCTATTACACGCAAAAACTTTCGAAGCACGGTCGAGCTTGCTTACGTAATATAAACAAGAAAGCATTTCGCGACGAGCTGACAGGTGGCATTGAAGCGACAACGGTTGAACACTTGTTCATTGTTTACAATCTTTAGACTCGTCGTTTCGATAATGCTGTCACTCGAGGGTTTTTTTAACATGTTCATTCAGAGCTTTGAAAAATATTTCATGTAGTGAATAGGAATCTGTTTTATATTAAAATGTTATAATAAAGTATAAGCTTCATATGTGGATCAGTTAATTCGATTCGATGAAATTTCAAAGTAGCATGTGACAATAGTGTCTTAGTAATATTGAAACTATTAAAATTCGATTTTAAAATATTCTCATTTCCAATTTTTACTTAGCTCTGAATACTTGCCTTTTCCCTTTCCATTTCTCCATCCTAATAATAAAATGAATAAAATGAGTGAAATAAATAAAGTGAATAAAACAAACAATATCCTTCCTTGTGTTTAATTATTCTCTCCTCCGAAATGTATTAGATCGTTAGCTATGTTACTAATTATATTTTTAGCTGGGATTCATAGCACACATGAAGACGCAAGGTTAGTGATATTTTTACGTTAAATTATATTGCAGCCTATATGCAGTAGGATATCGAATTATCCATGACACAATTTAAATTTAAATTATTATTTTTGTCAGCTTAAAACTAAATAAATATTAGAGGCTTTAATTTAAATACAAATTTGTTTACAAATTTACAAATGAGCAATTGAGAGAATTTAGTTTAGATTGAAAATTCTCATTCAAATATTAGAACGTTGAATCTTAGAAATAATATCTAGAAATTTTTAATTCATTTTAATTAGTGCTGCATTGAGTTCTTCATTTGTTCCATTGTTTTTTCAAAGTTCGATTTTTCGGAAGCTTTTTTTTTACGTACATAGAGAATAATCAGATATTCTTAAATAAATTGTGAATGTTTATGCAAATAAATATTTTTATTAGTACAATTAAAGGAAATGAGCTTAAATAAGAAATTTATTTCGCCTTCTAACTATCATAAGCTTTAAATTATTTTGTATATTCAGTATATTTCGTATTTTCACATTTATTTATAGTTGCCATAAATGCATAAACATCTATGGTTTAATCTTGAGATGCTGTTAATATTTTCTCGAATTTATCCTCATCTATTTTCATTCAGATATTATAATCTTGAATTTAGGAATAATATCTATAAATTTTAAATTCATTAATTAGTGCTTCTTTGAATTCTTTATTTGACCTGTTGTTCTTTCGAAATTGTTTAGTCCGGAAGCTTTTCTTTTTAACGCGCGTAGGGAATAGTCGAACATTCATAAAGAAATTGTGGATGTTTATGCAAATTAATATTTTTATTAATATGATTAAAGGAATCGAGCTGCACTAAAAATTTATATCTTGCACATTAAGTGTATTTCGTGCTTCTACATTTATTTGAATTTCCCATTAATGCGTAAACATCTATGGTTTATTATCGATTTGCTGCAAATGTTTTGTCGAATTCATTCTCATTTGCTTGCCGAAGAAGAAGGAAATCTACAGCTGTATCTTCGAAGAGGCCCGACATATTGTCACGAAGAGGGCTGCAGCATAATGGTTGTCCATATTAGAATAGGCATTCTGTTCTACGATGGACTATCATTCTTTACGTTACTTTATCACTATGCTCGCTATCTGTCATTTGTCTGTTGTATACTATGATCAAAGATCGAGAAGTACTATCATAAATGTCGTTCCCAAATAAAATATAATATTATTTTGCACAATTAGTTTCGAATTCCGAATTTCTAATTAATTAAAATATTACTTTGTACTTCTTGATCATTTGGCTCATTTATTGTTTAATACGAACGGTAAGTCTTTTTTTATCGTTTTCACTTTCACTTTCGAGAACACATTAGATGTTTCATGCAATATTTAAATCATAATTGCGAGTTTTCAACTTTTAACTATAACTTAAAGCTTATTAAATTAGTGTTGCAAATTAATACAGCCTCTCAAGTTTTCTCATATGAATAATTTATTTTATCTAACATTTCAAACTTATTAACGTAATATCTTGCATCATTAGAGGCTCTCGGCTATGTTCCCGATCTTCTTTTTTGAAAATTGTCATTTTATTTTGGAAAAAGTAATGGTTTTGACAAATGCTTAAATGCTTAATATCTCCGTCAACATCCAAAGTATTATAATATTATTGGAACAAAATACATTAATTTCAATTGCAACGTTTTAATTAAAAAAAATAGAATCGAACAAAGTAAATAATGTTTAAACGCTACAACCTATTAATTAGTTTTAATATTTCATATATTTTACGTGCGCATTTTCTATTTCGTATTCGTTTGGGTTTTCCATAGATGTTTCCCTCGATGAAGAAGTCTCAAAGAGGCCTGCCAGAAGAACTCGAAAATTAGTACCGCGAATTAGAATAATTTGTAGGTTTTGCCCACGGTTTTCTTTCGCTTTTCAGAGAGTTTCGAATATAGTCAGTGAATAGGTTCTACCAATTTAGGACTTAGGGAAAGTAGGATCTACGAGGGAAGGGTTTAGGGGTTTACAAATTAGAGAGTTTAGAATAGGGGGTTAAAGGGTAGGGAGTATCTAGATTGAAACCCTCCGTTTAGGCGGAGTTTGGTTTAGTAAAGTAGTAGTTTGCTAGTACCTTAAAATTTGGTACCTTTTGTCCAGTTGTCAGCGTGGCCGTGGCGCGTATATACTCTCAGGGCCCTCCGTTCACGCGGAGCTTGTTTGTTGAAAGGTCACAGCCACGTTGCATTCGAGTCATTTTTTATTTGTTAGGGGTACCGGGGGTGGGTTTCGCGGTCGTGACGTTGGGGGTACGCGGTCGTAACGTTGGGGTACGCGGTCGTAACGTTCGCGGTACGCGGTTTAAGGGATGGATTCAAACCTTCCGTTCACGCGGAGTTTGGTTTAGTAAAGTAGTAGTCTGTAAGTACCTATAAATTTGGTACCTTTTGCCCAGCAGACAGCGTGGCCGTGGCGCGTATATACTCTCAGGGCCCTCCGTTCCCGCGGAGCTTGTTTGTTGAAAGGTCACAGCCACGTTGCATTCGGGTGCTTTTTTATTTGCTAGCGTATTCCGGGGGTGGGTTTCGCGGTCGTAGGGTTGGGGGTATACGGTATATGGGGGTGGGGGGTGGGAGCAAACCCTCCGTTTATGCGGAGTTTGGTCCAGTTGTTCAATTCTGTACATTTTGGTACATTCAGTCCGGGGGCCAGTCTGTTTCTAGCGCGTATATACACTCAGGGCCCTCCGTTACCGCGGAGCTTGTTTCGTTGAAAGGTTATAACCAGGCTGGACTCGGACTTTTTTGGTTAGGTTATCGCGCGCGAGGGTTGTGGGAGTGGTGGGTTCAGGGAATTCGGTGAGCAGGCGCGCGTGGGGTTCTGTGGGTGTAGAGTCAAGGGGTATTAGTAGGGCGAAGGTATAGCGATAATCGGTGTAGGAATACGGCACACCAACCAATCGGTGTGGGTTGTAGGTGTAGAACCCGGTGCGTTTTTTGCTAGGGGTGTGGGACGAGGGTGCATCGCGTTTAAGGGGTTTGTGGGTTTTGAGTCGAAGGGGTAGCGGTTTGGATCGCGTTTAAGGGTAAGCGGTTTCGTGCGTGTTAGGTTCCGTGTATCAGGGGGTAATAGCATAAGGGTGGGGGTTTTGCGGGTATTCGGGTCTTCGGTGGCGCGGAAAACGGGGTGTGGGTTCAAACCCTCCGTTCACCCGGAGTGGGTTCAAACCATCCGTTCACACGGAGTTTGGTTTAGTAGAGTAGTCTTATAGTACTTTATAGTACTTTGTATTAGATAATCAATGTGGCCGTGATGCGACCCCACCGCCGGGGGCCGTCGTGCAGAGGCGTGATCCTTCCAGCATTTCAGGGTCCTCCGTTCACGCGGAGCTTGAGTGCGTTTTAGCGTTATAGCCACTTTGAATTGGGGTGCTTTTTTATTCGCTTTTTTATTTGCTAGCGGATTCCGGGGGTTGGTAAAGGGGCCGTAGGGTGGTGGGGGGGGTACGGTAGGGTGGGGGGTGGGCGCAAACCCTCCGTTTATGCGGAGTTTGGTCCAGTTGTTCAATTCTGTACGTTTTGGTACATTCAGTCCGGGGGCCAGTCTGTTTCTAGCGCGTATATACACTCAGGGCCCTCCGTTACCGCGGAGCTTGTTTCGTTGAAAGGTTATAACCAGGCTGGACTCGGGCTTTTTTGGTTAGGGTAACGGGTGTGGGTCGTGGGAGTGGTGGGTTTAAGAAATTCGGTGAGCGGACGCGCGTGGGGTTTTATGGGTGTAGAGGTGTTAGAATCACGTTTAAGGGTAAGCGGTTTTGTGCGTGTTGGGTTCCGGGGATCAGGGGTAATATTATAAGGGTGAGGGGTTTTGCGGGTGCGCGTTCCGGGGATCACGGTAATAGTATAAGGGTGAGGGGTTTTTTGGGTATTCGGGTCTTGGGCGCTGGGTAAAAGTACAGGGGAAGGGGGTGCTGGGATGGGGGGCAGGGTGGGTGGGTCTCGAAGTGCAGTCACCTCCTCGTGGTGAGACCTGGAAATTGGTGTTGGTTTTCCGTTGAGTAATCAGTGGAATACCGTACCAAGCTAAGAACTGCGCAAGAAATTTATGGTTCAATCAATTTTGAATAAAACTTCTAATCTGCAATTTGTTTGACATTTAATAATTTTAAAATAAAGATAAAGTAAGTATAGCGCGGTTGTACAGTCCTATTATTCAACATATAGAGAACATTAAGTTGTATTATCGTGTTATGCAATAAACTGTTTGATTGAAATATGCACGCTTTTATATGTGTTGCATACCTTCACAGATCATTTTCTAATAACATAATTTTCAAATCGCAAAAGATACATTTCGGGAGTAATTTAGTATCTTAAAAGTTTGCGCCGTGACATTTTGAAACTCGTAGTAATAGTTGCAAATATTGGTTTTCGATTTATAAATTTTATCACACATTTGAATGGTTAATATTGAATATAAAAATAAATATTGTTACAGAACTCGTGTGGACCTGGAAATGAACAACGGGACAACTCCCAGCATCGGAAATCTCTAGAAGAAATTACACACATATTGCAAAATCAGATTATTTATTGTAAAATTATTTTATACAATGTATTTTACAAAAATCATTATAAATTAGATTAATTTAACAGTATTACAATGCTTTATCATTTATTCCCCATCTTATCCTTTCTAAGATCATAATAAACAATATCCACCAAGGTTTAAAAATAAGATTCGAAAAAACTAGTAAAAAACGAGAAAAAATAAAAAAAGTAACGAAATCTGTTGAAAAATTCCGAAAAACAATGTCACGTACCGAGGAATCGCGAGATTCCAAGAAATGACGTCATGTTCCGAGAAAAATATTCCGTGCCACCTCCTCAGTCATTATGTTCTCCCGATACAAAATCGAGATTTTCAGAGCAAAGTTCGGTTCCGATTCGAAAGTTCCGCGCTCGGGAAATTCCAAGAAATGACGTCACGTTCCGAGAAATCGCGAAATTCCAAGAAATGACGTCACGTTCCGAGAAATCGCGAAGTTCCAAGAAATGACGTCACGTTCCGAGAAATCGCGAAATTCCAAGAAATGACGTCACGTTCCGAGAAATCGCGAAGTTCCAAGAAATGACGTCACGTTCCGAGAAACCGTGAAGTTCCAAGAAATGACGTCACGTTCTGAGAAATGACGTCACGGTCCGAGAAGTCGAGAAATTCTTAGAAATGACGTCACGCTCCGAGAAGTCGAGAAATTCTTAGAAATGACGTCACGTTCCGAGAAATCGCGAAATTCTGAGAAATGACGTCACGTTCCGAGAAGTCGAGAAATTCTTAGAAATGACGTCACGGTCCGAGAAATCGCGAAATTCCGAGAAGTGACGTCACGTTCCGAGAAATCGAGAGCGCGGGAAACATGTGCTACCTCCTTGCATGTCATGTTCTCCTGATACAAAATTTCAAATTCATTTCAAATTTTGCTTCGAAAATGTCAATTTTGTATCAGGAGAACATAATGACTGAGGAGGTGGCACGGAATATTTTTCTCGGAACGTGACGTCATTACTTGGAATTTCTCGA
>JAOPTO010002397.1:0-128343 GCA_033822845.1 Tetrapedia diversipes | reverse complement strand
CTCGATTTCTCGGACCGTGACGTCATTTCTCAGAATTTCGCGATTTCTCGGAACGTGACGTCATTTCTCGGAATTTCTCGACTTCTCGGATCGTGACGTCATTTCTCGGAATTTTCCAAGCGCGGAACTTTCGAATCTGAAGCGAACTTTGCTCTGAAAACCTCGATTTTGTATTAGGAGAACATAACAACCGAGGAGGTAGCAGGGAATATTTTTCTCGGATCGTGACGTCATTTCTCGGAATTTTCCAAGCGCGGAACTTTCGAATCTGAAGCGAACTTTGCTCTGAAAACCTCGATTTTGTATTAGGAGAACATAACAACCGAGGAGGTAGCAGGGAATATTTTTCTCGGAATTTTTCAACAGATTTCGTTACGTTTTCTATTTTCTCGCGTTTTGTACTAGTTTTTTCGAATTTTATTTTTAAATTTTGCAGAACATTATTTATTAATATCTTAGATAAGATAGGAGAGGGAATAAATGATGAAGCATTGTAATACTGTTAAGTTAATCTAATTTATTACGATTATTCTAAAATACATTGTATAAAATAATTTTACAATAAATAATCTGATTTTGCAATATGTGTGTAATTTCTTCTGTAGATTTCCGATGCTGGGAGTTGTCCCGTTGTTCATTTCCAGGTCCAGACGCGTTCTGTAACAATATTTATTTTTATATTCAATATTAACCATTCAAATGTGTGATAAAATTTATAAATCGAAAACCAATAGTTGCAACTATTACTACGAGTTGCAAAATGTCACGGCGCAAACTTTTAAGATACTAAATTACTCCCGAAATGTATCTTTTGCGATTTGAAAATTATGTTATTAGAAAATGATCTGTGAAGGTATGCAACACATATAAAAGCGTGCATATTTCAATCAGTTTATTGCATAACACGATAATACAACTTAATGTTCTCTATATGTTTAATAATAGGACTTTACAATCGCGCTATACTTACTTTATCTTTATTTTAAAATTATTAAATGTCAAACAAATTGCAGATTAGAAGTTTTATTCAAAATTAATTGAACCATAAATTTCTTGCGCAGTTCTTAGCTTGGTATGGTATTCCACTGATTACTCAACGGAAAACCAGCACCAATTTCCAGGTCTCACCACGAGGAGGTGACTGCGCTTCGAGACCCACCCACCCTGCCCCCCATCGCAGCAACGCCATCCCATGTACTTTTACCCCAGCTCCCAAGAACCGAATACCCAAAAAACCTCCCACCCTTATACTATTACCGTGATCCTCGGAACGCGTACCCGCAAAACCTCTCACCCTTATAATATTACTCCTGATCCCCGGAACCCAACACGCACAAAACCGCTTACCCTTAGACGTCATTCTAACACCTCTACACTCATAGAACCCCACACACGCCTGCTCACCGAATTTCCTAAACCCACCACTCCCACGACCCACACCCGTTACCCTAACCAAAAAAGCCCGAGTCCAGCCTGGCTATAACCTTTCAACGAAACAAGCTCCGCGTCAACGGAGGGCCCTGAGTGTATATACGCGCTAGAGACAGACTGGCCCCCGGACTGAATGTACCAAAATGTACAGAATTGAACAACTAAACCAAACTCCGCATAAACGGAGGGTTTGCGCCCACCCCCCTACCCTACCGTACCCCCCCCCACCCTACGGCCCCTTAACCAACCCCCGGAATCCGCTAGCAAATAAAAAAGCGAATAAAAAAGCACCCCAATTCAAAGTGGCTATAACGCTAAAACGCACTCAAGCTCCGCGTGAACGGAGGACCCTGAAATGCTGGAAGGATCACGCCTCTGCACGACGGCCCCCGGCGGTGGGGTCGCATCACGGCCACATCGATTATCTAATGGAAAGTACTATAAAGTACTATAAGACTACTCTACTAAACCAACTCCGTGTGAACGGATGGTTTGAACCCACTCCGGGTGAACGGAGGGTTTGAACCCACACCCCGTTTTCCGCGCCACCGAAGACCCGAATACCCGCAAAACCCCCACCCTTATGCTATTACCCCCTGATACACGCAACCTAACACGCACGAAACCGCTTACCCTTAAACGCGATCCTAATCGCTACCCCTTCGACTCAAAACCCACAAACCCCTTAAACGCGATGCACCCTCGTCCCACACCCCTAGCAAAAAACGCACCGGGTTCTACACCTACAATCCACACCGATTGGTTGGTGTGCCGTATTCCTACACCGATTATCGCTAGACCTTCGCCCTACTAATACCCCTTGACTCTACACCCACAGAACCCCACGCGCGCCTGCTCACCGAATTCCCTAAACCCACCACTCCCACAACCCTCGCGCGCGTTAACCTAACCAAAAAAGTCCGAGTCCAGCCTGGCTATAACCTTTCAACGAAACAAGCTCCGCGGTAACGGAGGGCCCTGAGTGTATATACGCGCTAGAGACAGACTGGCCCCCGGACTGAATGTACCAAAGTGTACAGAATTGAACTACTGAACCAAACTCCGCATAAACGGAAGGTTTGCTCCCACCCCCCACCCCCATATACCGTATACCCCCAACCCTACGACGCGTTAACCCACCCCCGGCATACGCTAGCAAATAAAAAAGCACCCGAATGCAACGTGGCTGTGACCTTTCAACAAACAAGCTCCGCGTGAACGGAGGGCCCTGAGAGTATATACGCGCCACGGCCACGCTGACTGCTGGGCAAAAGGTACCAAATTTAAAGGTACTTACAGACTACTACTTTACTAAACCAAACTCCGCGTGAACGGAAGGTTTGAATCCACCCCTTAAAACGCGTACCGCGAACGTTACGACCGCGTACCCCAACGTTACGACCGCGTACCCCAACGTTACGACCGCGTACCCCCAACGTCACGACCGCGAAACCCACCCCCGGTACCCCTGACAAATAAAAAATGACTCGAATGCAACGTGGCTGTGACCTTTCAACAAACAAGCTCCGCGTGAACGGAGGGCCCTGAGAGTATATACGCGCCACGGCCACGCTGACTACTGGACAAAAGGTACCAAATTTTAAGGTACTAGCAAACTACTACTTTATTAAACCAAACTCCGCCTAAACAGAGGGTTTGAATCTAGATACTCCCTACCCTTTAACCCCCTATGCTAAACTCTCTAATTTATAAACCCCTAAACCCTTCCCTCGTAGATCCTACTTTCTCTAAGTCCTAAATTGGTAGAACCTATTCACTGACTATATTCGAAATTCTCTGAAAAGCGAAAGAAAACCGTGGGCAAAACCTACAAATTCTAATTCGCGTTACTAATTTCCGAGATCTTCTGGCAGGCCTCTTTGAGACTTCTTCATCGAGGGAAACATCTATGGAAAACCCAAACGAATACGAAATAGAAAATGCAATACGTAAGATATATGGAATATTAAAACTAATTTATAGATTGTAGCATTTAAATATTTTTTACTTTGTTCGGAGTCTATTTTTTTAACATAGTCAAATTATAAATTTTCCTAAACTACATGTTCACTTAGAAATGTTTGAATATTTCCTACGTTCGTTACAAAAAAGCTTCCGAAAAACTAAACAACTCTGAGAAGACTAACAGATCTTGCGAAGTACCCAAATGAGTACTTATACTAATTAATGACTTAAAACATTTTTAAATTAAAACGTTGAAAATAAAAAATTCATTATTACTTGTAAATGAAGAATTTTTATGTTGGAATTCAAATTAATGTATTTTGTTCCAATAATATTATAATACTTTGGATGTTAACAGAAATAGTTTAAGCATTTGTCAAAACCATTGCATTTCCAAAATAAAGTGACAATTTTGAAAAAAGAAAATCGGGAACATACCCGAGAGCCTCTAATGATACAAGACATTAATTTAATAAGTTTGAAATATTAGATAAAGTAAAATATTCATATCAGAAAACTTGAGAGGCTGTATTAATTTGCAACACCAATTTAATAAGCTTTAAGTTTTAGTTAAAAATTGAATATTCGTAATTATGATTTAAATATTACATGAAACACCTAAAGTGTTGAAAGTGAAAGTGAAAACGATAAAAAGAGACTTACCGTTCGTATTAAACAATAAATGATCCAAATATCAAGTAGTACACAGGAATGTTTTAATTAATTGAAAATTGAATATTCAAAACTTGTTGCACAGAATAATATTATATTTCTTTTGGGAACGAAATCTATGGTAGTACTTCTCGATTTTGGATAATAGTGTACACTAAATAAAGAACACATAGCGAGCATAGTGACAAAGTAAAATAAAAAATGGTTGTCCATCGTAGAACAGAACGTTTACTCTAATATGGACAACCATTACGTTGCAGCCCTCTTCGTGACAATATGTCGGGCCTCTTCGAAGATACAGCTGTAGATTTCTTTTTTCTTCGGCAAGCAGATGAGAATGAATTCGACAAAACATTTGCAGCAACTCGATATTAAACCATAGATGTTTATGCATTAATAGGAAATTCAAATAAATGTAGAAGCACGAAATAGACTCAATGTGCAAGATATAAATTTTTGTTTAAGCTCGATTCCTTTAATCGTACTAATAAAAATATTAATTTGCATAAACATCCACAATTTCTTTATGAATGTTCGACTATTCCCTACGTGCGTTAAAAAAAAGCTTCCGAACTAAACAACTTTGAAAGAACAACGGATCAAATAAAAAATCCAAAGAAGCACTAATTAATGAATTTTAAATTTATAGATATTATTCCTAAATTCAAGACTATAATATCTGAATTATAATTTTCGAATTAAATTAAATCTCCTGAATTGCTTACTTGTAAATTTGTATAAAATATATGTATTTAAATTGAAGATTCAAACATTTACTTAATTTTGAGCTGACAAGAAACAATACTTTGAATTAAAAATGGAGTTTGTATCATGAATAATTTGCTACCCTATTACATGTAGCAACCGCCGCTCAAGCATCCGAAGTTTGACACCGAGGAATAACGAATATGCACAAAGAAAGTATTGCAATTCGACGCCGAACGACGAAATCGAAATACCGAGTTTAAAAAATTGATATGTATACGAATGGATGCTAAAACGGCCAGTACTACACATAATAATTGAACACAAAAATATGACTAACCTTGTGTCTTCATGTGTGCTATGAATCCCAGTTAAAAATGTGATTAGTAACATAGCTAACGATCTAAGACTTTTCAGAGGAAAGAATAATTAAACACAAGGAAGGGTATTATTTGTTTTACTCAGTTTATTTATTTCACTCATTTTATTTATTTTATTATTAGGATGGAGAAATGGAAAGGGACAGGGCGAATATTCAGAGCTAGGTAAAATTTGGAAAAGAGAATATTTTGAAATCGGTCTTCAATATTTTTAATATTAGTAAGACACTATTGTTACATGCTACTTTAAAATTTCATCGGATGATATTGACTATTATATCATAATGTACTTATATATTAATATATGCATATTAACTAATTCATATATGACGCTTATACTTTATTATAACATTTTAATATAGAGTAGACTGCATTCTATTCACTACATGAAATATTTTTCCAAGCTCTGAATGAACATGTTAAAAAAACCCTGGAGTGGTAGCGTTATCGAAGCGACGAGTCTAATGATTGAAAACAATGAACAAGTGTTCAACAGCTGTTGCTTCGATGCCACCTACCGGCTCGTCGCGAAATGCTTTCTTGTTTACATTACGTAAGCAAGCCCTAACGTCCTTCGAAAGTTTTTACGCGTAACAGATCGAAGCTTTATTATGAGATAATATGAAATTCTAATGCAAATAATAATACCGAATACAATAAAGTTGTGTAAAATTATTAAATCATATGAAACAGAAATGGATGTAATAAATTTATGCAAACGTGAGACACAAGAAAGCCCTGACAAATAATATATCAATGTACACGAGTAATAAAATACTCGTGGTCACTATGCTCGCAATAATAAGCAAAAATACAACTAATTCCCGTGCCGTTTCGGACCATTCGTCCTACGACATGATTGGGAACCAGAAGAACAATGAAATATATGACTCACCGTATGGCGATTAGCATCACGCGTCTTCTATGGACCCCATAGCCCTGCATCGGGTAGATTATCAGTAGCATCAGTAGTATCCAGGATGCAGTCCTATATCCAGGTACCACCACTCGTTAATAAAAAAAAAATAAGATAAAAGTCTCCCGGTCGCGAAACACTGTAGGCGAATTGAATTTGTATCGAATCGGTGATATAAAAACAAATAAAAATAAAAATCTAACACTCCCGACCGTTAATAGTGATGAATGGGCTAAATTACGCGAAATCACGAAGCTATAACCCGTAAAAACGCGTTTATGGTTGGCGATTATGCGAGACGCGTTTCGTTCGACCTGTCAAACATCCGTACGCGATGGCGTCCCACGCTGGAAAGGGTCACCTCGACCGGCGTCACGGGCCAGCAGCCGGCCGCGGTTGCGCAGAACGATTCAGCGCGAATTTGAAATAAGTAAAGTTATGGCATCGTCGCTAATGTAAAATAACGATTAATAAAAATTAATTGAACGATAACGCGTATGGAATATTATATTCATTTCCTATAAATTATCTATATTTTTCTTATCTAGAAGAGTGTGTTCATAAATAATCCTACGAAATTTAGTTTTATAATTCTATTTACTTTTCACTTCGTAACGAATTTTACTGGTTCAGTAACTTTTTACATTTAAAATAACAAATGAAGGTAATCGTGAATTTCTAATACAGAAGGATTGTGTAGAACCGAAATTGTTCATTACTTTGCGCGGAATTATAAATTATGAATAGAAATGGTAAAAGTTGAGACACATTTTCTTTTACTGATTAGAATTGACAACTTAGCTTCATTGTAAGCATTAGAATTATTTTATTAATAGAAATGTATTTTTCCAATCTTAAGCTTCTCACGATTTTACTAAAATCATAATCATAATAGAAGCAGAGGTGTATAACGTTTTAGATTAACCAACAAATAACCAACCATCATTATTTAAATATTAAAAGTATATATCCTTTAATCAATAAAATTTTACAGAATATTTTTCTTATTTACTAACGAAATATTAAAGATATTACATGAACTGTAGTATATAGGTTCGATAGTTTAAAAACTATCAAAACTTCAAATAATTTAATTGCAATATATTGAATACAAGGAAATTTAGAAGTGCCTCTGTTTAGTGTTAAAAATCGTTTACATTTACAAAATTAAAAATAATTAAATAATACCGGACAATGGGAACTGTAAAAATTTATTGTACAAACAATTATAAAATTCAGTAAATTATTTGTTTTTAAAGGACATCATCGATTTATCATCCGAAAAATTGATTAATCGTCAAAAGAACACATTTTACGTAATATCATTCAGATTTGTTATAAAAATTTTAATAAAATATTAAACCATCGAAAATATTACCTAAATGTATAAAATTATTAAAAATTGTACACAATTTAATTGTAATGCATTAAATACCATGAAACTAAAAGTAATTCTATTTTGCGCCAAAACTTGACTGTATTTATTAATTAAAAAATAACTAAATAATGAAGGCTAATTGGTAATGCAATAAATTATTGCATAAAGAATTGAAATTTAAGGAATTGTGATGAACAAAGAGAAATAAGGAAATTATATATATATAAGGAAAGGGCAGCTTTCTGCACTTTTTTTTCATTGACTCAACCACAGATAATATCGAAAAATCGAAGAGTACAAATAAATGATAAAAGCCATTAATTTAAGGATGCAAGAGTGATGCACGTTTATTCGGTAAAATAATGTACAAATAAATAGGTGTGGGTTTGGTTGAATACAATGCACTTCATCGATCTTACTCATTGTCTCCGCATGGGAACTCATACGTACATATACGTCACTACAGGTAAAATGAGTCCTGGTGAGAATCCAACCACATTGGATTTCAGTGCTTTAAGAGCGAGAAAGGAAGACTTTCATTTCTTTTCTACCTCCATTTCCCGAAGCCGGCCGAAACGCTGAGTTCACGTACACGCGTCTCCTGCAGTAGTGTGCGTATTGGAAGGGGGTGTTCTCGAGAACTCCCATCCTCAGTCTGGCATCACTGGCGCGAACGTGGTCGCGCAGTGGGACGCTGGGTATTACGACTCAGCACGAACTTCAAATAAGTAAAGTCACGGTTTCGTTGCCAGTAGTATAAACTGATGATTAATAAAAATTGAATAAACATTAATCCGTATAAATTATTACATTCATTTCTTATGAATTAATTATATTTTTCCAATTTAAAAACGGGGGATAATAAATGAACCTATAATACTTAGTTCTGTAATTCTATTTGTTCGTTATTTCGTAATCAATTTTACAACTAATTTTTTATATTTGTAATAATATACAAAAGCAATCGTGGAAGATTTATAATGTAGAAGGTTTATGTTTAGTTTATAATTCAATAAAATGTAATATTCGTCAAGATGATACCAATTCAGAACTAAAATGAAAGTTCCAATAGAAATTAGTACCTACATATTTTTTTAATTGAATTTCTTTATGCTACATCATAAAATTTCAATTAATTTATTGTTGAAATTGAGAACTATTGTTGAAAGTTAGACTTTGGAAAAATAAAAATTAGGTAAAAAGATAAACGAGGAAAGTGATTTTAAATTTTCGCGCTTAAATTAATGTGACTTTAGTTTGCTGCCCCATCTATTGAAGAATGATTGAAACTGTTAGCGAAGTAGTTCGGCTGTTTACCGTATAGGTGGAGCAGCTATGCCGTTTTTTTCCCGGTCTCTTTTTATTGTTGGTAAAAATGTGTGAGTTGTTTGCGGATTTCTTTGATAGATGGCAGGCCTCATCAAAGTCAGTTACCACTTTTGCTTAGTTGTCGATTAATATTTGTTACCAGTTTGGACACTTTTTGGAGAGATGGCATCATTAATGTTATTAAAATGTTTTAGATATGCGAGAAATTTAAAAATGATTTTATATATTGCAAAAGATAAATTGTATAATTATTGGATGTCACTATAAGTTGCTAATGCTTAACCGTGTGTGGCAGGATAATAGGCAGGCTACTCTGTGTCGCAAGCTTACTTTCCACATTGGTTAGATTTCGGCGCTTCAAGAGCAAGAAAGGAAGACTTTCATTTCTTTTCTACCTCCATTTCCCGAAGCCGGCCGAAACGCTGAGTTCACGTACACGCGTCTCCTACAGTAGCGTGCATAGTGGTGGGGGCTGTTCTCGAGAACTCCCGTCCTCAGTCTGGCATCACAAAGTCTGGCATTATAGATCAGGTAATGTAGCTGCAAATGTTCTAACAAGCTATTTATGTCTTACTTGTTGTTACTTCTTAACCCATTTGCATCAAAACGCGGAATATTCCACGAGTCACGACTGTCGTTTATCACCAAGCGCAGTACAATCCGTAGCCCGCAACTGTCTATTATCACCGAGCGCGGAATAATGTATTTTTTCATTGTCAGTCGCTGAATATTCTTGATCTGTCACAGATCACGTTTGATCCCTTTCGTGAGCATCTCACCTGTATCAGTTCATTATATTCTTGATAAGTTTTACTTTTGATGTGAAAATCTCCATGAACAATGCGGAAGTCATGTACTGCATATAAGACCGACCGCGCACGGTGATACGTGCCAGTCGTCAATTAAACGTCGTTGATGTTTGAAGTTCAAGCATTATAGGTCCTTAGTCTGGCATCAGAGTATTCCCGTCCTCAATCTAGCATCACAGGTGTTTAATAGTGTTGTTGGTTCTGTCGTAGTGGTAAATCGAATGTAACGTTTAAAAACGTAGTATTAATATCTGCTAAAAAAAGTAAAAAAAAGTGATTTACGATATGGACAGTCAAGTGTGTGGAGATGGTAGATTGTTAGATTTGATCGATGAAATTTGGCATAAAGAACGTCTGCCTATTGACGATATAGTAGTACCAATAGCAGAATTACCTGATCCTGAGAGTGACAACGGTGATTCTCATATGACACTGAAAGAATTAGAACAAAAGTGGAATAACTTAGCTTTAGGAACTCTTAGTGAAAACCATTTACATTCACCAACACCATCTCATAATTAAATAGGTAAGAATATATCACACTTAAAAATTTTAGACTAACCAATACTTAAATAATTTAATGTATTTTTATATTGATTATTTTTTGTTATAGCTTTAAAAATGGAGTTTCCAAATATTGGAGAGAGATGTTCGATCAAAGATTGTAAACAATTAAATTTTTTACCATTTAAATGCAATCATTGCCATGATTTATTTTGTAAAGAACATTTTCATATAACCTCTCACAAGTGTTTAAGTTTCAAGGATAAGATTACATATACTAAAATAAAAGCATCTAATTATATATGTTCAGATGAATCTTGTAAAGAAGCTTCTCCCATTGAAATGCAATGTATTAAATGTAAAAAGCATTTTTGCTTACAACATAGATATCATGGCTGTTTAGAATATACTAATGAAGAAAAGACAACTAAGTTAAAGAAATGGCAGATACCAAAAAAGCAATTTGCTGAAGCAAAAGCTAAAGTAGATCAAGAAATATTGGATACTTTAAAAAAATCTAAAAATATTACAATGGCCAATAAAGTATGTTATAATATTTAAACAGTTAAAAAATGCTATAATTTCATAGAGTAAAAGTGAAGACTCAAGGAAGAGTTAAAATCGGAAAGTAAGAGATAAAGAAATTTGTAAGATATAATTGTAGTCAATCAGTCATTATAGTCAATAAGAAAAAGCATCTTAATTAAAAATACTATCTATAGGACAATGGAAATTAGCATATCTTTTACCAGATATGATAAAAGCTTCACTTTTGCTCAATTCAATAGTACTTATATATATATATAGGATATTTACTTATATTATTTAATTAGGTAAAACTTATGCGTGTAAAAGGTTCTGCAGTTGGTCCTAAAAATGTACCAATAAGTGAAAGATGTTATTTTCTTGTATATCCACCAACAACGATAACTAATAAACATATAGGATCATCAAAAGGAATTTATGTAAACATGAATTGGACAATTGGAAAAACTGTAGATTCAATGGCCGATATATTAAAAATATCAAATAATAATAATATAGCTAGTTCATGTAAATTACAGTTGTTCCATCATACAACTGGTGCATTGATATGTAATGAAATGGACACACCATTAACAAAGTTATTTGAAAATTCTGAGCTTATTGATGGGCAAAGTGTTATTTTAGAATATTCAGGTAGTATGTTTGTAGACACTACTTTATATAAATGAATTGTAATAAATCATTATATGAATAAATATTTGCAACAAATGATAATTACTTTTTATTCTATTTACTCTTATAGTATGAATTATAAATACATAGTAGTTTACTGGTAGTAATAAAAACAGTTTTAGAATAATATTTGTTTATTACAAATTAGTTTTATATATTGGTTTTACATTTATTCTTGATAAAAAGACACAAATGTACCATGTATGCACTTGATAAACAAATCATTTACACCAGATTATTGTCAAGTTGTTTCAAATAAAATAATATGATACTTTGACTTTGGCACTGGATTCTTTTTTCATTTACTTGAACGATGCCAATGTAGCATAAAAAAAAGAATCAATAATATTGATTCAGAAATGACTATATGCTTATTTAATATCTTTATAATATATTTATATAAATATTAAAAATGATAAATATATAGCAAAAGAGATTATGTTATATATTTCAATCCATGTGCACGTTTTAATCATAGTATTATTTTATTATACTTCAAAGTGTTGGCTACTTGTTCTTTGTTATAAAAACGTAAAGAATTTATATAACAGTTATTATAGTTATATAACAACACACATGGTGAAATCTCTCCACAAATAATTATGTAAATATATAAAAAAGAACATTAATAAAAAAAAATCATGAATTGCAATTGTATTTATCTTGCAAAGTATATAATGTAAGTCTTTTACAGAATATTTGAAGGCTTTTAATACTTACAATACTATTACATATAATGTGCGAATAATGCTTTGAAATTCTGATCCAAAAATTACTAACATATAAAATTTAATATCATACAGGTACTTATTTTTCAATAAATCACATAGATCCAAGAATATTTTTTAACTATTATAAAATCAATTTTACACTAAATAAAATTTATTTTCACATGTGAGTAGTTTTTGCAATAGAAGTTATATGTAACCAAATGTATAGATCGAATAATATTCAATTTCAGATATGCTACTTCAGGTAAAATTACTATAATTTGAAAGTAACCAGCCTTTGACTATACAAATTATATAAAAATGTAAAGAATATATGGCTATATCATTTAACAACCTATTAATAAAGGTATAAAATAAATCGTTAAAGATAAAACAAAAATAAAGCAATGTATAAAAAGCTAACCTTTGCTTAAATATAGATGAAAATAGTTTTTAAAATACAGAACAAGTCTAATCAAAGAAAGAATACAGAGTATGTATACAGAGATCGCGAAAAGAACGAGTAATGTCATACGAACATTTACATTTGTTTCATTATCCTGGCCTCTTGTTCGGCTATTGGCCACCTGCCTGTTGAGAGGAGAATTGATCTGATAGCGGTAGGTGGCCTGAAGTCAAGCTCAGGAATGCCAACGAGATTTTTGCAATTCAATTTGACCTTCTAATGTTTTAGCAAGATAAATAACAAACAGTTGGCTAAGAGCTATACCCAAAGCAATACCAGCTATTGTGTATAAATTACGTTCTGCCCAACTTCGCACAATTTCAATACAACCGCTAGTCCATACTTTTTTGCCTGCTTCAGATACTGGTAACATTTGTACTTTATAGCCACACATTATATTCACAAGACCACTCTGAAAATTTTAATGCCTTAAATAATATTTTCTTATTTATTATAAAGTTCTTATATATTGACAAAATATATGAAATACTTACTGATATGTCTGTTGCATTAATACAACAAGAAAATGGTACACCACAGCGCTCTACACTAGGACTGGAGCAATTAAAATATTCATTTTTTCCCCAATCCAAATATCCTTCTTGGCTTAAACCGCAACATCTAAACTGTACATCAAAATATTAATTTATTTAATAATACTAATTTGAAAAGTATAGTTTAATAAATATTCCTTTATAAGGTTTCTTACTTCTTGTTGCCCAAAATCAATAAAATTTTGTAGATCAGGATCCTCTCTATAGGTTTGTATAATTTTATCTGTAAATGATTCTTCTAACAATGATTGCAATGTATGAGGGAATACAAAACCAACAATTGCTATACCCATCTCAAGCAGAAAGAATACTAATAAACACAATGAATACTGCAACAAATGACTACTATATTTTATTTGTTGATAAATTACTGAATATAATGAATTTGATAGTACTAACAAATTTAAGAAGACAAGTATTTTCACGTAATGCTCCAACACATCCTGCAAAACTAACAACAAAGACTACTCCTCCTGCAATAACCATTACAAGTGAAATATTAAGCACTACATCATATACATTTTCCACTCTAACAGAACCAGTTGCCTGCCATTTATCCACAAATGCATATAAACCTACTCCAATTAGAAGCCCTCCAAACAACTGTAAAATAAAATACTTAAAACTTCATTTCATCTATATGTAAAAAGTGATGAAAAAATATAGTTTAACTGCTTGCTCAGTTGTTGATATATTAACTTATTAGTTATAACAAGATAATGAATTAAATGAAAAACAAAATATCTACTTACCCAAAAAACAAAATTGAGCATGAATATCATGTATTTCACACAAGAACTAACATAAGTAAAGTTATTCGTTCGTCTTCGATTATTCATCATTGTAAAGTAAAAACAGTTTTAAGAGATATTAATTGAAGTATATACAAGAGATTCGTATTTTTACTTATATATACAAATCACATTGATTGCATTACTAATTTCATAATACGTATGTATTCAATGCATATTTATTATATCATTGCTTAATCATCGATAAATTATATTTGATCGTTCATAAATCAAAGCAAAAGTATAATGCACCATACTTTGACAGCTTACTTTGCATCCGCCATTACACTTCTGTTTCTCGTATTCCTTGCATTCAAGTTTGAAATCAGCTGTCCATGTATTCCATGTTTCAGCGGAATCAAATGGAGTAGATGAAATGTATATGTGTATAAAATATCAAAGTGAAAAATTGTAAACAAAGAAACATTGTTACTAAATTTTTATAGTTATATATGTATGCATTAAAAAACGTATAATATTTGTAATTAAAGAAATGACATCAATACAAGACAGTAAGTTTGTTATTTATTTGTTGTAGTTTTGATTTAGAGGTTAACAAAATTATTAAATATTAATGTGTAATTTTTGACTTAAGTAATCATAAATAACTATAATATTACATTATAAACACTTTATCTTACTATTTTTGAATGTTATAACATGTTATTATTTGCTTTTATTTACTTAATTAAACTATCACCACTTTTTAACCTATACAATGTAAATAATAAATTAACGCTGGAAAATATTAATATTACTCAATTAATCTATAATAATACTGTTATAATTGATTATATAAAATTTAATATAGTTTGAATTTTTATATCATTATAATATTTGTTTATAGGATTAAAATTAAAAAGAGCATATGATAATTGGAGTACCCGTGAACAGCTATGTTTGGCTTCTAGTGTATTAAAGTCAGGAGATCAAAATTGGATAAGCGTATCACGATCGCTAAAAGCATTTGTTGAAAAAGAAGCATTAAGACCACCTGATTGGTTTTCTCAAAAATCTTGTGCTATTCAGTACGCACATTTGTTAGAAAATGCAGATACTCCTAAAAGAAAAAAAAGGGAGAGTGGAGAAACAACAGGTGAATCGATAGTTAGAAGGTTAACGCAAGAAAGAATAAGTGAATTAGGGCAAATATTAGCTTTTCAAAGGGATGAATACCAGCAACTTAAAACTGAAATAAATATGTTAAAATCTGGTTTAATAACAGAAAATAAATTACAAAAAATGTGGCTTACAATAGAGCAAGAAGAACAAGAACAAGAACAAAAAGCAAGAGCACATTCTGCATGGCTAGCAAAACGTCAACAGAAACAAGAGTTAAATTTATCACAAACAGTATCTTCTATAAGTCAACGTAAATCTATTGAAAATACAATGGAAATTCAGGAAACAATAGAAAATATAGACGAAGATGAAAAGAAGGCTAGAGGAGGAAGGTCACCATTGTTAACAAGTCTGTTAAAATCACCAAGCCCAACCACACAAATTCAAACTTCAACTACTACAGCACAAGTGAGCTCTCCTACAATTACGAGTCTACTTGGTTCTAGCCCTAAAGTTCCAAATTCTCAGTTAACACAAAATGTGTCACCACAATTGCATCAATTAGTTACTTCTGCAATTTCAAATGTATCATCAGAAAGACCATCAGTGGGTGCACCAACCTTATCTATGTTACTAGAAATGCCTGCCAATGTACAAAGAGGTCCACTACCTAATTTGCAAACAACTCCAACCATAGTACCTCAACAAAATATGTCTGAAGTTCACAATTTACAATCTCAATCTATGCATCAAGTAGCAGTTCAAAATGAAACACCTGTGTCTACTGAATCTCTTACAATTAATACACCAAATATTCCAGTTACAGAAAGTATGGTACAAATTATAGACCATATAGATGATGTAATACGTAAAGACATAATGGCAGATGTAATAGATAAAGATGAAATTAATGAAATTATTGGTGATATAGAAGAGTTGATAAAAGAGGAAATAACTGGTAGTCCACAAACTTTAGATACAGCTACAGCAACAATTAATACTCTCACTGTATCCCAAATTCAAGAAGTGCCAGTGGTAACAGAACGACCAGAACCTAGAGATGTAGATGAAGTTGTATCATTATCTAACTCACCAGAAAGTGAAATGGCTATTGAAGAGATTGATTCCAGTACATCAAATATTGCAGAAATTATAGGGACAGTAGCTATTGAACCACAGGAACCCAAAGTTACTGTTACTGAGGTAACTGAAACCATAACAAATGTATCTGAAGATGTTAAATCTGAAGAAAGTATGTGCAATGAAAGAGTAACATTGAATGAAGAACTCATTCCTGAATTAGAAACTCAAGATGGTGAAAATAGCAAAGATACCCAACTGGAAGAAAAACAAATAGTTGATGAATTTGATACTATAGATTCACCTTCAAATATAGAAGCTGAAGAAAGTGATTCAAAAATACCTACAAAAGAGTTAATGGATGAAATAGCAGAAGATGAAATTGAAGAAGAAGAAACTGAAATAGAAGTATCAGAAACTAAAGAATTACCTTCTAATAAACTACAAAGGGTATCTTCTGAGGAGCTAGAAAATAAAAGCAATATGGAATTAGATCAATTGGAAATACATCTTGCTAAAATTACAGGTGAACAACAAGATGCTCCATCAGCAGAAGTTGTTAGTGTTTCTTCTGAAGTGACAAATGATTTTCCAAGCACCGAAGATACAGAGAAATCCCAAGATATTAGTTTAATTTTAGAAGACGATGAAAGTAGTTTAGATGATAAAAAGAAGATAGCAGAAGAACATATCATAGAAAGTACGATTGAAAGTACAGAATCTATTGAATCGTTCAAGGAAGGACCTATAGTTGTAGTAAAAGAAAAAGCTATTATAGAAGTAAATGAAGAGTCTCCAGAAAAATCTCAAGAAGAACAGATAGATGAAGCTTTGGAGCTTTATACAGATGAATTTAAGAAAGAAGATATAAAGGATTCTTCAGAAGATACAGCAAGTTCTATTTTACAAGATATAGAAATTAAGGAAGAAGAAATAGAAGAAACAACACTTGTAGAAGATCCTACTCAGTTAGTGTCTCCAGAAGAAATAGAAAGTTCAAAACCAGAATCTGTAGAACCTATTAAATCTGAGCCTGATATTTCTATCATTATTAAAGAAGAAAGTACTTATGAAGAATCAAAAATAGAAGAATCGAAAATTCAGTTAGAAAATATTTTAATACCAGAAATTAAAAAAGAAGAAGTTCAAATAAAAGAAGAGAAAGATGAAAAAAAAGGCATAGATATTGAACAACATGTAAAAAAAGAACCAGAATCTGTAGTAAGTGCTGGAGAAGATACTGTTGAATTAGATGAAGAAGAATCATCACTAAGCAAGTTAAGTGGAGGACGTGCAATGAAAACTTATTCAAAGAAGCAGAATATTTCCATTGATAGTGAACCTGAAAATGAAGGTACTGGAGAAGGTGCAGATTATAGAGCATGGAAAAAAGCAGTCATGCTGGTCTATAATCGACTTGCTACACACAAGTATGCATCTGTATTTTTGAGACCTATTACAGAAGATCAAGCACCTGGATATCATTCAGTAATCTTCAGACCCATGGATCTATCTACCATTAAAAAGAACATAGACAATGGCACAATCAGGTCCACAATGCATTTTCAACGTGATGTCATGTTAATGTTTCAGAATGCCATTATGTATAATAAACATGATACATTTATTTATAAAATGGCAGTTTCGATGCAAGAAGAATGTTTGCAACATATGCAGGTAAAAATCTAAATTTCGTCTTTTTTTATACATTTTTATAAGTTGTAGGTAATTTTATATTATTTAATTTTACTTAGATATTGGTGCAAGTCACAGGAGAAGGGACACTCAGAAGGGAAACAAGAACTGCAGCAAGCAGTAGTAGTGAAGCTAGTGAAAGTAGTATAAAAAGAAAACGAAGTCATATTACTCCAAGTCCACATGATACTGATAGTCCACGTTCAAAAAAACGTAGAAAATCAGAAAATGATTAGGGTATTTTTGTGTTTATGTGTATACATAATATTATATACATTAAAGTTCACAAGAACTTTATTGAGAAAATGAAAGAAAGGATAAATCTATTATCCTGTTAAACTATTTACCTATTATCTTATTTGTATTAAGAAGCAGCATTGGATATGAGAAATGCTTAAGGTTTATGAAAAAAAATATAGTAACTTGAAATTCTATTCCTTTACTTTTCAATAACATTAAGTAATATAGAGGCAACTTTTATATTAATAATCGTAAAGTTGGTTCTATTTATTTTCCTTTTTGACACTGATATAACAACAAATTAAATGTATAACAAACAAAAATATTAAACATTTGTAATATATTATTTTGCAAAAAGTGTTGTTTTATGAGAAATGTAATAAAAAACATTTTGCAATAAATAATTCTTTTTTCCTAAAAGATAGTAAATAACAAAAGAAATATATTAAATAAATATTTCAATCATAGCTTATAGTAATACAATTTGTTCTACCATAATAAAAAAAAGCCTACCATTTATTTCAAATGACTTTTATAAACATTTAAATCATGAATACACAAAATATTTAAAAAATCCTTAGTAATATATCAATAATCAAATCTATGTAGAAAAATTAAGTTTTATGCTCTTTCAAAATTTAAGTAAAATTCACAATGGGTTATTATGCTAGCGGTGATATACGAAAAGTAATACAAACTTCTGAAGATGATGAAGGTTATGAAAATCAATCATCCTGTACAACAATATCTGCTGGAATATTAAATCAATTAGATATCACAGAAAAACAATATTTTACGCTCGGAGTTTCTAAAAAAATTGTAAGTTACTGTCATTAAAAATATATACTTTTATTTCAATGAGTTAATTTAAGTCACCAGTACAATCAATATCGGATGATACTGATCGGCCGTTTTGGGCTGAAGATGAATTAAGTAATTCAGAATCAAGACAGCAATTAAACAAGAAACAGAAACGTTGGCATAGTTTGTCTTATCGTAACCGTATTGCGGTACACAGAAGTCGATCTTTACTTTTCCAATTATCAAGTTCTAGCGTAGATTCAATATCTGAACAAATTTCACCTGGAGGTACTTTCATTATGAATATAAATAATTTTATTTATTACAGTATTTTTAATAAACATATAAAAATCATAAATTATGTGTAATTTTAACATAATTAATGTAGTTTCTAAACAGGAACGATTTACAAGTCAAATCAATACAGAACAACCTGGATATAGTAATACGAAGAAAAAATATACGCGAAAGAAAGAAACTTCATTTTTAACTAACGATAAAATTATTTATAACAGATGTAACAATTTTAATCAAAAGCAAATACGGAAACATCATCCATTTGTAATGAATAAAAAGTCTCGTCAGTAAATTATTTAGCTTTCCGCAAAAACGGTTTTATAACTTTTTTTTTAATATTGATAACATCAAGATTGTGGTATATATTTTTTATTTTAAAACTTAAATAAAATATTATATTGAGAATTTTATATAACAGTAATCTTTACAGTGAATTTAATTCTTATTTGAATTCTCATTCTGTTTATGGTTTATGGTTACTGTAAGCAGAAGCTATTACATTATTAAATAAATATATTTATTTTATACTACAAACCAAGTACATATTATAATATACAAGCTATTTTTAAATATATAAACAACTAAGAAGTTTTTAAAATGATGAGCTCCTTTATAACCAATAATGGTGATAAAAATCAATATAAAAGGTTGGACGAAATTCAAGCTCGTAAGTTATTTAAATACTATAAAACAAATTTTACAATAGATACACTGATTTAAAAAATATGTCTTTTTTGTATATTATTTGTTTATAAACGCAATTAATATTATCAAAATATATCTATGATATCACTGTTAGTGTATATGTTGTATTATGTATATATAATATTTAGAATTCAAATTTAAATGATGTGTGCATCGATTTATACAATTACGTATTTTCATATTTTCTTAAATTTCAGGAACATTATATCCTACTTTTAGTTTCATTTTGTTGAGTTTTTGTATGATATTTTTGATTTTATCAGCATGGAATTTTAACAATACAATGAATCAAACAGTTCATACTCATGTACTTTACTTAAATGCAAGACGCCCGCTTTTAAATGTTGTATCAAACAAATTTTTGTCGTTTGGTCTTGATACATCTTTACTTCGTGACATAAAAAATCTTCCAATTAAAAATAAAAAATTTATAAACCTAGTTCAACACCTTGCGCCAGCTTATGTTCGGATAGGCGGTACATCTGCAGATTGTCTATATTTTAATCAGGTTGATATACAAATAAGATATTAATAAATTATATGTATAATTATATAAAAACGTTTAAATATTAATTTATAAAAATTACAGACAACACAAGTAATTTTCGAAAAAGTAATAAGTCCCGTGGATGGCCAAGACATAAGCAATTTTACGATTAATGAGATAGATTTCGAGAATTTGTACAATTTTGCAACAAAATCAAAATTACGAATGATTTTTGATTTAAATGTATTAATCAGAACTGTAAATGGTTCCTGGAATGATACTAATGCTAAGAGTATAATTTTATTTGCCAGAAATAAAAATATGAAATTAGACTGGCAATTAGGAAATGGTAAAATTATACTTTACATTTTAATTTGTTTAGTTTTTTCTTATAATTAGTACCTAATAATCATAAAATTTCAGAACCAAATTCCTTTTATCATGTATTTAATATAACTGTTACTGCAACTCAACTTGCAAATGATTATTATCAATTAAGACAACTATTAAATGAATTAGGATACAATAAAAGTCTTCTTGTGGGTCCAGAAGTAAATCATGTGGGAGATACAAATCACCATGGGGAACAATATATAAAAACATTTTTAGAAAATAGTAAAGATAGCGTAAATTATGTTACTTGGCATCAGTATTATCTCAATGGAAGGGAAGCTAGAGTATCTGATTTTATAAATGTTTCAACCTTTAATTATTTGCCAATGCAAATTAAATCTATGAAAGAGGCAATTCATTCATCAGGGAGAACTGTTTCTATGTGGTTATGTATGTTGTTATATATTCATATCAATATATTTCATATAAAATTTCAAATTCAAGAAATTAAAAAAAAATTTTCTTTATAGCAGAAACAAGTACAGCTTATGGTGGAGGTGCTCCAGAATTATCAGATAGATTTGTAGCTGGATTTTTATGGCTTGATAAATTAGGATATAGTGCTAGTTCAGGTTTAAATGTTGTTACTAGACAATCATTGTTTGGTGGAAATTATGCTATGATTGGACCTGATCTTATACCAAATCCTGACTGGTGGATTAGTGTAATTTATAAACAATTTGTCTCAGAAAAAGTGCTAAAATTATCATCGATAAATAATTTTGATTATCTACGACTTTATGCACATTGTACTTCTGAAAAGGCATTAATTAACAGAGTTTCAGCAATTACAATATATGGAGTTAATATAAATAAATTTCCTGTTCAAGTTTTTATTCAAGATATTCCTGTATTTCACAAAAATACCAAAGTTTTTGTATATATACTTACTTCCTACAGTTTACAATCAAGGTAATAGTAGTAATTATTTCACATAACCACAAGTTGTATTATATATTTTATACTAATTCAATTGTCTTCAGAACTATAAAAATGAATGGAGAAATATTGAAGTTACAATCTAATGGAAATTTACCATCGTTTCGACCTATAGTATTAGAATCTACACAACCAATTACTATATCACCTTATTCTATGGTATTCATCGTAATACATGGTACAAAAATTCCAGCATGTTATACATAGGTAATATAGACAAATTTAATGAACTTAATTTAATATATACAATTTAATTAAATATTGTTTCACATTATATGTTTTTTGTACATTAAAAATTTATATCATAATTTCATAAAATTTATTTTTACAATCTTCATTAAGCAAAAAAAAGTTAATAAAATAATTGACTAAAACTAAGTAACTTATAAGATACTGTTTATGGATGTGTATATTATGTATGTGCAAACGTGTATTTATATAAATATGAACGAAAATAGCTACATTAATACTATTTGATATATGTACTGTTATAATCAATAAGTAATATACTATAATATAGAATAAAGTGAAGTTTTTTATAAAGCCTATACCACTTTTAATCAACTACTGATATATCGTAACACTATTCTAGCGTTGAAAGATACAATAACTTATTTACTTACTTATTAATATATAGTTTTGTATCCTTTTACTATTATGAAATAAAATTTCCTTACAAATTATACAATACAAATATTAAAGAAAGAAATACTACCATATGAAGAATATATAAAAATAGTGAAAATATACAATGTTAGGTAACATATGCAAATATAAATGGAATGATTAAATTTAGGTTGTAGTAAAATGTTATTGCATCAAATTAAAATAAATTTTACAATTAAATATATTTAAAAAGTTTATAACACATAACGTATTAACTAATTCTAGTACACATTATACATGTATAAGTGTTACCAACATGAAACTCAAAATCTATTTAACAATTTATTAGGTTGCAACATATTATAGCACGTATATACATAATATCTATAATAATTTGACATTATTTTATCATTCTTGAGCTGAAATAGTGATTGTTTTTCCTTTAGGATCATCAAATCTATCCATTGTACGAATATCTATAATCATAGTAAGAGCCCAGATCATAATTAAAGCTAAGATAGCAGTAACAAATATTCCTGTCCAAATTGGAATTGTAGTAAAACCAACACAATCATATGCATCATCAAATTTTTTTGTTCTGTTATCAACTTGTTCTGGATCAAGTTGTACTTGTAAATTTGTAATATTTAAGTAAGTAAGACCATTTTTAAATGTAATATTTTGTGAACAATGGTAAGAAAAATTAAATGGAAAAACAATATCTGTATTTGTTGTTAAAGACTGTTCATTATCACTAATATCTGCATGACCGTAATATGTGTAATTAACTGTCTTAAGTGTATAATATCCTGCTGTTTTAACTTCAAACATAAAAACAAGTTTATGTTTAAATATAGATCCAGGTACATTAAATTGCAGGACTAAATTGGATGAAGATTCTTTTGTGCCTGGCTCATCACTGACTGTAGGCTTAGGTGGAAGTATTATTTCAGTTTTATTTTCAGGCTATCAAAAATAAGGATTATAATTCACAAAAAATATATAAAATATTTAATTATAGTTTTAAAATAGTTAAAATTACAATTACCTTTAATGATAATTGTTGACTAGAATATAATAACACTCTGTCTGATGAAACAATAAAGGGTTCAGAAGTATTATTGGCATCTGCATCTCTTTTTATTCGATCAGAGCGTCTATAACTACATGATTTTCCTGTGAGTAAAGCTATCAAACTAGGGCTGGAATCCTTCATTGTCTTATATGTTTCTGGAATGACATCTAAATTACCAATTGGTACAATCAATAATTGCCCATCGGAAATTGAATCCATATAATCGTTAAAAGTTTGATTGTATGAAGGTAGATCTTCAATAGTATTCACTGCTTTTTCAACAGCAGGAAAGTAATATAAAGAATCGTCAATAACTTTCTGAAGATGCTAAAAGGTTTAACAAATTATATTAATATTGGAACTCACTCGATATTATATTACAATAGTACATTATAATAACCTGTTTATATTTTACTAAATCTTCGATGCAGAGATTATCTTTTACATAAAGAAGAACTGGTGGAGAATTTTCTAACTTCTTACGCAAAAAAAGATTAAATTCTTCACTGCTAGTCTTTAAAAAGGGATTCACTGCACTTGTTGCTAAATCAAAATTAACTGCTCCACCCCATAACAATACAGGTACTGCATTATCGGCGTGTGAAGATAAAATTTGTAACGCAATATTTAATACAAAAATGAAACAAGAAACACTATGAAATCTAGTCATGATGCTTCTAGACAAACTTGGGCGAGTCAGATAAGTACTGATCGACAGCGACCAAGCAGAAAGTAACAGAGCACCTGACTAGGCTAGAATCATATGACAGACGTCACGTGATAACTGTTTCCGGATTTCAAATAACTGCCCAGTCTGAATTAAATTATTTATTTTATGAAATTTTCCATTAAATGGAATAAAATTTAATTTATAAGGATAAGATTTTTATCGATATTAAATTCTACTAAACAATATTTAAATTATTAAAAGTATAATGGACGGTAATAAAACTGAAGGAAAGAAAGAAACTGTTATGTATTCGGTTCGTGCTTGCATAAATTTTTTATGAAGATCATAATTATATTAATTCACTACTTTAATATTAGCAACTGCAACCATGGAGCACAGTGGGTGTATTACCATGCATGGAACAAATTGCTGGTCCATCAATTCCGGTTAGAGTTGGGGAATTCTATAAAACTCCAAAACCACATCCTTGGCGTCCTACTTTAGGATATGAAATCGTAGAGGCATCTTCATTGTAAGAACTTCCTTTAAATTAAACAAGATGTTCATTTTAAGTTATTTATATTCCAGTAAAATTAAGATTTCTTTTCTAATCTTAGACCCTCACAACCTTTGACAAATTTGCTCGCTGATACTTGTTATATGCCAAAAGGAATGGCTACGAAACCATTAAGATTTCCAAATTTAGTGACTGGTTTTGATAGAAATCCTGCACATGCAGCGCGAGCTGCACTTTTTACAAGATATGGCCCATATGAATGGGTGCAAAATCAGTTGAAGCTGTATAATGAAGCGGATAGTAATAGAAATTTCTCTGAAAATTTACGACAGGATACCGTTCGAATGATGAGGTAAAATAATTATAATGTTTTATTAAACATAAATTTAGTAAATTTATTAAACTTAAACAACAATTTATCTGAAAAAAATCACAATTTCAGATCAACTGATGAAAAGGTACAGAATGGCCAAACTGAAAGTGGTCGTAAATTAGGGGAAAGAATTACGGATACTACTTTTTGGAGAAATGAAGTAGCTTCAGAATTGGAAAGACTAATAATAGAAAATGCGAAGATGCAGGATTGCCGACGAAACTTGCAAATGACGATACAAAGTTTGGAGGGTCAATTACACATAGCACAAGAGTGTTTATATTATCGCGAAGCCAGGACAGGTTCTGACTTGGTTCATGATCAAGCTGAGCATGCTCTTCTAAAAGAGGTAGAAGTGGTCAGAAATTGTGAAAATAAATTAGAACACTTTACGGGTAAATGTGATAATCAGGTAAGTATAAAATTATAAATTTCACATTGGTTATTGTAATTTGTTATTTTATATTCAGCTTGCAAATAGCAGAGCAGTGCAGAATCAGTTAGAGATCGATATAAAAAATAAAGAAACTGCACTTGGGATTGACATTACATGTCACCAAATGAACAACTTTAGTCGGGGATTAAAATACTACGGTGGTATCGAGAAATATGATCCCAGGTAAGTTGTTATTGAAATACAGTATGCAATTGTAATTTATGTTGTAACTTACTTAAGTGTTACGGAAACTGAATCATGGGCTGAAGCTTCTAACAATGTAGTAAAAAAGTCTCAAACAGAAAGAGCAAAATCTAATCAATTACGAAGTGACATAGAAATTGCCATAGATGCGGTTGGACATGAAATGTGGGAAGCATGGGGAAATACAAACAACGCCCTAGCTAGAAGAGCTGCAGAAATGCTAGAAGCAAAAGAAAAGCTGCAAATACATTTACATAAAGTAACTAGTACTTAGTTTAGCCTTTAACTCTTTGAGTGCTATGAATACATACATACATCAGTTGCTCATAAAGGTGTTCGTATACGAGAACGCAGTTTGTTCAATTCAATTTTATTAGTATTTACATAACGTTTTTCTCGAACTGTATTTACATATAATTAAAGAACATTTCTTAGTCTTCAAAACTGTATAGGAATAAATAACAACGAAGTTTTTTTCTTTAAATAAATAGAGCATATTTATTATATAGTACAAATATCGAGTCATAAAAGTCTTCGTATACTTAATAACAATAAAAATTTAAAGACTATTAATACTTCATAGAGGTACCTTAAGTTTAAGTTATAGCTTGTAATCGTCGCTGCATTTTGATTGCATTAAGTTGGAAGTGATTTCATTGCTCATATTCTTCCATTCAGATTTTAAAATGTTTTTTAATTCTTCCCAGTTCGAAATCGGTGTACTTCTAATTTTTCGGTCCAATTCTTCTCACAGATGTTCAATTGGATTGAGATCCAGAGACTGTGGAGGTAATGCTATCACATGAGGAACATTGTAGATAAGTCATTGTTGTAATAAATGAGTCTTCCTAATAAGGGTTGTACTAATAAGGTCTTCCTGTACGGAGCTTATTAACGATACATCCTTCTTCTTTATATATTTTCTTACAATATATTATATTGTGGAATGTGATTTCCCAACCATGCTTGCAATTTCCCTTAACAATTTTTGTTTTTTAAATAAAATTAATAATAATTTCCCGCTCTTCAATAGTCGTTTCCCTTCGTTTTTGATTGCAACTCATACTTGCAAGCTAATTTTATAATTGAACTTGTACTCGCTGCTAGCAAACTACTAGACATTCTACGGTTAATATTCAGTATTTAGATGTTTCAGTTTGTCATTTGTTTTAATAATAAAACATTTACGCATCGTATCCCGCAATTGTACGACGATTTTTTGTTCGTGATGAAGTTTGTACCATATAATAAATATGCTCTATTTACTTAAAGAAAAAAGATTCGTTTTTATTTACTCTTATACAGTTTTGAAGACTAAGAAATGTTCTTTAATTATGTGTAAATACATTCCGGAAAAATGTTATGTAAATACTAATAAAATTGAATTGAACCCTACCTTTTTGTGGGCAACTGCACATATATATGTACAGTGATTGTCATTTAAAATCGTACACCTGGCGATTCAGCCGATTTTCGTTTGTAAATTTTGAAATTTACAATAAATTACTAAAATACATATATAGGGAGGCACATAGTTTAATACTTCTTTATTTATGTATTACAAAAGTAGAATAAAATTTTCAGTAATTGCTAATATAACAAATGAAAATTGTTACGTATAGAACTGATCAGTCAGTAAAAATCGTACACTGTTTTGAACACTATAAAATTGATGAATCCCCGATCTTCTTTTTTTTAACAATGCATGGGAACGATGAGAATATAACTTTGTTTGTTGACCTCAGTGTGTTTTAAGTTTACGATAATTAAAAAAAAAATTAGCAGAACGTGAATTGCTAATTCGTCATTATAATAATGGAAAAAGTTATAATGAAATTAGTGAAATAATTAATAGGAGTAGAAGTGCAATTCAATACATTATAAAACGTTATAAAAAAGAGGACCGTATAGTGAATAAAGTCAGACATAGATCCAATAAAAAGCTTAATGCTACGAATGAGCGATGGATTACTCGTAAAATTAAAGATCCGACGATTAGTGCTCCCAAGTTGGCATCAGATGTTAAAAAATATTTGAATATTACGGTGAGTGAATCCACAATTTGAAGAATTCTAAGACAAAACAATTACCACGGTAAAGTTGTCCGAAAAAACCACTGATAACGTTGGCGAATAGAAGGAAGAGACACGAGTTTGTAAGGAAGTTCTTAAAGGAGGATTTTAATTTTTGGAAGACGGTAATTTTTACGGATGAATCAAAATTTTGGTTCGGATGGGAAAAAAACTGTGACAAAAATCCAACACAGAAATGAATATTAAACATCTTCAACCGATGGTCAAATTTGGCGGCGGATCACAAATGTGGGGCTGTATGTCGATTGGAAATTTAGTATTTATAGACATCATAATGAACAAATGGATATATTTAAACATATTAAAGAATAATATAAAACAAAGTGCTGAAGATATGGGAATTTCAAATAATTTTAAATTTTACGCTGACAATGATCCAAAGCACAATTCTTACGTAGCTAGGAGTTGGTTATTGTACAATTGCGAACATTTATTGGATGAATTGAAAAGAAAAATAAGGTTGCATAATATTATAAGTAAAGAAACACTCAGGAAAGCATTACAAGAAGAATAGTCAAAAATAACGCCCGAATTTTGCAAAAAATTGGTTAAATCTATGCCTTGGCGATTACAATATATTGAAAATGCACGAGGACACCCTACAAAATATTAACGTAAGGTATAATATATTAAATATAACAAAAATATGTACTGTACGATTTTTCTGACAGGGTAGTTTCCCACGTAACAATAAATTTCGCCTGTTACATTAATAATTACTGAAGATTTTGTTTAATTTTTGTTACGTACTAAATAAAAAAACATTGAATTATATGCCTATATGTGTATTTTCGTCATTTACTGCAAATTTTATGATTTACAAATGAAAATCTCCTGAATCGCTAGGTGTACGATTTTTCTCAATTTTTTCGATCTTCCACTTACTGCAATACGATTGCCAGTATACGAATAACAATACTCCGTCTCCAACGATCGCAACCGCCAACTGGCTGTTCACGCGAAGTACTTTAGCTGATAGTATTCACCACTCAAAGAATTAAACTTTGCATATTTAATTCATATATTCATATATTGATAGATTCAACAAGAAATATTTGAGATTGAAAAGAATTTACAATTAATACAAAAAGCTATCGGAGATAAGAGTTATGCTCTGAAAGTTGCACATACTCGTTTAGAAAGCCGAACGCATCGACCAGCTGCAGAATTATGTAAAGATTACGCTCAACTTAGGTATATACGAAAAAGTTATGTAAAATTTTCTAATTGTACTTCTAATTATTTCATACTCATTTACACAGAATGATTGAAGAAGTAGAAACGATAAATTTAATGATTCATGATATGAACTTAAAATTACAAAGATTCGAAGCACAACATCAACAACTTTTACGCACGCGATCCAATTTGGAATCTGATTTAAAATCTAAGGTTGATGCGCTGTTTATTGATAGAGAAAAGTGCATGGGTATGCGAAGAAGTTATCCAATTGCATCAGTTATTAAATTTTAAATCATGCATGTTGAACATGTTTCTGTTATAAGTGTATTAAAAATTCAGAACTGATTAGTTTTTTTAATATCATATTTTTAATACAATATTTTATATAAAACAACTATTTTTTCTATTGTTGTACTGTTTTGTAAAATATGCAATAAAAATAGTTTTATTTTTTAAGTATATTTCTTTTTCTTAACATTAATAAAAAAAATTCATTGGTACCCAATCTAGTAGTACATGAGACTACTTTTATTAATGAAATAAATCTATAATATTTTTGATGTACAGTAATATCACATTAGCCATTAGATACAGAAATTGAACATATAGCTAATAAATCTAAGATTTATCTGTACAATGACTTCAGAATTATTTACCTACTGTACATACAGAACAATTTGTAAATCTTTGAATTTACATGTTCTAATGTACAGGGATATTATATTCTATTTGATATTTATAAACCACTATGTACAAAGCTTTATAACATGTCTTATCATATAAAGAACAGTGCGTTATAGACATTTGTTCGAAATTTCTTTTCTTTTAATTTACGTTTCTAGCCCATTTAAAAGCTGCTATTGTATCATAAATTCTCATTACAGCTGAATCTGTATCATATTCGTCCTTCAAATAGCAAATTTTAACATTTTCTTGTGGATAACTTTCTAAAACATTCCATTTTTCAAATAATTTTAAGGAGTTCTTTATTGGATCAACACATAAACTTTCACCTGTTTAAAAAAAAAATTAATCAGATACTAATTTATAATACATTGTTAATAATATGTACAATAAAAATATAATTATTCTCTCTTACCATAATTTACTATATCACGATCTAAATTCGTTTTCAGTTCATTTAAAATTTCATGAATTAGATCTCTTTCAGAAAGTGATCGTCCAACTAGTTTCCTAAGGGTAAAAGCACTAAAAGTGTATGTATCGACTAATGGTCGTAATAATGTATGAAGAAACTCCATACGCTGTATATGCTCTGGTACTAAGCTCAGCTATTAAAAATCATTAAAATAGTTAAAAATTTGTTATTAAAAAATATATTTCAATTTATAAAGACACAAACATACTTTGTACTGAATATTTTTAGTTTTACTCTTATTACAATATTCCTCATCCGAACTATCATCAAAGTTTTTTGCATATCTTTTACTCCACAGTTCTTCTTGCAAACAACATTCCTATAAAATAATTTATATCAGCAGCTATTACACAATGAAAATAGTTATATTAAATATATTATACTTCTTGTAAAGTAATGAGGTCTGCGTGAGAGAGATTCTCTATAGTTTCCATAAGAACGCATTCTAATTCCTGACATGGCTTGCAGAAAATAAATTCGAACTTAAGAATATCACAAAGTTTAAGTGACCTTTCAATTAAACGGTCTTTAGATACTGTAATATTGTTCTCAGAAATTGCTATTGGATCATTGATTTGTGACTGCAATTCAGCATACAAAGCTGTTACTGAAAAAATAACAAGCAAGTTATTTAAGTAAACGAAAAAACTATGTACTTGCTTACCTGTTACACTATCCAAAACATAAGATGTCAGCAATGTATTGCTATAATAAGATAGCTCAATTACATTCGGTAAAATTGATACAGGATAGATTGTGGTAACAAAATTTGATTTGACCTGGCCATCGACTACTTCTGCAATTTCTTGATGTTGCTGTGTTACTAAATCTGGACCCAAAATGTCCAACTAAAACAATTGAGGAAGCACATATACAAATTTTTTTATTATAATAAAATATTTATGAAGTAATTATCTTACTAACAGCATGATTTATAATATCAACAGTTTCTCCACAAAATGCAATGTCTTTGTTACGAATTTCTAATTCCTTTCTTGTTAAATCAAATGCTTCAACCAATTTATCCAACGTACAACCATCTCGGAATTTATTTAAAAGTAAAAATGCGGTAACATTAGTAGACATAATCGGCATTGAGCTAGCACAATCTAAAAAATATTGTACATTAATATTTGATATAAAACAAATACTTTTAAAATAAACATATTAATACTTTTATCCTTACCATACACAACGTGTCGTGCAATATTGTCAACTAAGTGACGGTATTCTTCTACAATAACATCTGTACCAAACAGCGATGAGGTAGATATTGTAGATTTTAAAGTTCTTTCACCAGGAGCTGTTTTTCCTGCAGTAAATTTATTTTGTTGATTTTGGAAAGATTTTACCATTTCCTATTTATTAAACAATAAAGTTACATAATTAATAAATATATATTATTATATGTTATATATAATATTAAATGATGTTTTGAAATGAAACAACTTACCCTGAGCGAAAAGGGCTGGCAGAAATCTACTTTAATGATACCATAATTTCCTCTTAAGGTCGACCATATAGCTTTAATAGTAGATCCAAATGTTTCCATTTTCTTTGGCTGACCTAGCTGTTCTCTAATAAAATTTCCATCAACAAGACGTTCATAATTCATTGTAGCTGGTACTAATAATGCATCTTCAACAATTCCATCCATGTATGCATCAAGAATGATGCTCAAAATACCACCTTTTGGCATACATGGTTTACCAGTTCTGGTACGTCCACCTTCTATAAAGCATTCTATGTTATGACCTGCTCTTAAGCTTTCCATTATATAGGTATGAAGAGCAGCACGGTAAAGAACATCTTTGCGGCCTATAACGGGATCCATTCGACGTTTTATAAAAAATGCGCCTAATCCTCGTAAGAACCACCTATTTAACATATAGAAATTAATTAACTAATAAGATAATATTGTAGCATGTTTAAATAATACAATGTACACATACTTAGAACATACCCAAAGAATGGAATTTTCAGATTATCACCTGCCGCAATCAAAGGGTTTCTGATATTATTTATAAAAAGAATAAAACTGATCATAATATAATCTAGATGACTACGATGCAAAGGGAGCAGTATCAAAGGGAGGCCTGTTTCATTTGCTTTTCTTAACATTTCTATTTGAGATGGTAATACTATAGCAGACTGTATGAAACATGGTAACAATTTATACAGAAGCCATGCTGTTATTTTAAGTAACAAATTGCTTAATTTGCTTTCCATTTGAAGTAATATAGTTTTGGCTCTAGTTTTTGCCTTTTCCAAAGCTATTTTCTCACTAATACCCTCGTTAGTAACTGTTTCCCAAGCAGTGAGTTTAATTGCTTCTTTTAATCTATCATCTTCCAAAACCTGTACAAAAAAATTATGTTTAAAATATAAAAGAAATAAAATTTCTATTTTAATAAATATAATATATTTCTAAGTTTCTTACTTACTGTTTGTGTTACCCTAGGATAATTATATTCTTTACAATTGTAAATATGTGAGATGCAATAAAACATTTTGGAGAATAGTAATAAGCCTGGATTAATTACTAATATATTTAAACCAAATGGCATATGTTGTTTACTAATAGTATTTACCAATGAATTCTACAAGAAAATAAAAGTTAAATGAAAAATCAAGTGACAAATACTTATAGCAGGTATTATATATATATGTGTGTACATATATATTAATTTCGTTTCAAACATCAAGGAAGATAAAAATATAAAACATAAGTGTTACAATCATTTATGATTGACTTACATTTTTAGTATATCCACATTTTACGATAATACGCAACCATCGTGAAATAAGTCCACGTAGTTCTTGCAACATTTTTTCCTTTTAATTATCGGGTGTTCATAGAGTTTATCATTACTAACATTGCGATTACATTTGAACTTTGGAGATATATTGATACATGAACACCAATATAACAAAATGATTCATTTAACTATACAAGCAACTGATTTTTATCATAAAAAGTGTATAACTTTTATCAACAGCCACAGTTGTTTAATAAAGATGCATTGCATCTCATCTTATATTTCTTTCTCTACATAATGATATTAAAAGGGAAAATAGTCACAAATAGTATTGTACCTAATACTTCCGTACATGAGTAATACATAAAATAAAATATATTTAAATTATACACTAAATCTTCGTATACTGTTTAATTACGTGCAATGTCTGATCATTCTACTCATTAAATAAATTGACAGCATTCAATGAACTACGTAGTTACGTAATTAAATGTACGTTGAAAGATGACGTATTAATTAGGTAATAAAAAATTTGTAATTGCACGTTTACTTGCATTTAGTATTTTAAATTCAAATTGCACTACTATTAGTAGATCTATATCTGTGATAACTTAAAGATTTCATTTATTTGCACTGCATTCCTAAGACTGTTCATAAGACAACATAAATTGTTTGAGGAATGAATGCACAGAATGGTGATGGAAGAATGAAGCTATAACAAAGTTTCACGCATTTAAGTTACAATTGCAAATAAAAAAAATAATTTATATTAAACACTTCAACATACTTCTATAAAATTTAAGAGCGCGTATCATATTGTAATGCTCGCAATTTTATACACAGTTTAAATACCAGGTCTCAAGCTAAATATATTTTTAGTACCATAAAAGTGTGAATACGCGTTGAGATGAGATCTACTATTCATCTATGATACCCATTTTTCTAATACTAATTAATGATTTTCCATCATGGTTATTACTACAATTACTTTTTACGAGTATCTAAAATATCGCTAACATGTATATAAAATAGATCAAATATCTTCCTTGAAGTTCAAAAAATAAAATATCTATCATATAAGACTCACTCTAGATGATGGAGTACAACTGCTGCAGCAATAATGTAAGAACGAAGATTTTTCTTTAATTAAAGGTGCCAACGGCTCTGTTTCTTTAATTTTAAACAGAGAGTTTTCCCGAATTTTCCTTGCAAGCTCCCTGTCTTGTATCTTTTTCTTATATAACTGTTGACCAGTTCGCCGAAGTTCTAAAATATAAATACTTGATTGGAGTAAGTTCTTTTTAACAATTTCTTAACTCTTTGAGTAACATCCTTCTTACCTTCTATTGAAAATCGGGTTGTGTTTGATTCTGGATTTCGCGTTACTTCTGTTCTGGTCTCCCATTTTGCATATACTTCTTGTAACCGTGTGGAAAGTATGTCGACCATGTTAGAAGCTCTGCTATAACAGATGTAATTTGAAAATAATTCTTTCAGAAAATTTGACGATTTCCATTACATGAGAGACAACACAAAAGAATAAAGAGTGTAAAACATGGAAAGCAGAATCGATCAAACATCAATTGATGTTCACCTATTTCCATTAGATAAACAAGCTATTCTATGCAGAAGTTTATAATAAATATTACTGAATGAAATCAAAGCGTAAAAATGATGTTTTGTTTAAATAATTAATGACTCCGATATGGATTTCAGCAAGGACAATTCGAACATAATTCAGGTATAATTTCACGGGTCTTGTTCTTTTATGTATGTAACATCCAATAGTGTATTGTTTACGCTCGATCTCCGATGCTTTTAACGGGTCGATACAGCTGAGTGCAATTGCAACTAGCGGATGCAGTTTCCTTTTTTCCTTTTCAAACGTGTCCCTATGAAACTCAATCCTGATATTCTTATGGATTGCTTCGCGATAAGGAAATGAAAATGCAGCAAATAATAATACGAATCATACATAAGCAAATCACAATCTCATGACAAACATCTCTTCGATCGATTAATCAATTGATATCAAACAACTGACCCCACGAATCAAAGGTCTTTAACATGGAGTGAAGAATTAAGAAATTTAATCGAAGAATGCGATAAGTATGTGTTATTCGAAAAATTTGCAATACGCGTATATTGTCTTCTCTCGCGAAATAATATTTTATTGGGAAAAATCATGAATAATTATTACTAAGATTGAAGATAACCAGAAACTACCTCATTAGATGATAATGAATTAATACGTTTCAACGAAAAGAACAAAGAAACACGCTCTTTGGCCCTTCACTTTTCCTGTATTTTCTACAGAACAAGTGAATAATAAGATTGAAATGGAAGTATCTGTAAATTTTAACCCTTAAGCGGATGCGCTAAAACATGATATAGTGTCATAAGTTAAAGAAGTCAGATTAAGTAATAGATAAAATATTTACCTATTTTTTTGTTACTTTTTGTTGTAACCAATTAATGATCTTTTAAATGTTAAAGCCTCATACAACAGAAATCCATTATAAATATGAAAATTGTAAAAGAAATGCATTTAAGTGATGGCAGTGAGTAGACTTTTTGGACGTAAGAAGTGGTGCTAAATATAATGGTATGTATATATGATATTACAAAAGGCGCTATATATTTGTTATAATCAAAAGGTATGTTAGAAAGTCAATATTACTTTAAAGAGATGATATTACCATTACATTCTTCAATAAATACCGTAACTGCATTTTTTATTGCTATTTATACAGTATTACAACGCATGTTCCTGTGGTAATTTTTATATTTAACCCTTTCGTTACCGAAGACGCAATATCTTGCCACCGCAATGTCGCTTGAGCAGTGGTATAGACAAGATATGTATCTCGTGTCGCAATTTCTGCTGTGCGATGCTACGAACAAAATATTTTATCGTAATAATGTCATTTATTCGACACTTCGAGCGAAATAGCGAATTTACAAATGACAAACTTCATTTCCTAATGTAAAATATATGAGATATCTGGTCTACAGCACTGTAAGAGTTGAATATTAATATGAAATTAGTTGCTGTATTTATGTACAAATATTTTATAAAATATATAGATACAAAATATCTAATAATTTCAATATGAAACGAAATTTATTAATCATGATATAACTTTGTACAAGTAATATAGTAGATAATAAACATGATTAAGACAAAAGTATTCGTAGCAATACCCAAATAATTACTCGATAGTCACTAATTCATACACGTAAGTATTAAGAAAACCTCTTTGTGTGACCATAGATACACGAAAATCATTTCAAGTAAAACAAACGTAATTGAAGCAACAAAGCTGAATAAATCACAACGTACAACGTAATGCGGAACTTACAGTGCATAATATTGAATGTTGTGTGATACGTTTATGAAACAATCAAATCGATATCGTACGAGAAAAGGGATACTTGGCTATACGATCTGAATTGTGTAGTTGACGTGCAAGCATCGTATATCGGTTACATAAAGGAATATTAAATATTGTGTTCTACATGAGAAATAAAAGATATTAAGAAATTGGTTGGTTCGCGTGTACATAATCATCGGTGCAAAAATAAATTGCAAGATCCGTGTGCCGAGAGATCGATCAAAAGGAGAAAAGGAAGGAAATAGAACAGCAATTCAGCGATGGAAGAGTATCGCTTCTACGGATAATATCGCGTTTTGTTTCGTGGTTTTCGTACTACGGACATTGTACCGGTCCGAGGAGAAGCGATTCCAATTATCAACGTGTTCAATAACAATGAATAGGACCGATTGCTTTTTTTCTTGTTTATAATTTCTTTTTTAGAAAGCCAAGCACAAGCTTAGCGTAGTTACTAACAAAGTCCAAGTCGATAAGAATATGAAGCCGAAGAGTTTCGAAAGTATGTAACGGATTACATTTAATATCGCAACCAGTTGTTCTCCCTTTATAACGGTGTGATAACAAACGTCTAATTAATCATGAATTATGATATAAATGTTTAATGATCATGTCGTACTGATTATATCAGTAGTACATAAAAATTCAATAATATCTCGAATACATCTTGTATGTACAGGGTGTTCGTGATAATTTGGACCAACATTTTTTTCTTTTTTATAAACATTAGAGAAAAGTGAAAAAAGGAAAAGTTGTAATACATTCTATTGGTAATACGATAGCGTATCCCAGTTTCTTTGAAAAACGAAGGTGACTGTAACTTTCGCTTTTTTTAAGTTTAATCCTACATACTTTGTTATATCATATGAGAAAGCATGCAAATATAGTTTAACCATATGATACACCATATAGCCTTCAAGGTCATACAAGGGGAGAAATAAACGAAACAAATTTTACATTTCGTAATATTGTATTTACTACTATATTTTACTGATAAAACTGTATATCGCGTTCAACGTGATTTTCGCTGACTGTGTAAGTGTTTACATTTTTATAAAACACACTTATTTCCTATTTTAATTACATAGTTTCGATAACTTCATGCGAAAGTGCTGTGTTACAATTTTATAAAGCACTTATCGAATTTAATGTGTTTATACTATCACGTTATGATTATGTATCGCTATTCTACGCAGGAAAAAAGTGTCTTTCAGACATACAAGTCTTTTAGAATTTTCCAATGGTTTATTATCTAAGTTCATACTATAGACCGCTGAAAAAATATGAACGATCTGAAAAGTAATGTAAAAGGATCGTGTGCGCACTAGTATCTAGTGCAACATTAGTAGAAATTACCAAGAATGTGGTAGCATAGGTAATCTGCAGAACTCAGAAATGCACTCTCACTTATAAAAGTCACATTGAACACGATATGTGCAGTCTTATACTAGTAAATACATTTCAAAACGTTAAATTTATTTCCTTTATTTCTAATCTTGTATGATCTTGAGAGCCACAGTATACCGCATGGTCAAAATTCTCTTAATGCATGGCTACGATGCATGGTTTAATGCAAAGCCACGTAACATTCAGAAAATATTGGGATAAACTATCATGTTGCTAGTAAAATATACTAAAACTTTTCCCTCTTCCATTTCCCTGTAATGTTTACCGTTCACAAGAAAAAAGCTTATCCAAATTATTGCGAACACTTTGCATACAGTTGGCTACCTGAGAAATTTTAAACACTTGAGGTAAAAAGAAAATAAGGGTTCGAAGATTTAATAGTTTTCAATTAATTTGACAGATCAAATCAAACAGATGCTGGGAATGTAACCCATACTTCTCACGTTTCTTTATAAGAAAATATAAATCTACGAAAATTTAAATATATTTGCCACGGCTGTATTGAAATCAGTAAAATCATAGCAACAAATTTTATGTAACTTAATATATCCATCCTAACTGTGCAGTAGATTCTATAATTCTACAGGATGCGCTACAGAGTACTAAATAGGATCATCTGGAATGTCTGTCTTATACATTGCTATATGAAACCACTTATCAGGATAAAATTGTACCATTTCACGAAATTGCATACTTGTATCCGTTTAATGTTTCTTAGGTTTAACATGTTACGTATTAACATTATGCCGTCCGGCCACACCACGGTGGTATCGTTTGCAAAGTATTGCTCGACGGCCGGCGACACCACAGTGGTGTCATGCGCAAAGAAGTGGCCGGTGACAGCACTTTAGTATCATTTGCATTCCGTTGATGATCTGTGGGGTTTTGTTGTTACTTTACTTAAGTGGAATAAGTTATATACGTCAGCAAGTGTTTTTTTTTATAAGTACTTGTACCCATTCATCATGGTAGACGAAAGAGAAGACACAATTATTTACGATGAATGCACGGGACGACTTGTCCGACATTCCAATCGACATTGCCGATTGGTAAGAAGACATTGCAGATCCGGCAAATGAAAGTGAAGCAGAATCTTCAGACAATGAAATTCTTGCAAGAAGAATTCGGCGAACGGTACGGTTGTCAAGTGATTCGGATGAATCAGAAGAAGACGATACAGTGCCGTGGTCAGATGTTGATTTACCGAGGACCAATGATGAATTTGAAGGATTTTCGGGTCCAAACGTATTTCCCGAAGAAACACAGAGCGTCGAGGACATCGTCGAATTATTTATTGGGAAGGATTTATTCGAATATATCAGCAGCGAGACAAAGAAGTATTACGATCAAAATGTAAATAAAGAAATATATAAAACAAAGAAATTTTACATTTATTTACATATGTACATTTTTTGAATTGAATTTTGATTGAAAACTCGTTAGAACTACCGATGAGATTAGTAAAACTTGAAATGTATAATCTCCCAATAACCCCAAAAACAGCTGGCGACAAGCGAGGTAACACAATTAGTTCTGCCGGCATCAAGCGAAGAAATGTTTACAAATAGTGCGGACGGCAAAGTGTTAACAGTAGGACTATATTATCGACTTCTTGAATCCGTTTTATAACATTAACCCTTAACGAACGAGCGCATTTTTTTAGAACAACGACCAGTATATCGAGGGATTTTTAAGAAATTAATTTTTTTTATTTTCAGAGTGAGAAACATTATTAATATCGCTTTATTGGATTTTATGAAAATTTTCAGCAATAATAAGTATATGAACAGATATATGTCCATACAAAAGCATACTGAAATGAAAATTATAGAAAAATAACGGGAGTTGAAATAAACGAAAGATGTATGTATGTAATGTATAGATTTGTATGTATTTATAAATTTATTATTTTATAGATGTTTATAGAAAATTACTTATATTTTTTTTGGATATGGTACCGCCGAATCTAACAGATTTCTTGAAATATCACGTCATGCCGCCTGTATGGAGACATTCGAGTTTTTTAGAATATTTATAATGTCGCGAATATGGCGGCATTCGTTCGTTAAGGGTTAACCCTAGAATTCCTGAGCCTCGATCTGTTACGCGAACTCCTAAGGGGGGGGGGGGGGGGAGGTTTCCTCGAACCCATACTTCTTTTTACACATTTATTATGGAAAAAGTTGTTTTTTGGAAAATTTTTTGCAATGTTAGGATATTCTATAATTTATAAACAAGACAACATATGTTTTTGCGTTCAATTTGTATTGATTTATGTATATTTATAAAAGTAAATACTATTATAAAACAGTATAGTAACGTGCAGCTAGTTTGAACGTGATTCTTCTGATTCTTCTGATAAACATGAATGACAGAGTATAGTATTAAATGAATGTTTTCTGCAAATATGGTTTTTGCATTTGTAACAACTTTGCATTGATTTTAATAAACTATCTTATGCGTCTACTTTTAGCCTCCAGTATACACTGATAACATCTTCCCCTTTTTGTTGGTTTTGTATCTTTTGGTATTTTAGTTCGTAGTGTCTTTTCAGTCAAAGTTCTCAATTAGTTATATAGTTTTATTCTTCGTTCTGTAATTTTTATTCTTTGGAGAAAAGGAGAGCGTAAGGGTCCACTTCGCGTGATCCCCAGCGCACCGTGGCGTATCACCATCGCGGCGCGTGGTCAGTTATATTTCTCTTATGCTTACTAATTTTTTACACATAGCAACGGGAACTTCTTGATATCAAACTTAAATGTGTATACAACAATAAATAATTTTAAGAGAATTTTTTATGAAAGGGAAATGATTCTAATTTAAGGTTTTTCAATTTGTGGGTTCGAGCCCCCCCCCCCCCTTAGGAGTTCTAGGGTTAAGAATGATATGATACGAGGGATGTACACGACGATTTGAGAATCTCTCCACATACAAATGTACTGTTTCACGTAACCACATGATTTTCACCATAAATGAACACAATGTGCATCTTTTCCTCTATTGCAAAACACATTCTGCCTTCGACACTTTGGATACAAATGAAAACGGACCGATTAATCATTTGCTGGTTTATCGCTTCGAATAAGAGCCGGTGTTTAAGTACAGAAACGAATGTGTAATTTGATTTGTCGCGTGAATGTCTGAAAAAGTTCAAATATCTTCTAACGCAAATATGTCGAGGAAAAATAAGAACAATACGGTAGTTATTGTGAACGTTGAATCTGCTTTTATATACTCTATAAGAATAAGATGAAAAAATATGAAGTATTATTGAAAAAAATACCGATGACCTTGAAATTTCGGGAAAAATAACCCTGAGAAAAAATTGTACTCGGTCCGTGAAACAGTGAAACTTCATCCTGGGAAGCTTTTTCATACAACAATAAATAAGACAGATCCTATTTAACTAGGACACCCTGTATACATACAGTGGTTCACGAAAATATTTGAACAGCAGTATAGATTTGACCTTTATGTTCTGTATTTTAATTAAATATTCAAAACACTTAAAAAATACGTTCTATTATGATAAAATGAAAATTTTTGAAAATTTTTCTCATAAAGTCTGAAACTCGTTAAATTTATGGGTCCTGTAAACCTAGTGCTAAACTAACAATTTTTATTTGGTAATTTAATAAATAAACGAATAAGGATTATGGTATAAATGTAATTATTACATTCCGAAATATTATTTTTGAATTGCATGAATATCGAAATTTATATAGCGCATTGGAAAATGTTTAGGGGTGCATATAGGTATATGTAAATCGTAATTTACATATACGAAACAAGAATGTGGAGTAACATGCACGCTTTTCTCAGGCTCGTTGATAGTAAACCCATTAAGATTTGATTAGGTTACTAAAAAAAGTTAAAATTTCGTAACATGATTTTATTGCCACGAAAGCATTGCATTCGTAATCCAGAATACTTTAGAATACGTTATTCTTACGTGTTGTCACAAAAATATGAAACTGTTATTGTTAATAAATCTTTTACGCGGATAATGAATATGAAATTTTATTATCTACATATATATTTGCTAATATAGTTACCAAATTATTAAAATTATGATGTTTTTTTATTGTTTAGGTACTACAGATTGTCTTGTACTAGAAATTTTTCTTTGCAATTTGAAGCTATACCGAAAACAGTGAAGTATTTGAAATATCGAAGTACAAGATTCTTTTTGTTAACATTACACAGAGAAATTAAAGAAAATTATACGCACATACGTCCAGTATCTAATATTAAGTAAATATGTACAACTGCATGACTGCCTAATTAGATTAATCGATATGATGTGTGCGTACTGCTGTGCATTAATAACATGTTATTTATTATTCGTAACATCCTTTCCATAGAAAAATAACTTTCATTACAGAAATCGTAGAAATCAACAATTCTAAATATATTTCCATCGAAATATTAATGAAATGTTCATAGAAATAAGAAGCAGTATAATAGTGGAATCTTTGCGCCCGCATACGTCTAAATACACCAAGCATTATCAGTCGCGTACGTGTAAAGACTCCTTAAATTCCCACCTTATTATCCTTATTGCTACTGAATGACTATAATTAAAGCTTGAATGCCCTTATCGGATTTCTTTTTCCTAATTTGATTAAACCTGCATCATTTTGCGTAAAATCAGAGTAGAATGATCCGCAAAACGAAATAATTTCGTGCGCGTATCAAGAAGGGGGTGAGTGGTATATACGGTATATATATGTACCTGAAGTTGTAGAAGTAGAAGAGGACTCCAAAGAAAAGAAAAATCTCAACGAGGCCATCCATTTTCGCGTTGTTCTTTCACCGAAAACAGAAAATGTTGGGGGCTCTTGTTTTCGTTTATCCACAACAGCGCAGAATCTCAACTGCTCGTTTTCATGATTTTGATCACCGTTTATCTACTTCGTTTGATCGTGAACGTTGATGATTGTGTAAACTTTGAACGAACACGTCAACTGTTGCGAGAGAATCACTTCGTGGAGATCCATAGATTTGACCGGCTCGATGGTTATCGTTTCGGCGCCGTTGTACCCGTGTACTTCTGTATAGCAATTGGTTGATTAAAACTTTTCATCAATCCTTCGCAAATGAAAGTAGTATACAAACGTAAGGTTACGCTTAGGCCACGACAAACGTCGACTTTCTACTGCAATACGTTAAGTAACTGCGAACAATATTCGTTGAGGACAGTTCACTGACTCGCTTAATTAACGATGCTGAGATGTTCAATATGTTGTAACAACTGAATATGTTTTCAAAGTGTAACCTGAACATTCGACATATGTTATAGATTATCCAAAAGCGTTCATCTTTTTGCAAATAACTTCAAACGTCATTAATTAGAAAGTAATATGACAATTTTCTATTCGACTTTCTTTTCTTTCCTTTTTCTTTATATTTTTAAATATATATAGATGTACCTATGCCTTACTTATGCTGATACTTTAACACATTCAATCCAACCTTGATAGATCTATCGAAGAGAATCTCGAGTTACCAAAAACATATTAGCCGGAGGCACCAATTGAAATTGAAACAATTTTAAACGATACCGCCACGCAACACATTACCACATGTAGGACAAAACTTAGGTAACAATTTTTTTTTAGACCTCGCACTAAATATCTTAAGATTTACTTTTATGTTTTTTCCTTTACGATCGCAATTCACTGTAATTTATCTTGTTTAAAACATGGTCTGCCTCAATATCTTTCTTTAAAATCGTAATATTTTTTATGACTAACAGTCGACTTAAAAAAAAATAAATAAAAAATTATTCATTTAATGCTTTTAAAAAGGAATACCTTAATACCAATGATATTCCAACTTCATTAATTTTAACTGCGAAAATTTGTGACAGAAAAGAAAAAAAGTTGTAATCTTACTGTGTATAAAAGCACAATAATGGAAATAGTTTTTGTATTTTTACAGAATATTAGACCGTGACCATCTCGTAAAAAAAATTTTATTGAAAAAAAATAGAAATAAAGCCAACTTCAATTTCATTCAACAATTGATGTTACCACTGCAAAGGTCGAATCATAACTGTATTCTCAACTATCGAGAACCACGTGGTATACGCGGCAAAGGATATCTACGAACACAGGATACTCATTCTCACAGTATCTCTTTCCTTTTTTTGCACATAACTATTTATCAATATAAATTTAGAAATGATATGATTATAATTTGGAAATAGTTATGAAACGCATGTCATAATTCTTCATAAAATTTGAGACATAATATATGATGGCCGAAGTAACAGTGGCATTATTCTGAATCGATCATAGAATTTCACAGTAATTCTGTTATTCGAATTAAAGAATAATTGCAATTTCATTTGTATTTAAATGTTTCCACTTCATTACACAATTAAAAATTATACATAAGATAACTCAATGCACACTGTTATAACACATTAATTTGACTGCAAATATATTAATGCTTAAATATATGTTTTTAGCAACGCTAAAGTAATCTGATTAAGCTTAAGACAAAGCACTCGTTGTTTTGTGTTGTGATACATTTGTATAATAGTACTGTACAAGCATTATCTTGAGCTACAAAATTCTGACGTGATGTTCACTTCCATACAATTCGTAAATTAATCCCATTGAAAGCTATTAACGTTTTATGCTGGACTTTATTGTACGTCAATTTGTATGAGTACATTAGGATTCTCTACTTGTATTTTAATGCAGATTCATTTGTAGGGCAAGTACTTACGAAAGACTCATCTTATAGACCTTCTTTGTTACATATTATTTTAACAAGCAATTAGAAATGTGATTTTTTTCTTCATTCTTTTATTAATCTTTTATTATAAGTATGCATTATAACTTTTTCAATTTATTATTTTTTCTATCTTTACGTTAATTTTAATAGTTATTATTATTATTAATACATTAAGAAATACTATTACATTTAAAAAGTAAAGCAAATAACCAATTTAAAAGGTACATAATTCAATTATCAATATGATTCATAAATCATCAATATTTCGATTTTGGGGTTATAAGTATTGAATAATTACAGATAATTAAGAATAATTAATAATTACAGATTTCATTCAGTAATTTAGTTAACATAACATACCGTAAATTTAATACGATTGACAAAACATAACCTAAACTTGTAATATATTTTAAGTTTATAAAAAAGTAACTTACATTATGTCGATACTTGAAGAAAACCTTTACGATAACTTAAAATCACCTAAAAAATTAATTAATCATTTAAAATATTTCTAATCACTTAAAATCATCGAAATCCACTTCACTCGTTATATGCCACAATACATTAAAATCTTTGTATATTTTTTAACATACTTTTTAAAATACCAATCTAACTATAAATGTAATATTTAACATGTAAAGATTTAATATTAATTTAAATTAAGCTTTTTAATAGTACACATGCATTATACCACTTTACACTCGTAATGTTTACTTGTATCACATGTAATTATATGTATGCGCATATCTATATCAGAGATATACATATGTAATAATAAAGAAATAAAATATAAATTATTTAATAAATTATAAACCTTACTTAAAATTAATACTATTTTTTTGTCTTATTTTTTATACATTATTTAAAAATGTATTACCTCTATAACAGTGTTGGTTTACAATAGTATCATAACAGCGTGCATTGCATGTAAAAACACGTGCTGGCGGTAGAAGGGTATCTTACTCTAATAAAAATAACTTTTTTAATTAAAAATCACTAATAAGTGTTTTGTTTTATCTTATTTATTTTAAGGGACATATTTTATTAGAGAATAATTAAAATTACAAAGAAATGGCAGTAAGTAAAAGTAGTATTACTTTATTTATAGGAAGTATGACTGTTAACCTATATATGCTTAAATGTCGTGTAATATATATTAAATACTGTAAAAAGTATTGTTTTATAAATTTTAATTATAACAGTAATATGTATTTTGACATTGTTAAATTTATATTTAAATAGAAAAAATTTAAGATCAGCGCTGTTAAAAGAAGTAATCAAAAAAGAACTAAACTTGCACGGCAAGGAAAACTTAAAACAAGAAGACATAAACCAGCAAAACAACAAATTCAAAAAGTGGTAGTTTCCCATGCAGAATCTGTGGAAGATGAGGAAAGTGATCATGGCGAAGATCTAATGAATATGGTTGAAGAAGATGATCTAGACTTCCTAAAGAAGGCTATTTCTAATAAATCCTATAACCTTGTTAAGCAAATTCACTTAAACGAGTATGGAATATTGTGATAGTTAGTGTTCACATTTTAATTTCTGGTTGTTATAAGTTATATATATTTTAGAACAGTTGATAATAACAAACAGAATGAAAAACAAGAAAATGAAGATACATTGGAAGAAAGATATGAAAATAGGATGTCAAAAATGATTCAGGAAAAAGGTATAACAACAAAAATTCGTATGTTACTGCCTACAAAAAGTAAAAATGGAATCATAGAAAAAAGGTTGATCAAAGAAAGTGATAATGAAGATTATGAAAATATGGATGAGGAATCTAATGTAAATGATAACAATGTGGAAATAGAATCAAACTTACATGTAAAATTTTATCAAGTTTTATAAACTATTATTACTTAGAAAAGAACTATATCCTTATAAACCGGTTAATTTCAGGATGAAGATATTGAGGAAGACAAGAAACTTAGATCCATGATAGAATTCTTAGCATGTCGAAAAGAAGTATTAAGATCTAAACGTTTAAAAATAGGATTACTGGCTAGCAGTCTTTTAGAAACATCAGAAACTAAATGGGAAAATTTTAAAATTTTGTTAGAACTAATGGAAGAAACCAATCCAGAAGTATATATTACTGTGAGGAAATTAGCAACCATTTCTTTATTAGAAGTCTTTAAAGATTTGTTACCATCTTATCAAATTCTTCAAATTCAACAAGAAGGTGTAAAATGTATGTAGTTATAATGAAATGTAAATGCTATAGTTATTAACTACAGTTGTAAATTACAATTATAAATTTTTTATTCCTTTTCAGTTAAGAAAGAAACACTTGCACTGCAAAATTATGAAAGTACATTATTAAGGTATTATAAACATTATCTGCAAAGATTAGAGAAAATGTCTAATATACTAAGAAGAAAAAAAGGAGATACGCGTCAAATAAAAGAACAAGAAGTTGAGCTAGGAAAAATTGCAGTAACATGCATGTGTGATCTTCTAATAGCTCATCCCTATTTTAACTATTCTGTTAATATAGCAAATTTTCTTGTACCACTGTTAGATAATAAATACGAGTTTGTAAGACAAGAAGTCTTGAAATGCATTTCTCAGATATTTGAAGAAGACAAACGTGCTGAGTTATCGCTTAAAGTAAGAAATACTGTATTATCATATAATACTGTATCAGTGTATTATATTTAAAATAGGTTTTAATATTTTATATATACTATTAAACCTTTCAGATAGTACGTAAATTAAATAAATATATAAAATTAAAAGCTCATTCTGTTCATTCTGAGCTCCTATTGGTACTTCTCTCTCTTCGCATAAAAGATGTCAATTTAGATAAGGAAAAAGAAGAAGAAACAAAACAGAAAAAACTTGCATCTCATAAACAAAGAATCCTTGCTTTAAGTAAACGAGAAAGAAAGAAAAATAAGAAGCTTGAACAAATAGAAAGAGAATTACTTGAAACTAAAGCAGAAGAAAATAAACAATCTAAACAAAAGTTGCTTACTGAAATAACAAATGTAGTATTTACAATTTATTTTAGGATTTTAAAACTAACTCCAAATAGTAAGATTTTGTCTATCTGTTTGGAAGGATTGGCAAAGTATGATAAATTTTCAACAAATTTAATTACATATTAAATTATATAATTTCTAATGTTGCTTAACAATTACAGATTTGCACATTGTATAAATTTAGATTTTTATCAAGATTTAGTAGCTGTTATAGATAATGTAATGGAACAGGGTGATTTAAGTCTAAGGGATCAATTACATTGTATTCAATGTGTATTTATAATATTATCTGGACAAGGCTCTGTATTAAATCTTGATCCTTACAGGTTTGTATTGCAAAATAATAAATATTGTAAAGAAGAAGGTTAATATTAAATTTGTAATCGCTAAAATTTAATTTAAATTTATACACAGGTTTTATGCACACTTGTATAGAAATTTATTAAATATTCATTGTGGTAGAACTCATTTAGAAACAGAAATTCTCATAAAGATTTTAGTTCAAGCTCTAATTCATAGAAGAAAAAGAATCACACAGAATCGTTTAATAGCATTTATTAAAAGAATAGCTATCCTTACTTTACAATCTCAGCACAATTCGGCGCTTGGTATTCTTGGTATTATAAAACAAAGTATGCAGCTTGGAAAAACAGTAGATATTCTGTTAGACACTGATTGCATCACTGGAGATGGTTTTTACCAAGCAGAATTAGAAGAGCCTGAGTATTGTAATGCACATTGTTCAGCATTGTGGGAACTTGCAGCTTTACAAGTATATATTTATATAAATTAAACACATATGGTTTTAAGGAGTTTAAACGTAAATATTCTTAAGCATACTTTCATTTTTTATTACTAGCGACATTATCACAGTACTGTACAAAAGATGGCAAGAAACATAGCTTGTGGTGTACCACCATCAGGTGAAGGTGGTTTACCTCCAGAAATCGCAAAACTGTAAGTTTAAATTATTATATTTTAAATTTTATTATATTTTTTTGTTTAAATTTTAAACTACAATTATATATAAAAGACTACAATTTTTCTTATTTATTTCAGTTCTCCTGAAGAACTTTATATTGAATTTAATCCCATCGGTGTTGTATTTAAGCCAGCAATACCAGTTCCCAAAAAGACAAGTGTCAAGAGCCTAATTACTCATTGTTATATAAATAGCAAATTTAAAGAATATATTAATACTATACATAATACTGACTTATTTACAGATGGATACATAGATTTTTATAAAGCTTATAATACTTAATATTTAAGTGTTGTATATTATTATAGTAATGAAACAATTATTATTAACTGTTTAATAATTATTATTAATTACTAATAGTTAGTAGTTATTAATTTCTTCCAATAAAACGTTTCTATCTAACATTGTGCGTAATTTGTATATAATAATAATTATTATAGATTTTTTTACTATAATTATTTTGTGAATTTAAACAGCCATATTAAGCTTATAAAGTTAAATATATTATAAATAAATGTTATTTTCAAACAAGGAATATTACAAATTTAGTAATATTATATATTAATTATAGGCTTTAATAAGAAAATGAATATCTATGCTCATAATAATTATAATTTGTATAATAAAATTTACAATGCACCTTAGTACAAATACATACTTTTATTTGGAACGAAACATGTTATATTTGCAAATTTATTACATCATTAATTTTAGTACATTCTGAATTATTTTCTTCAGTTACATTTAATTTTGTTTCAACTAAACTTTCTTTTATGCTGTTACTTGCCTGTGGTGGTAAATCAACTCTTTGCACAGGTATATGTTTACGTTCTATAATATTCATTTTTATAACATCTTCTATTTCTAGTGCTTCATCTATTATATTATCTCCAATTTTTGTTCCTTGTTTTGTTATGATTTGTGCATACCGATGCTCATTTTTTTGTTCAATATTTAACAATTTAGATGTATTAACTTTGTCAACTGTTTTTGTTACAATGACTTGTTCGTTTTTATCATTTTGATGGACTAATTGAGAATTTCTTTTAGCAAGAATTATTTTAGTATATTTAACCATGGGTTGACTTGACCGATTTTGTATTGGAATTGTAGTTTTAGTTTTGGACAAAGTGGAATTTTGGGATTTCGACTGTAGTATTACATGATTTAAATTTTGTACAGCTACGTTAGGACATATAATAGTTTGGGTAGTAGGTGTTACAAATTTATTAACTGTTTGTTGTAATTTATCTTGTTTGTTACTTATGAGAACAACTTTGGTATTACTATTTAATTTAGTTGTATTTTTCTCAAGAGTATCAGTAGACACAGTTTGAGATAAAGATGGATTTTTCTCAATGCAGTTCAAATTATCATCATCTTTTGCAAAAATTATTGGTATATCTAATATGTTTCCTAATTCATCATCAATTTCATTTACAAAAGACTTTTTCTGTATTGTTTGAGGTTTATGAATTCTTTGTAAATTAGATGTATTGACAGTAATTTTTGGCATTGTTTTAGTAGTTTTATGAGTAACTTTTAGTTTGTTAGACAGAGGTAAAATAGTTCCTGAATTATGACTGCTTAATGGTACTATCACTGATGAACAAGCAGGTTTAACATTAAGGGAACTGTCTACCATAATTATATTTCCACACGATGTATTATGAGAGATATCGTTATTACAGGTTGTTACTTGTCGAGGTAATTGTGTCATCTTGAACGTATCCAAAGAATGAGTGGTATTCAGCATCACGTGTGAAGAATTACTGGTAGTTGCCATGTTGTCCATCACTATAAAATATATACGTATGATTCAACAATTTAAAAAAATATAAACTAATAAGCAATTTACTATGTTATTATGAACACCATTCAAGGATAAGAATCTTCCTTCTATATGAATTTTATAAATGTGTCTTCAAAGATAATCATAAGTGTAATATAAACATGTAAAACTCTGTCAAATATAATAAAAAACTTAATTTCAAAATTTGGTTTCATATCTGTTATTAAAATGATTATAAAATATGTAATCAAATTATTGTATATATTTGTGTAAAGAGCTATTATTTTTAACAATATATTTAAATTAAGATGATTCTTATATTAATAACATTTAAGTAATTATTTTGTTTAATCATGTAAAATATGTATTAAAAATGATTAAATATAAAGATATCAATTATTTCCACGTATGTAATGTTAGATAGGATTAGGGCAAGGAGATAAATAAATTCAAAATACATGGATAAATATTTATTTAACACAAAATAAAAGGTAGTAATAATATATTTACAACATATTACTTTAGATGCTTTTAAATATAAACTTATATTAATTGTAAAATAATATAAATACATGCTACATTTGAGTACATGTTACATCACATGCTAAACAAGAATATATACATTTAAATCTTTTTGATGTTTTTGTATTACAAAAATAATATACAAAGAATATTTTATTGTATGTAATTAATTGCAAAAAGGAATACAACTGGACTAATAATAGGAAAAAGATATTGACTAGACAAAATAAAATCTATTAAGTTTATCAAACTACTTTAAGTCATCTACAATAAAAGAAAAGATGAAGTTAAAATTCATGATTCTACATAATTTAAAAAACATCAACACACATTTAATTATTTAAAGTAGATGTGTTTTTATAAAAAATTAATTTTGTCAATGGTGTTCATGCAAAATACCGTTCGCTTTTGTATATGTATATATGATTCGTATGATACCATATGAAAATGTACATGTTTTACAATAACGTTAGCTTGATATTTGAAGAAATGACGATCATTTTTGAAAAATACAAAAACTATTTTAAAATATACATACAGAACATCGCAATTATCTAATCTAATAATGCATTTTTTCTATATAGCCCTTATTCGACAGCATAATTATTTCAATAGAAACATGTGTTTTCTATGAAGCTTACAATGCTCCCAAATATTTTCGATATAGCATCTGATGATAGCAAGGGCTAGTCTAAGACATTGATGACATTTTCAGTTTTCCATATGCCAAAATTGTAAGGTATACTACAAAATTAAGGAGAATTCATACACTAATAGGCAACTACATTATAGTATCGTATGTATACTTTAAGGAAATTCTTGAATTTCTCAAAAATATTTATTATTTCTTTAGTGATATCAAGCCAACATATAAATCTAAAATTATTTCAATGAATCAAAAACATTATTGAATGATAATATTAATAACAAATGTATTAGGTAAAAATTCGAAGACTAATATTATACATATACAATAAAAAACTAATATAATAAAAATTTATATAATATAAACTTGAATAAATGTGTTGACATATGACATGAAAGTTTCCTTCTATTTTTTTAAATTACTTTATGCTAAATACTTAGGGATTTATTTTGCTAATAAAATTTTTATGCTCTCTTATAAATTTGTATAATATCTTAATTATTATCTTTTAAGTCATGCTTATTTTAAAGTAAATTTAATAATTTATTTTTACATATGAATATATAAAATGTATTTGAAATATATATATATTTGTATATATTATAGCTGCATAGTTCTTACATACATATATATATATAAGAATTATTATGAGATTTAAAAAGTAAAATTTTAAAAAGTGTCATTTCTTAAAATAAAATGTTATTTCATGATACAAAAATTTCACTATTTAGAATATTTTTACAAAATAATAATAATTTTCATTAACTTTATTATTTTTATTCTTACGTTTATAGTTTTATAGTAATATGTTTGTAAAAACTCAATTACAAATTAAAAAATATTATGATGTAGGTAAAGTATTTAGTAGCTGATTAGATAATAATATTCTACCTTTTGATATTGTTGATGTGGTTGATGCAACACTAGTCGCCATGGAATTGTTTGGTGTTAGTAAAATGCTAGAAGCTGCTGATACGCGCGTAGATGATGAACCAGTTCCAAGTGTAAGAGAATTTTTACCATTTTGTAAAATATTTGATAAAGTTCCATTTGATGTACTAATCATAGGCTTGCTATGTATTGCTATAACAGAAAAATCAAAATATATTATATAAAATATAAAATAAAAAACAATAAATATAATTCTTCATGTAAAATTTACCTGTTGCAGTTGAAGTATTAACTCTAATCTGATTTCCGGTTGTTGTTAAAACGTTAACCAGTTTTGTATCTCCATTTTTATCAGGTATATTGAGATGTCTGTAGCTATGTGATATTACTTTAGACAATCCTTTATTTGTTGATACAATGGCTTTCATTTTTGAAACATTTTGTAATTGTACATTTGTTGGTACAATTTTAGGCACTTTATTTGATACAACTGAAGATTTTGGAATATTTTTAATTGTTGCAGATACAGTTTGACCTGATGATGTTGGAGCTAAACGTATTGGACCAATTGGTGCTAAACTTGCCAATGAACCAATGTTTAATGTTATACCACCATTATCTGAGTTTGAATTTGTCTAAAAAAATACATATTGTTGGACGTATTTTTTCTAAACTAAAATTAGAGTTACATACTTACTTGTCCAGAAAGTCTAGATTTTATCAAATGTTCTACAAAATGACCTTTCTGATTGCCAGCAACTCGAGGTTTCCGTTTTACAGTCTGAACATGATTTGTATGTGTTCCACTCACTGAAATTAAGTTTGATTGTGTATTGAATGTTCCAATTCGAGAAATTGTACCCGACTGCGTATTTTGACTAGCAGATACTATTGAAGAAATTGGTGTATTTGGTCGAGATTTTTTCACAGTAGGTGAATTTGGTTCGCTTTCAACAGAACTACTTGTCGAATTTCTTCGCTTTCGTGACTCTTTTCTGTTGTTTTTATTTTCATAATTCGACAGAGACATTGATCTTAATGGTAATGGATGCGGTTGTAAAAGAATAGTGCCTACAAAATCTCCAATTTCATCTAAAATACATCTATCTACCATATTCTGTGTAATACCCTCTGATATTTTTTTTGCAGTAGATATTCTTAAATGGTCATCAGCAGTTCCTACAACTACCAAACTTGTTTCAACCATCATTTTTTCTCTAAGATCTTCTAGATCATCAGGTCTTACAAGTGTAGCATTTTGTCCTATGACAAATATAACTGGACATCGAATATCCATTACTGTATCATCGGGTGTGCCTCTTTTTCCTTCAACTGTAGAAAAAGGAAAGCCAAGACAAATAACTGCAGTTACATGTTCCATCTGTGCTACCTATAAACATTAAATATTAATACTAAAAATTGTAAATTATACCAAGATAAATTGGTATTTTTAAATGTTATATACCTGACATGCAAGAGCAGCACCAGTATTAAAACCAACAAGAATTATAGGTCTACCAGGACAGTCACTTTTAATATCTTGTATTTTGGTTCTAGTGGCTTGAACTAATTGATCGATACACATCATCATAGTCATTCTATTAGCTGCTAAACCTAAATGTGTGTGAACAGTAACTACCATTCCTAAAGCTCCTAACTGTGAAATCCATTTATGTTGCCGAGTGGAAATATTAGACCCAACTCCAGAAGGGACTATTATCAAAACTGAATTTCCTGGTAACTTTTTCTATAAATGTAATTTATAAATATTAATTATTATTTTAAATATATATATATATATGTAAGATATAATAATATATATAATAAAACATAATTACTAGTCTATTGCTATTTAAAGTTGGAGTAACAGGATCCCATGTTCGTTTAAGAAGTGATCCAAGAGTTTCCCATGTTATGGAACCTGTTTTTGCATTAATATTTGGTTGCACAGCAATCATCTTATCAATAAGTTGAGGAATTTTTAGTCTTAAAGTTTGTAATATATCAAGATAAATTCCAAGATATTCTTGAGGAAGATGGTCAAATAGTAAATTATGCAACCACTGTGCAAGTCTCCAATCCCAACCAGCTGATGCTAGTGTTTCTCTAAATCTTCTTGCAGCTGCATCAACTGATGTCCTTCGATAAATTGGCTCTGTTAAATTATTTACTTTAGCCAATCTGGCAAGTTTTTCTGAATTCAATATTTTAAGAACTTTGGTAAATATTCGATTCTGAACAGGTGTCCATAAAATTTTATCAAGCTTCTCTTCCCAATCTTCATTTTCATCTGGTCTAGCAAAGTTTGCTAATCTTTGTAGTTCATCCATTTGATATCTGGCTCTTGTAAAATCTATTGGTGGTACTAATGAATCATTACTATCTTCTTCTATATTAATTTCCTCATCTTGAATAACTTTTTCCCTAATGTATAAAAAGTTATAATATAGTACATAATTCAACATTTACAAGTTTACTATCTTTATTTCTTACATTAATAAATTTTTCTTTGAGAAAAATAATCTTTTCACTGGTTTTACATAAACATTCTCTGGTTTCCAATTCCATGGGCGGGCATAACAATGATCTTTTGCAAGTATGTTAATTTCAGTTTCATAGCATCCAGCAAGTTGATGCAAATATGTAGTTAATCTACTTGGATTATCATCAAATGCATCACTAATGGGACTTGGTATTCTAGAAGTGTTTATTGATGTGGCAGGCATTGTTAATATTGAAGTTAACATTATTTGAACCAATATATTGATGAACGTAATTGATTTTTTCAGCAAATATTGTAAATATTTATAGTTTTCCTCACATGACTGTTACCTTCAACCTGTATCACTAGAATTAATAAGGTTATAAAAGTTATTAAATATTAAAATATTTATTACTCATTAAAATAAAAGCAGCTATAAATATTACTTTAAGAGTTTAATGTTTAATATATATAAATATTAAAAAATTTATCACAAAAGATGAAATTATTTGATATGAAATTTATGCATATATTTATATATATATTATATATATATAAATAATTCTTATTACGTAAATTTTATCAAATGAATATTTCTATCTTAAAACTAACCTTTATTGTATGTTAAATTGGAGATTTTAAGTAGTAATATCACATCAATTATCTTATGATGCACAGTCCTATTTTAAACAATAGAAAACAATGTAATACAATCAAATGTAAGAAAATATAGAATCACATGCGAAGCAAAAACATCATAATTGTATAATCATTTACATCACATTGATTTCAAAATAACTATATTATTAATAAAAAGATAATTACTATGAATTGATTTCAGTGATATTGACATTATAAAAAGGACAAAATGAAGAAATAAGTTTAAGAAAACCAAATGTAGATAGGAATATTTGTATATAGATGCATATATAATTCTAGTTTATAAAACACATAATGCTTATAATATACATCTTAAGCAAGCAATCAACAATTCGAATATTAAACTCAATTTCGTATTTATCTAAGTTTTGTTTAGTAATTTTAAAAATAATTTTTATTAATAGGCCATAAATGAAGTAATATTTATTTCTTACATGAAGAATATTTAAAAAAACTTCGGTATTCGAAGTTCAGCATAGTATATATTGAAGTCTGATTTTCAACAAAGATTCGAATATACTATGATTATGCTGACAAAAGAAGGTGCATGGAATTTTACCCTCTTCCCCTCTAATGTTTGAAAAACATTCCATCACTCCTTGCCTAACAATCATGTTCCCCTCACGGTATAATCGTTCGATTTCGGATTAAACACTCAGCGCCATCCATCAGAAGTAAGAATAAATTTGTATATTTGGAAATTCCAACGTTACTATTTTCATACAAATCATATGAATATAACTTAATATTTATACAAAAATTGATGCTTGAGTATCATTTCTTATTTTGTTTAAATAATTATATTTGTTAAAACCATACTATATTCTATTTTCAATAGTGAACAAATTCTTTAATATATTGAAGGCACTATAATTTATTGTTGAATTAGATTACTACATTATTTAATTATTTCTTATTAAAAACACATGTATATTTAACAAATGATGAGGTTAAAAATTAAGAAATCATATATTAAAAATAAACATTTTGGTGAAATTCCATATTGGGACATCTGGTGTGCCAAAGAAAACTCTATTTTTTGGTAATATGTAGCCTAACCTTAGCGTAGTTTTTACATAAGGGAGGAATAGATCAAAATTCTGGGTAGAGGTACCCATCAGCTTCTTATCCCCACCGTCCATACACCTTCTTTTACCGGCTTGTTTATAGATGGAAAGTGGTGGAATATTTTTCGAGGGTTAAAGTAATGGAGAGGGTAAATCCATGCACTTTCTTACACCGGCCGTACCACATATACCATTATTATAATAAAAAGTAATGAATATTGTAGATTCAGTATTTCAAATTGAGTATTGGTATTCAAATTAAAATGTATGTAGCCAAAACTTAGTGTCTCCTATATCGGAGATTTAGTGTTGTATATCATTTAGATGTATTCTATCACAAAGATATGTTTAATTTATAATTACAAACTCTTAAAATAATTGTATAAATAGTTGATTAAAGTTTATTGTTATAGGAAGTGATTCGATTCATTGAAAGAGGCTAGTGATGAAGAGTGAATAATTCATAAAGTTTGAATGTAACTTCTCTAATATTTAGAGGTGTACATTTTTTAAGTAATTTAAAAATCAATAAATCTCAGCATTTAATAGTATTTAAAAATACAGTTATGTATGCATTTGTATATCTGTATAATGAATCAGTTGAGTTTATGTAGTTTACCATTTATTTGTACTTGTACATAGTATTTATATTATGATTTTTTCATATTCATAATGGCTACTTTACGTGGTAAAGAGTTTTTAACAGGACATTGGTTTGACATATTGTTGCGAATTGTCTTAGTAGGATTATTTATGTAAGTGAAACTTATTAGTTTATAATAGTTTAGTTTAGTATAATATAAATATATATTATGCTTTATGTACATAGCGAACTAGAAAAAGCAGAACCATTTACTAGAAAAATACATGAGGATGAATTGTGGTTATATAAAAATCCAAGAACTAATTCATACATTCCAACTACTATATTATGGGTATTGTATTTTATATAAAAATTATTGCTACAAATATATATTTCTATAAATATATACATAATTAATTTATTTTTAGCCCTTGGTTTTCGTAATGCCAGCTATAATAATTTTTTGTACTTTCTTAGTATATAAAGACAAAACTGACACTTATCAAGCAGTATTATCTATAACCTTAGCATTAGGATTTAATGGTGTTATTACAGATGTTATAAAACTTATAGTTGGTAAGAATTGTAAAATAATAGTTTTGTTTAAAAGAAATATACACATTACATATATTTCATATTTTGATAGGTCGTCCCAGGCCAGATTTTTTCTGGAGATGTTTTCCTGATGGACAAATAAATACAGATTTTAAATGTAATGGAAATCCAATTGCTATAAGAGATGGAAAGAAATCATTTCCAAGTGGACATTCTTCATGTAGGTTAAGAATAAAATATATTTTTCCTATGAAAATATTTAAATTTTATTAAAAGGATTATGTATCTTTTAGTTGCATTTGCAAGCTTTGGATTTATTGCACTATACATAGCTGGAAAGCTACACACATTTAGTTTAATAGGTAAAGGACAGTCATGGAAGTTATGTGCATTTGCATTTCCAATTTGTATTGCTCTTATAATCGCATTAAGTAGAACTTGTGATTATCATCATCACTGGCAAGGTAAGCATATTTTTTTTTGTTATATAAATAAATAAATAAATATTTTAATTTTCAAAATTGTAGATGTAGTTGCTGGTTCAGTCATAGGTTACTTTCTGACATACATGTGTTATAGACATTATTATCCACCATTAGATTCACAGGTATGTCATAAACCATATGCTGCTCTTACTCATCAAATTCAGTCGGAAAATGTAAGGAACAGGGATGAACAGATCAAATGGATTTAGTATAAGAATGATTACAGTATTAAAATTATCATAATAAATAATTACATAATTCCATGCTCTATTTTACATATTAATTTTTTCTTTGTGTATTTATAAATGTAATAAGTAATATTAATACGTAAATTTTTATGAATGTATTGTACGTATATATTTTCTGTTTAAAATTATTAATGTATTCAATAAAAAACTTTTAATGAAAATGAAGAACTTTTTAAATTTAAATGGCGCGATTCAAACATGCGCAAATGTGTAGAAATTAGATATTGCGCATAAACGCCATTTTGAAAGTTTTGCGTATGGTGCGCCATCAAGTTGGTTTCAGTTAAATAAGAGCAGTGGTGAAGTTAATGATGTTAGTGCTTCTCAGTAAGGTTTTTTATCTTAGTGACTGAACGTACATATTTGCGTTTTTCTGAATCTATTTGATTACCTCATATATTTCTGAACGAGATTAACGTCACACTTCAGATATTGTTGAAATATAGGAAGCATTCTGATACATTTTTTCCATATAAATTAAAAGTTGTATCAGGTTTCTCAACTCTATGAAGTGACATAGTTATTTACGAGCTGTTGTGTTGGTGAAATGTTGTCTCAACTTCCTGTACATAGCAAAGACTCATGAGCGTCGTTGATCGTGTTGAATAGTGAATCGCTAGTGTTCAGTGATTTATCCTTTTCTAAGAACGTTCCACCAAATTGACCTATTTGTATCATCTAATTCAAGGATATTGTGCCAGTTGTGCGTAAAAATGATGAACATGGAAACGGATGAAATTATTGAAGGCACAAACACGAATCTTCAGGTACGCAACATATATTAGTATTTTTGACCCGAAACCTACCGCCATCTTATGTTTCCTTAGGATGGAGAAATTCACTAATATTTTGCAATCAGTTGTTAATCTCTGCAAATCTTATATTTGTTATGTGCACTTTTTAATGAAAACCATTAAATGGAAAAATATCTTGTATGTAAGAGGTTATAAAATTAGATCGTATTCTATTATATTCGATGTTAGTCATATTTTATAAATCTACATATATATGGATATTTACATATATTTAATAATGACAGTTACCTTATTATCAAAGTAAAAATAAAATTTGCACCACTTTTAGTTCCTTTGTCCAATGAAACAAGTATTACTGCATATTATAATACATTTAGCTTTGATTAAAACCATCAGTTGTATATCACTTAATATCTTGATAATTCGAAACGTTTTTATTTGATTAAATATAAATTATATTTGTGCATGTCATTGAATCATTAACATTGTTAAATTTGTGGTATAAATATCATAATATTTATATCATATGTTTAATTCACAAGTATAATTAATTTTTCTGTTACAGCATGTTTTCTTTGAATTTTTTATTTATATAATTTAAAAAATACAAATATTTATTTTATAAAATGTAATGATTATATTTTCAAATTGCTGTGAAATTATAATATTGATAAATTCAGTTAATTTATATTTATTAAATCTATATTGTATTTTGATATGTACAATGTTTTTATCTAAAAATTATTCCTAAATTGCTATTTAAATCAAATTTAACCGAGCATAATTATCTTTGTAATTAGGATAAAGGACATATGTTTTAAATTTGTTTAATCTTCAAGCATGGCAGACTAAAACCAAGTTACTATAATACATAATGTTTTAATTTTCTCTTCAGCCTTTCTTTCTTATTTCTTTTTTATGATTAAGCATTATTTAGCAATTTTAAGCTTATTTAGCATTTTTTTCGAAATTTTGTTTTAAGTTACCTTATATTCGCGGTAATAATAACTAATTATCAAATAAAACCTATGTTTTAATTCTCTTACACTTTCATACCTTTGTACAATTTTAGAATAATTATTATAACAATTAAAAATTTACATTAATCATTCATCCTTATCGTATAACGCTACAGCGATATTGATTTGCACCTATATACAATTGGATATATGCCAAAACATCTAAGAACATCTATAAAAATATAAACATTTTTTTATTTTTAAGTATGATAAATGAAGCAAGAAAGACAAAGAATTGTTTCTTTTTGAAGAAATGTTATACAAATTTCGTACGATAAATGAGTGCGTTATGTTTTTTGAAATAGTTAATTTTTTTATTATATTAATCTATATATGTATGTGTAAAATATTAACTATTAGATTTTCGCGATAAAAAATGAATAAAGATTACATGTTTTTACGGCGGGCCTTGTGAACTTAAGTATTGCTTCTATTAATTCCTTTTTTATTGTATACGAAGGCATTGTTGTTCGATGTTTTTTCTGTATTATATTGTCTAATATTTCTTTATAAGAAGAAACATTTTAATAAGATTTGTATTGCTATTAGAATTTTATTTATCCGTGAATTATTAAAATATTCTGTTGTTTCTTGAGATAAAAAAAATCTAGATTGTCTTGTAGAAAAGTATGTTACTTGCCGAAATTAGTGACTCATCATTCCAGTTTCACTCCTTGCTACATTACTGTGCACATTTTTTACTTTTTATCGTTTTATTTACAGTTAAATCTATATGTGTAAAGTAACAAATGCTCGAGGATAACAAGGAAGCGATGCATCATGATTTTGAATTTACAATCATTTTGTAAGATCGGATATATGTAAATTTGTCTACATATACTCAAAATTCGTTCTCTTAATTTTGTTTGTAGAGAAATAAAAGTGTTCTAAAACTTATAGCTATAAATATTGATTTATTGTTATAGTCTGTGAGATAGATTCTTTATTCTTTTTCACTAAGAAAAGTTTATTTATACTAATAAATTCTATGTTTTTATTTATAAACGTATTTTGCTTTTACAATTAAAAATATTTTTGCAATCGTATGCTTATATGTATGAATATATATACATCAATTCCAACATCATAATATTTATTAACAATATACAATACGGAAATATGTACCTATAAATAACGGTAAAATTAATGAATATATTTTCCTTTTTTTCTGCAGTTTGTTCTTTGTCTACTTTGTGATGCAATATTCGTGCAGGCTAGCGACAGTGATAATATCTATGATTTATCATTGTCGATATCAAAACATTATCTTGCTATCGATTATCATATTAATTTAATACCGAATGGAAAATAATGTATCAGTTTTCCGTTTACATAAGAATTATTGTCAATCTTTTTCGTGGAAATTTTCGGTTTGTAACTTGCATTTACTTTCAAATTATTCATCTCTTTATTTGATAGAAAAGACAAGAAAAGAATATAAAGAACACGAAGGGTACGAAACAAAGAGCATAGATTCGACACGAGTTCGCGATCCCGTTATGCTGGGGAGCACCGTGGAGAAACATTTTCAGGTGATCGAGGTGCTCCTTGGTTGTCAGGATTCTTCAATGTTGCTATGCCACCTTTTACAGTCGAGTGATCATGATGGTTTGAATTAAAGGGCCGTTATATGCATACTACCACCTAAGCTCCAGCTGTAAAAATTTCACATGTTATCTCACATAAAAAACACTTGACTTTTTTAATTTAAAAAACTTAACAAAAAAGGCTCCTGCTTAGAGATTACAAAGTGTAGAAAAAATACAAGTTATTACTTTGATAAATTGAGATTTATAATATGAAAGTGATCTAAATGTAGGAAATCGATCGGTAATAATATTAGAGGTGATTTAAGTAAATCGCAGTTACGATATTAAAAAACATTAGGATTACATCGTGTTTGAATAAGATATGTACATTTATTATAAGGGTTTTCATTATTCAAAGGTAGTTAGCTATAACAAGTAGGTCAGACACGAAATATTGGATTAGTGTAGGATGTAGTCCTTAGATATAATTTTCTTTATATAAATGATTCTCTAATATGACTTATTTATGCATATAGAAAATTTATTTTTACGATTACATTTTTTTGTTTCTATCAATCAAATATATTATGAACTTTTTTGGAAAATTTAATTTGTTTAAATCAAGAAGTTATTGTATTATTGATACTTGCTTTTGTAGAACCTTAATTTTGAAAATAAATTTGTGTTTATACTTGTAATAATTTTTTATTGATTTTATTTGCGTCATTATTTTATTGCGTTCATTAATAAAAACCGTGGTCATTGATAAATTATATCTGGAATAATAGAAAGTACCATAACTCGAAAGAACGATTGCACGTTGAATATCAACTTTTACAAGTGTTTAATGTCTTGTACATACAAGAGAGTGTGATCTATCTGAGGTCAAGAACCTGATACTACACTCTATCTCAAAATACATATGTAATTATTTTAGATGTTTACAAATATTTCGTTTCAATTTGTTAATTTTTTTAAATACACATAATTTTAAAAATTAACATATATCTGAGCATTTTTATGAATATTCCCCCATAGCATATTTTTCATTATTAATTAAGGTATATTTTAATTAAATTGCAAAAATTTTTTTTAACAAATGTTCTTAATTTCATTTTTAGTTTTTGTTCAACAAAGGAATAAATTTATATAATGTATACAGTTCTTACAATATTTTTGCAGTATCCAATAACAATCCTTTATGACCCTACTCGCAAGAAAGAACTACCATCAGGAGTATCTGCACAATATAGACAAGAAAAGGAAACTTGTATGAAACTTTTCGAAAAGTGGAGTGAACCAGAACAAGTTAACTTTGTGGAGCAGTTATTAACAAGAATGTGTCATTATCAGCATAGTCACATCAATGCATATCTGAAATCAATGTTGCAAAGAGATTTTATTTCTCTATTACCAAGTAAGTATTTTTATTGAAAAGCTTTTAATTAAATACTGAATTATGTTATCAAATCTTTTGTGCAAAATACTTTTATTAGAAAAAGGATTAGATCATGTGGCAGAGAGCATTCTTTCTTATCTTGATGCTGATTCATTAATTGCTGCTGAATTAGTATGTAAAGAATGGCATAGAGTAATTAGTGAAGGAATGCTTTGGAAAAAATTAATTGAGTGTAAAGTTCGGACTGATTCAATATGGAGAGGGCTTGCAGAAAGGAAAAGATGGTTAGTTAATATATTATAAATAAGATTTTACTGTGTGACATCCATTGATTTGTTAATTTTTTAGGATTCAGTATTTATTCAAACCAAGACCAGGAGAGAGTCATCCAAATCACAATTTCTATAGATCTCTTTTTCCCAAAATAGTTAAAGATATTGATAGTATAGATAATAATTGGAGAATGGGAAGATTTAATCTTCAGAGAATAAATTGCAGAAGTGAAAATTCAAAAGGTGTTTACTGTTTGCAATATGATGACCAAAAAATCGTCTCTGGTCTTAGAGACAATACAATTAAAATCTGGGACAGAAGTACACTACAGTGCATTAAAGTTTTAACAGGACACACTGGTTCTGTTCTATGTTTACAGTATGATGACAAAGCAATAATATCTGGTTCTTCTGATAGCACTGTGAGAGTTTGGGATGCTAATACTGGAGAAATGGTTAACACACTAATACATCACTGTGAAGCAGTTTTACATCTCAGATTTAATAATGGCATGATGGTCACTTGTTCAAAGGTTAATAAAGTTACATCTTTCAGTTTATACTTTGATATATTATAACGTATTTTTTAAATTGAGAAATATGATTATTTGTTAATTGTATTTAGGATCGTTCAATTGCTGTATGGGATATGACATCACAGACAGAAATTGCATTAAGAAGGGTACTAGTGGGCCATAGAGCTGCAGTGAATGTTGTTGATTTTGATGAAAAGTATATTGTTTCTGCTAGTGGTGATAGGACTATTAAAGTATGGAAAACATCTACTTGCGAATTTGTGAGAACATTAAATGGACATAAACGGGGTATAGCGTGTTTGCAGTATAAGGACTGCTTAGTAGTTAGTGGTAGCAGTGATAATACAATCAGATTATGGGATATTGAATGTGGTGCATGTTTACGTGTCTTAGAAGGACATGAAGAATTGGTCAGATGTATTAGATTTGATAGTAAGCACATAGTTAGTGGAGCTTATGATGGGTGAGTACAAAAAATATAGTTTTATGTGTATTTTGCATTATTATAATCATATTGTTTATTGTTTTACATTATAGAAAAATTAAAGTATGGGATTTAGTAGCAGCACTGGATCCACGTGCTCTAACTAACTCGCTTTGTATACGTACATTAGTGGTAAGATGTTTTATGTATTTCTTTTTGATATTATGTAATCTCATTTATAATAGTGACAATATATATTTGAAATGTAGGAACATACAGGACGTGTATTCCGCCTTCAGTTTGATGAGTTCCAGATAGTATCATCATCCCATGATGATACAATACTAATTTGGGATTTTTTGAATTTTAATCCATCTAATGGATCAGTATCTTGTGGGTCTACATCAATAAATGCATCAGGTGTGAATCAATCTGATAATAGATCTCCATCTCGTAAGTACAATAAAAAAGATCTTTATTCTATGTTCTTGATATTTTTTAACGTTATAAACATTATTTATAGCATTTGAGTAATGCATCCCTATGAATATTCCTTCATTGTGATATAATTGTAAGTATAATATATTGTTTAAGATCGAATAATTTGTATGTTTATAAATTTATATTTCTTTTTTTTATAACTGCAAAATATCCCTTATTTCTTATACTTTGTAGAGATATGTTAAATTCATATGTTTATTTCAGACAAGTGATTAGTGAGTGAGTTCAATGTGTTCACGATAGTGTACGCAGAGAATGAAGAATCAGTGTCCAATGTGAACAACGCCTAGAAAGAAACAGAATCTCAGAAAGACACAGTCTTTGATTTTTGTTTATTTGCTGTGAAAAGCAAAAGTAATTCTTTAAAATAGTATATATGAAGTGACAGACGAAACTATGAATTAATTTATACGCGCTTGACGCACTGCGTTTAGTAACGAACAGTATAATTAAAATCACATAAATACATCCCATGGATGTAAATAATTGTTTGCTTTGGCCATATCTGGAATTCTTCTACGCTCTATGACATGATAGAAGTTGACCACTTTCCTACTACTATGAAAGAAAGACTTACAATGTGTAAAGAAAATGAAAACGTTTTTAGGGAGGCTGGATACACTTAATAAGATATTAGCTGTATTATAGTAAATTAATGATTTTTTTAATGTAATTAATTTATAGTAAGAAGGTTGTAAAATGCTGTTTGATTGGAGTACTTATCTGGAGTGAATGTGGAAACCAATGTCTTAATATGTGGGAGGATTATTATAATTATTACATTTCATTCTCTTCTAAATCTAGCTAATGTGAATTACTATACCCATGTTTAACATTATAGATGTACAGTTAATCGAAAACATAGCAGTTTTCATGAATATTAATTTTATGAAATTTATATTATACATTGAAAAGTAAATGAAAAGCTAATAACCTCTACACAGTCATTCATAAAATACCATTTGCATTTAAAATATGAAATTTCATTATATCGAGATGTAAATATTGATTCATTAAAAAAGCAGAGTGTAGTGACTCTAAGATAATATTCAGTTGTGAGGGAATTGTTATGCTTCGACTAATGATCTCGGATAGATCATATTTTTCAATTTTTGTTTATTCTATATTAGTCATTTCTTTTCAGTTATAAATTATAAGTGTGTTCTGAACAATATTATATGAATTCAAATATAATTGTAATTTTCGAGATTTTAAAAACGCCTATGAAAGATATTATTTTTATTCCTACGGTAGTAGTAGCATTAACAAATATGTTTAATTTATTGGTATACTGATCAATGGAATAAACATATGTTCACAAAATGTTCATAAAATATAGTAATATAAAATATATATACATTATTTCGATAAATATTGCGATAATGATTTGAATATTTTGAGCACATTCAAACATTCAAAGTAAAGCTTATGAGTATGTAATCCCTGATATTAATTTTAATATACGTATTTTAAATTTTATACAATTTAGATTTTGCATGAGGATTAAACTGTGAATATGAACTAAAAAAGAAAAGGAATTAACCATTATGGATAATATATGTGAGGTTATTTCATTTTTGCATTATATAAGTAACAAATAATATTAAGCAGTACTTGTATATTATCCTAATATTATAAAAGTTTTTACATTAAAGGTAAAAGTTATGCAAAATTATGAACTGCATGTAGTCAAATTGGGTACAAAGAATTGTGATTTTTAAGCTAGATTGATGGCATGACAAACTTTTTATAACTTTATGGTATGTATATATGGGACTCCAGTGCAAACATTACTTTTGTAGTATACAGCATGTTCAGCATTTTTTAAATACTCTAATGCAAAAGAATAGTATAATAGTAACTGTGGCAGATATCAATATAATCCCTTGTAAGCATATTTCATTCTACTACAGTTATCTAAATACGTACATACATAGGTAGTAAAATTATGTATTGCTGTTTCTTGCATTCCACATTGGAATATAAAAATATACACATATATTTTTTATTTAGATTGGGGTCTTAAAATACTTGAGTTAATAAATATATTAAAAGATATAAAATTTTATACAAAATGCTTTGTTTTAAATCATTTACGATAATTTCTGGACGTAAAGTAGAGATATTTCATTCGGTTTTAAAACTTTCATGATCAATGATGTATTTTGAATAATATAGTTTTCCTTATGACTTATGTTAGATATTGCATTTACCCAAAATAATAGAATGGCTGGAATATATTTAAGAAAATATTGTGATGTTTATTGTTAATATTAATATAAAGGTTCATGTATGAAATTAATTATACAAAAATAATATGAAGGCTGTGGAAAAAGCTAATACTTGAAATACAATATCTGTATAAGAAGATGCAATTTTAATAGAAAAAAAGTTTCCATTATTATCCCTTAAGTTTAATATATTTTTATCCAGCTTGCAATAACAATTTTTAAAAAATTTTTATTATGAAAGCTTTCAATCTCGAATAAGAATATTTACATTAAAATATATATATGTTACTATTAATTATTATAATTATTATATATTGATAAAATTAATATTTGGTTTGCAAATTTGAACAGTTATAATATATTTCATTGATTTGTTATACACATTGGATTATTTTCCTTTAGAACCATTGCACGGTAATGTTCCTACAAGTTTCAAGTTTTAAAAAATTGTGTCTGTAACAAAATTTATGTATAAAATTACAAGAGAATGTATTCCACATATTTAAAATTTATACATGTACTATTTTTTCAATTGTATGAAAAAATATATTGTTATTTCAGTCAAAATTTTTAAATGCTTTATAAATAGCTAGAAATTATTTTGGTAATAGAGAAAGGCCCCAATCTGAATATTATATTTTCATTTTATTATTTATTCATTTTATACAGTACACAAAAGGTATTATTCATAAAGCATCATTAATCATAATGGCTATTACATTCAGTTGTTCTTTTATTTAATATAAAGTGTAACAAACAAATCAACTCCAAACATTTAAAACTATGACCAGTATAAAATTATTTATGTATAATTTTATCACAAAAAGTAATGATTATATTTAATTTGCATAACATTACTTTTTTATTAAAAATATTAATAAATTATTACAATTTTTATTTAAATTCAGTAAGAAGATGTACAATATTTTGTCATTCTTAATTTTATATTAGTATCTTATAAATTGTAGATTTTTATCTTTGTAATGAACAATTTAGAGCTATTTAAAAGTTTATTTATAATACATACCTAAGAAATAAAGTAGTAGAAAAATTATATAACTCCTAATTACATATTTATTGAAATTATACTTTATTTATGTAAAAAAAAAAAAACAGAAAAAAATTCATAATAATTATTTTGTGGTATAAGTATTTGAAAAAAAATATTTTTGCATTTGATATTTTATAGAAAAAAAAGTTGGTGTTTATTTCATCCACAATATTGAGCGAAAAAGTAAATATACTTTTTATTTATATTGAGAAACATTCGTTTTCACCATAATATTTTGTATTTTTAGTTTTATATAAACAAATATGTACTATTGAATTTTATTGCTTATAATAAATACTCCGCTGCTAAGACTGAATTTATCCAAGATTAACAGTCGTTTCAATTTGATACAGTTACGTTAATTAAACAACTATAAAATCGAATTAAACACATTCTAAGTTAATGTAATAACTATTAATTATAAGTTTTGCAATTGAAATAGTGAAGATGCAGCTTAACTTTGCTTCCATATTTATATGATAAACAGTATGATAATTTTTTTTTGTTAATAAAGGTGGCGTTGCCGATGCTTCCGACATAGAAAATGTCACTTCTACATAACATGTTGTGGCAGTTGAGATTAAGGCATGTGATCCTGCCTTCATTGTAGATAATACGAAGCTGCGAAAATGGCGGACGAACAGGTGAGTTACCGATCAAAATAACGTGCAAACCTCAAAATGTGGCGAAGTTACTTATGATGAAGTGATCTTAAAAATCGTGTGGTAAGCCAGTCGGTGGTATATCTGTTGCAAGTTATGTGGTATCGACGTGTGTCCCGAACATTTTGTTACCGGGAAACTTAAGTATTCTTAGAAGCTACGTTGTTTGTTGCCGGACCATAGTGATTATTTTGACGCGGTGTCAATGAAAATGCAATTGCAAATTGAAAGATTTTTTGACTTTTGCTTCATTGACATCGTATTATAAACAAAATCGTGTTGTCGATGTGTAAAACCTTAATTTTGTTTTCGTGTATAATATTTTGTGTAGATATAATTCTGAAGTTTCAAACTATAATTAGTAGATAAAAATATCTCTAAATCATGAATTTTAAGTTTAAATATTGATATTTAAAAAATACTTTGATTATTTTCATTATTTTTATATTACACTGTTACTTAGATTTACTTAAAAAATATGGCATAACCTATATTCACTTTTATTTTGCAAGATAAACTAAAATGTTTTCTTTGTTACTTTAGTATGTTAAATTGTTATTTATCCGACATTCGTTATAAATATTATTTTTATTAAACTTAATTTATTGATTCAATTAGAAGTAATCTCAAAGTATTTTGAGATATATTTTTGTTTGTTTTAAATTTAGTTAATCAACACCTGCTATTTATAAAATATCAGTTCTGTAACCTCGAAGCATTGTTTTAAAATTAAAACAGTTAATTATTACATTAATTTTGTGATAAAGAGAATTAAATTATTATTATAATACAATTTAATTTGCTTTTACCAATTAAAGAAAGGAAAAAAGTTCTAAAAAAGAAGCTATGACTATTGTATTTATTTATCATATATTATTTATATATATGTAATATATCTGTTTTTAATTTACATTTAGTATATGATCTTTTCTTTAAATGTTGATTATGTTTAAAAATATTATTTAATAAAAAAGGTATATTGTAAATGTGTGTTATAATGTTTGTAACAATGTATGATAAAAAAAAATACACAGTTAAATGTAGTCATTAATTATAATAAATCTTAAATAAATGAAATTATACTTTGTTAATATAACATTAACTACAACAAATGATTATATTAAAGAATCTGAAAAAGCAAAATTTATAGGTTTTGAAGTTTATAGACTTAAAATACTTAAATGGAAATATTGAAATCTATGAATTGTGTCACTAAGAATGGATCACATACAGGAAGTACGGCAGCTGGAGTTGCTATGCAAGCAGTTGTATGAATCTCAAGATTCTGCACATCGTGCAGAGGCTGAAAAAGCACTAGTTGCTTTTCAAAATGCACCAGATACGCTTACAAAGTGCCAGCTCCTACTTGATCGAGGAGATTCTGCATATGCTCAATTATTAGCAGCTACTACTTTGACAAAATTAACTTCCCGCTCAGCAGGACTTAGTTTACAACAAAGGCTTGATATACGTAAGTATATTTATTTAATAATAAAAGATATTTGAACTTAATATCCATAATTTTGTTTTAGGAAATTATATTCTCAATTACTTAGCAACTCAACCAAAGTTACCAAACTTTGTAATACAAGCTTTGGTTACATTGTTTGCCAGGATATCGAAGTTTGGTTGGTTTGATATTGATAAAGATGAGTATGTTTTTAGAAATGTGGTCAGTGATGTAACAAAGTTTCTTCAGGTTGGTTATTATTATCCTAGCTTTAAATAATTTATTTTTTTGTAATTGTACAATATTTTAATGCACCCAGGGATCAGTAGAACACTGTATGATAGGAGTCCAATTACTTTCTCAACTAACATGTGAAATGAATCAAGTATCAGATGCGGATGCAAACAGATCTATTACAAAACATAGAAAAATTGCCAGTCATTTTAGAGATACACAGCTTTTTGAAATTTTTAGGTTATCATGCACTTTGTTAAGTACAGCTCGTGAAAACTGTAAAAATCTAAATTTTAATGATGAAGCACAGGTATGCTTTTTATCTGAATTTTACTTAGATCTTATTATATGTATTCATGTTTTAAATATTATTACTGTTGTTGTCCTTTTTTATTTAGCATGGTCTCATCAGACAACTTTTAAAACTTGCACAAAATTGTTTGACATTTGACTTTATTGGAACATCAACTGATGAAAGTTCTGATGACCTCAGTACAGTACAAATTCCAACTTGTTGGAGACCTGCATTTCTGGATTTTACATCATTGAAACTTTTCTTTGATTTATATCACAGTTTACCTAATACACTTTCTTCTTTGGCCCTTTCATGTTTGGTCCAAATGGCATCTGTTAGAAGGAGTTTATTTTCAAACCCAGAAAGGGCACAGTTTTTGACACATTTAGTTAGTGGTATAAAACATATATTACAAAACCCTCAAGGTTTGAGCGATCCCGAAAATTACCATGAATTTTGTAGACTATTATCAAGGTTAAAAAGCAATTTTCAACTTGGAGAATTAGTTTTAGTCAAAGATTATCCTGAAGCTATACAATTAATTGCAAAGTTTACAATCCAGAGTTTACAAATGTGGCAATTTGCACCAAACAGTTTGCATTATCTTTTAACTTTGTGGCAAAGAATGGTATCTTCTATGCCTTATGTAAAAGCAGGAGATCCACATCTATTAAACACATATACTCCAGAGATTGTAAATGCATATATTACCTCAAGACTTGAATCAGTTGCAGTAGTAGTTAGAGAACGTTTAGAAGACCCACTTGATGACTTAGGAATAGTTCACCAACAGTTGGAACAAATATCTGTAATTGTAAGATGTGAATATCAAAAGACATGTACTTTGTTGGTGCAACTTTTTGATCAAGCTGCTAGAACATACCAAGAATTAATGACACAAACAGCATCTCCAGCACAACAAATGGATATTACCATACAAGAGGGTCAGCTCACTTGGCTTGTATATATTATAGGTAAAAAATTAATAAATTAATAAATGCAATAGATTAAAATGTAAAATAAAATATATATGTTAAATGTAAATTACTATATCTGATTTTTTAAAAATAGGTGGTGTTATTGGTGGAAAAGTAACATTCAACACCAATGAAGAGTATGATGCAATGGATGGTGAATTAGTTTGCAGAGTACTTCAGTTGATGAATTTGACTGATTCAAGACTTGCACAAGGTGGCTGTGAAAAATTGGAGTTAGCAATGTTGAGTTTTTTTGAACAATTTCGTAAAATATATGTAGGTGATCAAGTTCAAAAAAATTCTAAAGTATACAGAAGACTGTCAGATGTTTTGGGAGTTAATGATGAATCTATGGTACTTGGTATTCTTATTCGAAAAATGTAAGTAGCAGAAAATTTATAGAAATATTATTTGAAATGCTTAAAGACTGAAAAAATTTTATATTATATTTACAGAATAACAAATCTTAAGTACTGGGGTCGTAGTGAACAAATTATTTCAAAAACATTACAATTACTAAATGACTTATCTGTAGGTTATAGTTGTGTTCGTAAACTTGTAAAATTAGAAGAAGTACAATTTATGCTCAATAACCATACAGTATGTATAAATAACTATCTGTAACACTTTTGCACAAAAAACTTTTGATGGAATCACTGTATATATTCTTTTTTATTATTAACAGAGAGAGCATTTCCCTTTCTTGGGGAACAATGTTGCTGTAACAGAGATGCGTTGTCGTTCAATGTTTTACACATCCTTGGGTAGATTATTAATGGTAGAATTAGGAGAAGATGAGGAAAGGTTTCATACCTTTATGTTACCTTTAACAAGTATGAAAATTATTTTATATAGATTATTCTGAATGTATTTATTTAATATTTAGATTTGTATTTTCTGTTTATAGGTGCATTTGAAAGTTTGGGACAATTAATTGGTCCTGCTGATCCTTCACTTTTTGCAGCAGAGGAAGCAAAAAAAGCACTGATCGGTTTAGCAAGAGATTTAAGAGGCTTGGCTTATGCATTCAATACAAAAACGTCGTACATGATGCTATTTGATTGGATGTATCCTTTTCTTAAAATATAGTTTCATAATTGATTAATAGATTATAATTCGTTTTAAATTAATAAAGTACCTTAATTTAAATATAGATATCCTAATTACACACCAATTTTATTACATGCTGTGGAATTATGGCATTATGAACCACAAGTTACTACACCCGTCCTAAAATTATTTGCTGAATTAGTACAAAATAGGAGTCAACGATTACAGTTTGATGCGTCTTCTCCAAATGGAATTTTATTATTTCGCGAAGCTAGTAAAGTAATATGTAGTTATGGTAACCGTATATTAAATGTTGAAGTTCCAAAGGATCAAATATATCCCTTAAAACTTAAAGGAATAAGCATATGCTTCAGTATGTTAAAAGCAGCTTTATGTGGAAGTTATGTGAATTTTGGTGTGTTCAGATTGTATGGTGATGAAGCATTAGATAACGCACTTAATACATTTGTGAAATTACTTCTTAGCATACCACAGAGTGATTTATTGGTATGCATTCATTAATTTTTATAAGTATTATATTTAGAAAAATATAAATACAATGCTCTAATAAATCAATATTGTTTTCTGTAGGATTATCCAAAATTGTCTACAACATACTTTGTGTTACTTGAATGTTTGGCCCAGGATCACATGGTGTTTCTTTCTACTTTGGAACCTAGAGTTTTTTTGTACATTTTATCAAGCATCAGTGAAGGCCTTACAGCACTAGGTGCGCAAAAAGACTCCTATACAGGTCTGTGCGGCTGATTCTATTTTATTATCAGTCTCTTATCCTCTATGCCATGCCACAGGATTACAAGACTCAAATTACTTAGATCAATTCCTTTTTTTTAAATTATTTGTTTGATATTTAATATTATATTGTTAAAGAATGAATAAATGACAAATAATTGATTGTAATTCAAGTATAATAGAAGCACTAGGTGTTAAAATCATATAAAATATTTTCGTTTAAGTTTCGCTAAAGCTTTTGTTACAAAAAATATATATTATATCTTATATTATGCATGCACCGATTCTTGTTGAATAATTTTAATATAATTTTATAATTATGAATAAAACATGAAAGAAAAGAAAATTAGTTAATAAGTATGTTTAATTTTGTTAATGTTAATTTGCTTTTGCATTGTTGCTTGGAATGTAAACCTGCATTTAGGTATATTAGTTACTACTATAGTTTAAAAGATACGGAAACAAATATATATGTTGAGTAATTTTTATGCATATGAGGAAACTGATTAAATCAACATTATATAGGCAATAAGAGGATTGGAGTTTGTAGAATCTAGACCCTAATTGTTATTATTCTATTGCTTTTTCATAGTTTTATTGGTGTTTTTAGTACAATATTGTATTAAACAATTAACGAATTTTATTCCGTTACAATTGGATTACATAGTGGGTCTAGCACACATAGTCAGCCGCACAGCTGGCATGCTACTAAAATATATAACTACTTGTAGTTATAAGTTCTTAAGTTAATAATTTTTACTAATCGTTATGTGATGTTTTCGCATTTTATGCTTTGTTTTTATTTAATGTATGACATGTGAAATTGTATATTGTGAATATCTAAATTGTAAGTTTTGTTTATTCATTCATTCGTTTAAAATTTAGATAAGCTTTTATTCACTTATTAAACCATTTGTTAATAATTAAATTAAAATATTTCTTCATATTTAAATAACATTATATTTAGAAGCATAACATTAATATACATTAACAAATAATTCTATAGAGCTCAGTTTTATCTATAAGATAAGCTTTTGTATCAAATTTTACAGTAGCTGTTGATCATGTTTATCTATGTTTCCATATTATTATGTATTATTATGTTAGCTATTTTTATTCAATTGTTCCTCTTCTTTCATCTCACTCAAGTATAAAGTGTAAAATAAAATTAATTTTATTGCAGATACAATGGTCTGTACTGGTTGTTGTGCAACACTTGATCATATTGTGACTTATTTGTTTAAACAACTATATCAAAAAGGTATCTGTTTAATAATATTTGTTTAATGTATACATGTACAGGATATTTCTCTTAAATTGAACATTTAAATTATTTACATCACTATGAAAAGTAGGAAAAAATGACATCAAATATTTAGTTTTGATGAAGTTTTGTTTTGTTCGATTTAAAAGGGACACCTTATATATATATGTATATTAGTATACATTTAAATACATGTACCCTGTTTGTTAGGGGGATATCCAGGAAGGAAAAATACTGTAGTTCCAGGAGGTGGAGATTTATTCTTACAAGTTCTAAAACAACACCCTGAAATTCTTCAGCAAATGTTAAGTACTGTGTTAAATGTAATAATGTTTGAAGATTGTAGAAATCAGTGGAGTATGTCACGTCCTCTCTTGGGATTAATTCTTTTAAATGAAGAAGTGAGTAAATTTAATTTCTTATAAAAATTGTCTTTATAAGATAATAAAAATTTCGCTGTATTAATATGAAATTAAATATTCATTATTCCAGTATTTTAATCAGTTACGAGAAAATATTATTAGAAGTCAACCAGTTGATAAACAAGCAACAATGGCACAGTGGTTTGAAAATTTAATGGAAGGGATTGAAAGAAACTTACTCACAAAAAATAGAGATAGGTAAAAGAAGTTTAAAACAAAATATGCAGTTATATAAGATATTCATTTGTGTTTTTATACATATTTTTCGTTACAGGTTTACACAAAACTTATCATTGTTTAGAAGAGATATAAATGATACCTTAAAAGGACCTAATACTACTGCAAACCCTATTGGTGATATGATGACCTTGACCTTCAATTAGATTTTCCTAGGTTCTTGCCTGCCAAATGCTTGAATGTGTGTGCGAGTGAAATTATAAATTATGGTGGATTTAAAATTATGGTTTTAGATGAGTATAAAGATAATAAATTAAGTACTGTTGGTTTACAGAAGCATTATTGTTTGGCTTCCTATTCTTTTGTAACTTTAATTTTTAAAAAATTTTTTGAAATATGTTACATTATTTTAAACTTTAGTATAATTAAACCTATATTTTATTGTTTAAATACATACAAAGTGATTTTTAACTTATGAAGTTAAATTTTCCGTACTTTATCCTACATTTGTTAACAGGGAAAACCAGATCCTTTTTATTACCTTTATGCTCCTGCTACTTCGATTTAATATGATATCTGAACACGAATATTCTTGCATATATATTACATTAGTACAAATATAATTGGCACTAAGTGTACTAAGTTCGGTGAATCTATAATTATGACATATCAAGCAAGTTTGTATGCATAAATTAATTTATCTCATTTTAGTTGCTTTTTGCAAATATTTGCAATATTATTATTAAGACTACATCATTTTTCTTATGTTAGCATTAAAGCATTTTGTATTTCAGATAATGAAAGATTTGTTTTACATTATAGTTAAAAAAAATTTATGTTTCAATACCAAGGATCACCTTTTTACACATACCATTCATTATATTTGCATCTTATTTTAGAATAAATCTTATCACACTTATCTTGTTTATCACTACATAATGTTGTAAAGATACATCTTAGAATAGGAAGCCAACTATATAAATTATTATCGTATATCTTGTTCCACATTATTTTTACACGCTACCGACTTCCAATTATTTAAATGTATTCGTTATTAAAATATTTTTTATTACAAAATATAAGTTTGTAATCTTAAGATTATCTTGTAATGGTATTGATAAAAAAACTAATAAGTCACTATCAAAAAAATATGAATGTTCAATTATTAGTATCAATTTATTAAAAAATTAAATTATTGAAATCAATATTATTGAATGAAAACATTCATAATATTAATGATGTATCACGAAAAGCATCGTTAAATCAATAATGAGGAAATTCGCTTGGAAATATAACGTTACTATTATTATGGAATTGCAATTTTCATTAATATTTTACAAAACAAAATTCATTCAAAATTACACATGTTGCAATAAACTAAAAAGTGTCTCCTGACTGTCAACATGCATTTACAATTTGGATCTATTTAAGAAGTTTTGCAATTATTTTTAATTAATAAATATGATTTATATGTTTATAAATCATAAATGGCAACATTTTTAATAAATTTTTGTATTGTGTCTACTGGTAAAATACATATTATAAGCATAACTCATAGTAAATATATACAAAAGTAGTTACTGTAATTATATAAATACCAGCCATATTTTATTTAATTCATTTTAAATTGTACATTATATTTCATTTTTTAGAGTGCATGTTAACAGAAAGAGACCAGTCTTTTTATTCCATTTAGTTAACATTTTCAAATCTAATTTTCGAATCACTTTAAACATAACACAATTTTATTAAAATTTGTTTAATAATTATTTCAAATATACGATAATTATTAAGAAAAATTTAAAAAATTTAAAGAGTAACTTTCATTTTGTCATGTGATTTTTATTTGAAAAATTATATTTGATATACATAGTATACATAAATGATTTATATAAAGTTTTTTTTATACAATTATTAATACAAAGTTTACTTTCGTGTTAACTTTTCAATCACAGAATTTGTTATTGCTTTAAAAGTAATTTGCTTATCCATTCAATTTGATTAAACCAGTTATCTAAAATAAGTGTCACATTATTTTCATTTGTTTTATACAGCGAGAACTCAATATGTGAAGAATGCATGTAAAAAAGAAATTGATGTGAGAATTATATAATATTACTCTGTATAGAGATAATAATAGAAGTTACATTGAATATTCACAGATAATTTCATTTAGATTGCATTTACTCATTTATATATTTTTTACTGTAAGATAGTAGAAAAAAATTGATATTATATAGTTGAAAACCTTTTTTCTTTTTATAACAATTTTTTAGATATTTTATGTTTAATAAATATTTGTAAAAATACTAGAAAATTACTTTCATTGACCGACTATCATAGTTAAATCTACTGTAAACAAATGTATTGTACATACTTTTGGTATAGTAAAAATGTTACATTTCATATATTGTATAAGATATTCAGAACTATCTAGCGCAAAATTAGGCTAATTTATAAAGAAAAAGAAGTATGTCTCTACACTAATAAAATGTTTATATTGAGCACTTTTGTTATTTTTATTTGGTCAAATTATGCTAGATTTTTAAATATTTAATATATAAAAAGTTATTAAATTTTTTGTATATAATAATTATCATTATTAATTTATATAACATAAAAATAGTTTCCCGATTTTTTATATTTGGGACTATTGAAAATATTTGTGTAAAATAGTGAGTTTATTATAATCTGTTAGTTGATCATTATATGAATGAAAATATAAAAATGAAAAAACACCGCTATTTACAATATTTCTATTTGTCTATTTATTTAAATTAATATATTATCACCATTTTTGGATGTGAACATTAGAAAGATCTTTTTACTTAATTCTGGACCAATTTTACGTATAGTTGTAAGAGGTCCAGCAGCTCTTCTAATCTGTAAAGTATTAAAAATACATTTATGAAATGAAACTAAATAATCACACATAAATATACAAGTAAAATACTTATAAAATGGACTTATAATTTTTTAATTTGTTATATTTGGTAAAAAAAAAATTTTAGTTAGAAAATTATTAAAAAAATGGTTTATTTACTGGGATATCTTTCAGCAAATTTATTCCATCGTTGTCATCACAAGTTATGTAAGCCTAAAAAATATACAGAAGATAGAATGAAGAATTACATTATATTTGTTACATATTAATATTTACTTCTATTAAATCTGCAGGACTTGGATATACAGAACAAATTGCATTTGCAACTTCAAGACTACTTAAATTAAATTGACAAAGCTGTTGTTGCCATAATCTTTTTAATCCATTTCCATTTTTATCTACTTTCACAGTGTTTCTATTGTCTCCCATTACATACCAATCAAATTTGTTTGTTAAATTCTTATTTTTTTCTAACTTATGTGGTATCTCTGCTATAGCTTTTGTACACTGATATATCATCAATGCTAATTCTTGCGTGTTATTAATTAATTTGCTGCTACAACCAGCAATAATTTGTATCTCATTCAGATATGTTTCAAGTTGCCTTTTTGAAATTTCTGGGAAACTTTTAAATTTATGATTAGTTTTAGTATGAGCCTTTTGCACTTTACTTTTTGCTTCATTTCTACCTACATCTTTTTCTTGTTTTCTATGTATAAAATAGTCTTCTATTCCAAAAATTATTAATATTAGTTTGTAATTTGGTAACAAAGATTTAATACTAAAAATAGATGTACAAAAGCTATTATCTGCTACTTTTGTCACTGCTTCATCCCAATTCCAAATTATTAGCATCTGATTAACTTTTTCAATATCTTTTATAGTGCATATTTCATTGGCCTCATTAACATAGTTATTTTCAATGCTTCTTTTCCATGTAATACTATTTGAAATCATTTCTGTGCTAATACTATATTGTAAATTAGCATCTATTAAAATATTTATTATATCCATAATCAAAACAAAATTTTCAATATTTTTATCAAGAACAACTTCTACAAACTTCATACAGTCACCAGGTTTTAAATTTTTTGATTTCTTAGCAGTAATTATGTTCAATGCTCTTTCTCTCATCAGCTGTTCTCGTTTTTTTAATCTTTCCTCAATTACTTGACTTTTACTTTTTTTCCCTATACTTTTACTTCTTTTCTGTTTTTTTATGTCTTTCTCTTTGTTTGTATCTTTTGTAAAATCGGATGAATTAGTAAAATTGTACAATGATTCTTCAACATTACATTGCTTTGAACTTTTATTACTTGCAATATATTTGTTATTAGCCTGTAATGATACTGGGGTACTAAAAACGGGTGAATATATTTTGCTAATATTCTCTGATTCAACTGCATTATTAACAGTATGATAAAACTGTATCTCAGGAAATTCAAAGTCACTTGAATTAGAATCATTAAATGAATGTCTTTTCTTATTTGAATCTTTAATATTATCTGGTTTATTATTTGATTCAACAAATAAATCAGAATCATTTGAATCGCTCAAAACAACAATTTCCGTCATTTCATTAAAATGTACAATAAAATATATTTACACATTTACCTCTGTTTTGTTTTAGCTAACTATAATTAATAACAACTAACGATTTACGAATATATTTTTTGTAATGCAGATGCACGAGTTTGCCCTCTCCGCTAGTCCAACGCTCGAACAATTCACCATTTTTCGCCTAATAACCGTTTCACTGTTAGCCATATCTGTGAATGCCAGATTTTTAGGATTTTTTAGATTTTTCGCGGATACATTACTAAATTTATATTAGATTGATATGTCAAGGTTTGGTGTTACACTAACAGTAACAACACACAAAGGTTTGTATCAACGTTTAAACTTAAAGTACATCAAGTCTTGGCATTATAAATGACACTAAATTGGTTACGAAATCATAGCAAAGCTTAACGATGGCAATAAATGATGGTTGGTTTGTTTCTGACGTTGCTTTGTGCCAGAGTTTGATAAAAAATTTGGCGTCAGAATCAATGCATTACAGATAAGTACGATTTTAATGCCGCATCCATTAAAATTTAGTACCAGATTGGTATTACATTGGCATCAAATGTTTATAGAGATACTATGACGTGTTATGACGTATGTTTTATTTTTAACTTTAATTTGATATACTTGTGCGTGCTATATGTATTGCTTTTTTTTACATTCATATTTATTGTTAAGTACATAAATACTGACAGTTTATGCATAAGAAATAATTTTGTCATTCATACATGCAGAGTCGTAAACTAGAAAGATGGTAAAACAACATCAACCGTCTCGCAACTGTTTTCTAACTAAATTCTTACCCCCACACTATTGGTGTATTTTTTCTTCATACGGTTGTCCTACTATAGTAAAATATAATAAGGAAATATATTTGCCAATGAAGTAATCTAACAAGATATAACATTTTGATACTTTGTTAGAGGCATCTTTTGATTGGTTGTTGCATTTTCATGGAAATATCTTGTCTTTTATGTAAGCAACGCTTATTCGAATCCCAAGCTTCGGGCGTAGACCGGTTCTGTTCAGCTATCGCTTTCCAACGCTGGCGGAAATAATGACGTCATGAATGAAATGTAGATGACAAATGGGTGATACATCCAAATGATATGGGATTGTATATGGTAGAATTTAATTTTGAATGTGACTGTTTTGGTGGAAACAAAACATACTCGAGTGAATTTTATTAACAGCCCCATAAATTTTAAACTGCAAAGTTTTCATGAAGGTAAGATATCTCGTATTTCTGTATACGAAGTGTGAACTTTTGTGGAATAATTAAATTGTTCTGACGCACCCTGATTTTTATTAAAACATATCTTGTTATCAGGATTATATTTTCTAAGTCCTATTTTACAATAGATAAATAAATAATGGTGGAACTTGTATGTAAATTTTAAAACACGAAAATTATTATAAATTTATTGCATTATTATCATTATAATTGATAGAAGCAAATATATACTGTAATAATTTAATTTTTTTATATTTGATTTATATTGGTTTAATAAATTATCTGTATTATATTACAAGAGCACAGGTAATTCTCTTATGCTGTTGCTAATTCTATTATAGAAAATAAAGAAATCAGTGCATAAATATTATTATTCTGACTTACAGAATTGATCTATTTAAAGTTATAAAAATGTCAGACCACTTTGGCCCAATAAGTTTAAAATGGGATCCTAAACATTTAGAGATTCGTACTATGTCCGTGGAAAAGACTTTAGAACCTTTAGTTTTACAAGTAACTACACTTGTAAATACAAAGGGACCCAGTAAGAAAAAGAAAGGAAAGTCAAAGAGAGCTAGTGCTTTAGTTGGAACTGTGGAAAAAGCAACTAGTAATTTTATTGAGAAAGGTGAACAAATAGCTTATGAAAATCCTGATATTACTGATGAAATGTTAAGTGCTGTTGAAGAAGTAAGAAAAACAGGCGCTGCAATGAGCATTGCAGCCAGGTATTATTTGTTTTATATTTTTGTAGGATAGTATGATGTTTTCCTGGAGAATTTTAAATATATTATATTATCGCTAATTTCAGAGAATTTTCAGAAGATCCTTTTTCTTCTTCAACAAGAGGTAATATGGTTCGTGCTGCAAGAAATTTGCTCTCTGCAGTGACACGATTGCTTATTTTAGCAGATATGGTTGATGTACATTTGTTGTTAAAATCACTTCACGTAGTAGAAGATGATCTAAAAAAATTAGAAAATGCTTCCTCACAAGGAGAACTATTAGAAAATATAAAACAATTTGGAAGAAATGCATCAGAACTTATGAATCAAGCTGCAAAACGTCAGCAAGAGTTAAAAGATCCTCAATTAAGAGATGATTTAGCTGCAGCAAGAGCTGTTCTTAAAAAGCATTCTACTATGCTTCTTACTGCCTCCAAGGTTTATGTTCGACACCCTGAATTAGCTGCAGCAAAAGCAAATCGTGACTATGTTTTAAAACAAGTATGTGAAGCTATAAATACCATTAATGATGTAGCACAAGGAAAGACTCCACTTGATAGTCAACATCCTTATGAAGGACCTGGAGAACTAGCTGCTGCATTAGATGATTTTGATGAAAGGATGGTAATGTCTCCACTTGCATACAATGAAGTACGTACAAGACCAAGTCTTGAGGAGAAACTGGAAAGTATTATCAGTGGTGCAGCACTGATGGCAGATTCTTCATGTACACGAGATGAACGTAGAGAACGTATTGTTGCAGAATGTAATGCAGTTAGACAAGCGTTACAAGATTTGTTAAGTGAATATATGAATAATGTAAGTATTTATAGGTTTTTCTGTTTCTTTGAGTTAATATATGAGTTAAATAAGTTTTGATAACCGCTATCATGTAGAGGAATTTAATTATGTTCATTTTTCTGTAATCTATTTTGATCTAGTTTATATCTCAGTGTATAATAACATTTAAGGGGTAACACCACTGTAACGGCCTGAAATAAAGCGTCTTTTTGATAATTTTTTTGGGGTGGAAGAAAAAGTGACGGAAAAATAATACTTGGGGTAATTATTGATCATATATTTGAGTATATTTCAACCAATTTTCATAGGAAAATATTACAAAATGGCGACACTGCAGTAATTTTCCCGAGACATGTTGAATCTGAGGCGCTCTGTGGCACGCAGCATAAGTGGTACGAATTTGAATGTGGAAAGAAGAACAAAAATTCATTTAATCTACATGAGTGTAGCTAGTGAATCACGTAGGGGATTTTAGAAATATTGATTTTTATATAATTGGCGAGTATTTGACTAAAATTGTTCAATTTTTATCAAAAAAAGGATAATTATTTGTTAATAAATATTGTTTAAATTAACTTATTGAAAATCCTCTACTGCTTCAGTTTGAAATGTTATTTCAAAATTGTGGTTAAATTTTTAAATAGAAAGATTGAAAATTGTTGGAGTTATGCTGCGTGCCGTTTTGAAGAATCATGTTTCGAGAAAAATATGTTTGAAGTTTTGAAATATGTTATAGACATGAAATAATTCTACTCCTAGAAAATTTTTGCTATTAATCTGCTATCCCAGGATCATAAAGTTGCCCTTCTAAATTCAAATTCTCCTCCTCATTTTGTTTCCTGGCCGATTTTAAGTTGGAATATACCTGTTTTGCTGCATCTGACAAGGACAGCTCAGCGTGCCTTACGCGATTAACATCGGCTTTCATGCAAAAATTATATGATCGGGTACTAATGTCCATCCCCAAAACACTCATAGTTTGTAGGATATCAGTCAGACCATTATTAAAAACACACACAGCTATATCTGTTGCTATATTCAAGACTTTTTTGCCGCTGGGATATGATTTTGGACGCTTATTGATATGAAGCTAACGTGTTTTTGTTTTGAAATGCTTCTAACTGCACCTAGACAATACATTATCGATATATATGGAGGTATTGAAGAAGTTACAATTCAGTTGGAGCAAGTAGGCCGTTTCGGATCATCCGAGACGCTAGGGGAGGAGCTCGAAATTCCATAGGAAAAATTCTTATTCAGGGATTAGAGTTTTTGCCTCATATTTTAGAACATTCAAAGCATTTTTTATGACAATAAAAAAAAATTGATTTTTTGAAAATTCTACAGTAGTGTTACCCCTTAAAAGTTTAATATATCACTGGTTAATACATTTGCAATTATACTTACATAACAATATACATAGTTACAAACATCCAGAATACATATAATTATGTTATTATTTAACATAATTTATTAATTTGTGTATCTTTTACTATGTTCATTCAACTCATTTGTTTTTTATTTTTTATGACTGCAGTTGCAGCTTGTTCAGGGTGGGAAACGGGTAAATATAAAACGCTTGTGTTCCCTAACTATTCTTGCATATAATTTATAGATTAAACAAGAACTTTTTGTTAATAAAATATATTGCATACTGTACATATCATTTATGCATTATTTTATAAATTTTACGATTATCCTCTACTTTGCACAGTGGTATATATTATGTAGATATATATAATAATAAATATAGCCCCAAATGTAATATATTTGCAGATTAATAAAAGCTACAAAAATAGATTTATTTTTAGTTTAAAGATAATTTTAAATTTGCAGTATAGAACTAGATAAATGAAAATTGTAAATTGATCATAGATGTCATTCACTCCTTCATTTATTGAAAAATTTTTCTTATAGCAAATATAATCATTTTATTTATTTTAATTCATATTATGTTATTTTTGTATGTTTACTTATGTATACAGCTTCCTCTAAAAACTTATGTATGTATCAGATAAATAGAAAATAAATTTTCATAATTTGTTAATTTGTAAAACATACTAAAAATATATCATCTTCTACATAATATTTAACAATACATTTTTAAGTCAGTTGTAATTTATCCTTCAAAATATTAGTAAAAAAAATTGTAATTTCTTGTATTCAAATAATGCTAGTAAAAGAAAATCATAGATTTTACTTAATGTTCATAAAACATTTGTTTTTGTGGTTTCATTTGGTTAATTGGATATGTTTTAACAGATGGGTGTCAAAGAACAGTCAGAAGGTTTAGAAAGAGCAATCGATCATATGTGTAGGAAAACTCGGGATCTTCGTAGACATTTACGAAAGGCTGTAGTGGATCATGTATCCGATAGTTTTTTAGAAACAAGCGTACCTTTATTAGTCCTTATTGAAGCTGCAAGAAATGGTCGTGAAAAAGAGGTGGAAGAGTACGCACTTGTTTTTACAGAACATGCTAATAAATTAGTTGAGGTATGTACTTACATGTATGAAATATTAATTTTATCATAATTAGTAATTCGATATGTTATGCCTATTCTTTAGGTTGCTAATTTAGTATGTAGTATGTCTGGAAATGAAGATGGTGTAAAAATGGTTTGTTACGCTGCAGCTCAAATCGGAAATTTATGTCCACAAGTAATTAATGCAGCACGTGTACTGGCTGCTCGTCATCGATCTAAAGTTGCTTTAGTTAATATGGAAGTATTTCGACAAGCATGGGAGAATCAAGTGAGAGTATTAACAGAAGCTGTTGATGATATTACAACCATCGATGATTTCTTAGCGGTATCTGAAAATCATATCTTAGAAGATGTAAATAAATGTGTACTGGCATTGCAAGAAGGTGATGCCGACACTTTGGACAGAACCGCGGGTGCGATCCGTGGACGATCTGCTAGAGTGTGTAACGTTGTTCAAGCCGAAATGGATAATTATGAGCCTTGTATCTATACAAAACGGGTTTTAGAAGCAGTAAAAGTTTTAAGGGAACAAGTAATGCCGAAATTTGCACAGAGAGTAAAAGTCGCGGTAGATGCTTTAGGTAGTAATCCTGCTAAAGATGTGGATGAAAATGATTTTATAGATGCTTCCAGATTAGTTTACGATGGAGTTCGTGAAATTAGACGCGCTGTGTTGATGAACAGAGTAAGAAAATACAGTATTAATATACAATTAGTGTTTTATTTGAGTACAGTTTTTTCATTAATATCTATTTTACTTTAGGCGGATGAGGACCTAGATCCAGAAGATGTAGAACTTGATGAACATTATACATTAGAAACTCGTAGCAAATCAAGTGCTCAAACTGGTGAACATGGTGTTGATGAATATCCAGAAATTAGTGGTATTACTACGGCTCGTGAAGCTATGCGTAAGATGCCGGAGGAAGATAAGCAAAAGATTTTGCAACAAGTAGAGTATTTTAAGAGCGAGAAACTAAAGTTCGATAAAGAAGTTGCCAAATGGGACGATGCAGGAAATGATATTATTGTTCTTGCGAAGCATATGTGTATGATTATGATGGAAATGACAGATTTTACTAGAGGCCGTGGACCTTTAAAGACAACTATGGATGTTATAAATGCGGCAAAGAAAATTTCTGAAGCTGGAACTAAATTAGACAAGTTAACAAGACAAATAGCAGATCAGTGTCCAGAAAGTTCTACTAAAAAGGATCTTCTGGCATATCTACAACGTATAGCATTATATTGTCATCAGATGAATATTACAAGCAAAGTTAAAGCAGATGTACAGAATATTAGTGGAGAATTAATTGTATCTGGACTTGACAGTGCAACTTCCCTCATTCAGGCAGCTAAAAATTTAATGAATGCAGTTGTACTTACTGTTAAAGCTTCATATGTTGCATCAACGAAATATCCTCGACAATCTACAGTTACAGTACGTATCGTTCATGCATTACACTTATTTACTCGAATTTTACGTTTTATATATTAAATAAATTAAATTTATTGTTTTTATGTATAATTAACATTAGCTAAAACTTTTTTTTATTAACTATTCATGGGATTATGTAGTATGTAAGTATTTACATAACAAAAATATGTTTATATTTTTATTAATAGTTCAGTAATATTTCCGAAATTATTATTACTTGTATTGTAAATATATAATTAATATTTCATTCGTTTGTGTAGTCTCCAATTGTTGTATGGAAAATGAAAGCACCAGAAAAGAAACCATTGGTACGTCCTGAAAGACCAGAAGAAGTTAGAGCAAAAGTACGTAAAGGTTCACAGAAAAAAGTGCAAAACCCAATACATGCACTATCAGAATTTCAAAGTCCTACAGAGAGTGTTTAAAGATTTATGTCTAAGTAATTTAATAAAAATAAAATCTAGTATACAGCATCACCTTTTAAAATCATACAGCAAGATGTTTTATTTTCTACTTAGTATAAAATTCAAGCTCAGAATTTGTGTTTATTAATAATTTATTAAATACCATGAATAAAAGAATCATTCTTTCTGCAAAATGGTATCATATTGCCAAAGAAATGGAACTAAATGTTTTATGATAAATGTTGATACATATTTTTAATATCATTAGTGCACAATCATGAGATAGTGTATATGTATAATGTTTGCTGGTAATGGAGCAAGCTAAAAAAGAAGAAAGGTTTTAAATATTAAAAGGATTAATTTCATACATATGATTGTAATAGATGAAAAAAATATTCATAATAGAATTATGATAAAACTACTTGAAAATAAAATATCTTGCACAAAAAAAATAGTGTTAGTATTCTTTATAAATATGGATTCATAAATGTTTGAGAAATGGAAAGTACAGTATATGATCATGCCAATTTTATAAAAACGTTTAATTAGATCTTTAATATAAATCCTTTTTTTTTTTTAAGTACATGTGAACTTTATATTTCAATTAATAAAATGTCAAAAATTTTTCATGAAATATAAGAGTAATCTACTATCTAATAACACATTATCTGATAACTCGTGTTCGTTATGTTTTAATTGATATACATATAAGTAAATCATACTTATACTATATTTATAATTTTATTTTATTCGTATATATCAGTAATTGGATATATTCCTTTGCAAATAAAATTTATAATTTAGAAACTACGACTATAATACTTAATTATGTAATTAAATTTATAATATCAAGTGTATCTTCTATAGAAATACCATTTCCTTTATTACTGTTTATTACATTTTAGTTATACATCTAAGAATCTTTTTATGAAATTTTATTACATAGTATTAAAAGATAAGTGGCACATATATATTTATGTATATATGAATGTCAGCTTATTAGAATTGTCATACCTTTTTTATGATATGCAAGAGTTAACTCTAAAGTGAAATTGGTAATTTTTACTTACTATTAATATGTAAATCATTCTATTTATCAATTTTGTAACCAGCACACATTCTCTTACACATATCTAGAAAACAAATGTTTAACAACACAAAAATGTATAAGGTTGTTGTTTTAAATGATGTTAGGAATAACCTCAGGCCTTGAATTCAGTTCCTTATTGTAATGAATTTTTTGACAATAATATTGCTAAATACTTTATTATGCTTTTATAAGAAAACCAACTAAGATACGAATAGTAATATTAACATTTTTCTAAATGGTAAATTTTTCAATTATTTCAAGTAATTAATATAAAAGTATATGAATTTATTATGTATATTTCTTTTAAAATGAAATATATTTTTTGTGGATAAATTTTCATTTGCATATTGTATACATTTCTTTTTAAATGTATCTTAAGTTTTTTTAAATAACTTTCATCCGATTAATAATTGTACCATCTGTTATTTAACATTATGTTTATGATTGAATGAAAACACGTTATTGTATGGTAACAAGACTTACAATAAACAATGAAAATAAATCAGTATTGCATTGGAATAAAGAGACTGCAGATCACAGTATTTAATGATTGTACATAAGTAAATATGATCATACATTTTTAAAGAAATCATCTTTAATGATTTTATATTATCTATAGTATATAATAAATCATTGTAAGAAAAAACTGGTACCAATTTCATACTTCACATGATAATTGAAGTATTATATAAAAGCTCTTTTATAAAATCTTTATCTATAATTGGTTTTTAAATAGTCTTTTCCATAAAAATAACTTTAGTATGTTATTAATGAATACAAATATTTAGTATGTTACATATTAAGGTTCAAATTATTACTATTATTTAAAATTTTCCTACATTTAATTCAATAAAAAGGCAATACAAAATTATCGACGAATTGAAATTTATACATTTACAAACGTGGTATTAAACATTGCATGATTCATTGATTAACTGCAAAAATAATGTTGTATATGTGGTAAATACATAATAAATATAATTACATTTACATTATAGTATATATCGATTAATTTATATTAGCATAGTTATTATAGTAGCTGTTATATTGAAATATATTAAAGAGTTTGCAGAAAGTGTGAAACAAAAATACTTCACATTTTGTAGGTTTTAATACAATATGTATTGGTATCAATTTTTTTATTATTATAAAACAGATACTTATTTATATAAAATAATTGTAAGATTAAATTGTAGTTACTGATATACTGCCAAATACAAGGTGATGCTTTTAATATCCTTTTTATCATTAATTTTTGATGTGCTATATTCACAAATAAACAGATTATTTCACAAAAAAAGTATAATTATCAGTATCATAGATGTAAAGGATTTTTTAGGAAATTTAAGGACTTCAAATACAATACACATAGGTTCGTATTTCATATAATTCATTTATATACTAAATATTACAGAAATAATAATACAATACAGGAAATTGCAAATGCAAATAATTAATGGCAATGACATAATTATAATTCACATTTTCTTAAAAAATATAAATATTTTTATCCTAGTTTATTATACATTACTCTTGTAATTACAAAAGAAAGAGTTTATTACTACAAGGTAAACATTTTTAGTATTTAAATAATAATGTTTTTTTGTATCTTTTTTTTAATTCAACATAAAGTACAAGAAGTGTGTGTGTATATATACTGCACAACTATATTAATAATGAAATGAGATTAAAATAGTACTTGTGCTTTATAATCTAAATAATTAAGTTACTTGAACAAATTTTTCATACTTTTTAGAGTACTTTTTTATGATACATAATATGTGGAACAATTGCAACTTCTTACGTTTAAAACTTAGATTATCTTATTATTAGTAATATTATCATTACACACCAAAACAAAACAGGTACCATTGAAAAAATTCATAGAAAACGTAATATTTATTTTCCGACATTCAAATCTTAGTTCAATTGAATATAAGAAAACTCAGAATTATGCAAAATATTACATCATATACTGGTTACATTGTAACCGAATGAATTCTTTGTATTTTGCTACTGCTAAAATATAGCTTTTTACTGATATATATATCTCAATGGGTGTGTGTGTGTGTGTGCGTGCACGCGCGCGCGCGTGTGTGTGACATGCTACTAAAAATATTATGATTTAAATACTGCAATGACTACAAGATATATATTTATGACTATTTGTATGCTTTACATATACAATTTTTTATGATTTTATCGCAAAAAGTAAGATTATATGAACTACAATTGATTTTAATCGGTATTTTATGTAATTTTATCAGTGTTATTATCAAATTGATAAAAAATAATTAAATGTACATACATCAGATCCTGTTAAACAAATGATTCTAAATCTAAAAAAAGCAGTCTCTTTTTATACTAGGTTAAATTTAAAATTTAAAAGAAATTGCTTAAACCTATTAATTGTTTTATAATATTAATGCACTACTAAATTTAAATTTTCTCTAAATAAATCTGTCATCCATAATTCTATTAGAAATTGAAATTTATGTTTGTGATTCACGGTCAACACGGACCTTTAAAACAGTCCAGAATGTTCTAGAACGGACGTAATTTCCATTAAACATGTTTTCCATATGCCTGCAGCCTGTAGTATACGAGTAATAAAGTTTGAATTAATTAGTAAAAATGACACATATAATAACAATATTCTACAGGTTATGGGCACAGTACGCTTTTACTGCGGTTATAGGTTATTTTTTATTTAATTTATTTATGTGTATATTTACAATTCATTGCTATAAGTTGCTCAGAGAACATTTGGCTTGAAAGTTTGATTTCAGAAAGAGGAATGCAAAATTATTTCTGATTTGAGCGATTTGGGTCCATAACCTGTAACAAATGGAAATCTGCCATAGAAGAAGAAATCACAGATCTCAAAAACAATGAAATGTAGATCATAGTTTCAAGACCAAAAGATCAGAAGATATAGGTAGGCTCACGATGGAATCAAATACAAAACTGATGACACTATCGAACGACGAAAAGTCCGGCTGGTGGCAAAAGGCTGTTACCATACCCCTATTGGAAGATTAGAGTCTGTAAACACACTGAAAGCTATCATTTTATGCATTAACGTATACGTTCTATAGGTTTTGGATGTATTACTACTCTCTAAATTTTTGATTTTCATAATGTCCCAGTTCACGGCAATATTTATCAGTTTTACAGTGTTAGGTTGACTATAATTGAATCCAAAATTTAGGTTACACAGTGGTCAATTTCATATATCATTGAAAATCAAGAATACTACTATACGCTGCAAATAATGTTGATTTTATTGCATTATTCGAGTTGAAACCTATCATACCCGATCCAATTGCACGATCAATTAATGCAATACGAATAGTTAAAGTTTATGATAAAGTGTATTTTACCCTAAACTCGTACGAGGATAATGAAGGAATGTTTATTTTCGAGTCCGAGAAGGTTCTGTTCTCCAACCTCCAGAAAATTGTCGTAACATTTGCGAATCCCAGTATCGTAGGAGCACAGAAGACTTTTATAAAGTTACTGTATTGAATTTAAATCTTTGTTATAAGTTTAAAAGTTGTAAACCTGAAAATGTTTTTACCACTTTTTAGATGTATGAGATGCGCCACTTGGCACTCTTCGATATGAAACGAAAGAAGCGCGATTTCGTTACTTTGGATTCTCTATAGCAATGTTAACCGTAAACATTCTTGGTCCAGTGACAAGAGGCCTTGAACGGTAACAAAATCTGGTCTTCATCCGAAGAAAGTTTTAATGCCATTTGACAGGATTAGAAAGTTGCATTTTATTATGAACTGCTTCCACAAGGTGAAACTATTAATTCAACGAAACATTGTTCCCAACTGAACTTAGCCGAGAGAAGCAATCAATACAAAACGGTTAGAATTTACAAATAGACGAGGCGTCATTTTTCATCACGATAATGCCAGGCCTCATGTGTCTTTAGTTGTTAGAAACAAATTGTTATCATTTGACTGGGACGTTTTATCTCATTCTCCATACTTTCCGGACACTGTCCTATATGATTATTATCTACAGTTGATCTGAAAAGTATCCGACCACACCAGGTATTAACACGTTAAATGCCACGCCGGTCCTTAGGGACCGGACACAGATTTTAGGTTCATGTTACAGCAGCGCGCGGGTCTGTCTTTGCATACTGATGGTGAAACTAAAGATTTCGCTTAGGGGTCATCGGTTTTTGTTCAGTCAATGCTTTAAGAAAAAGAGTATAATATAAAATAGTCACAGTAATTTATTGAAACAAGGTAAACAAAGGTTACAAAATGTTCTGTACCACTTCATATAACCTGAGCCTGAACAGAACGGCAACCAAAACAGGCACTTGGGCACTTAACGTGTTAAGCAAGTTTTATGCAAAATGATAGATTAACAAACATGTAATTTTAAAAATTACAAAATCGGCATAAATTAAACGGTACAACAAAATAACCTAATAAATATTCATTAAAAATAAATTTTATTCCAATGTTTTACTTGCAGACCTGTAATTATACATGAATTCACTTAATGCGTAAGATGACCGAATACTTTTAGAACCAACTGTGTTTCTTTCACAAAATAATTTTCTTCGCAATACACAGTTTAATCCAATAAATAACAAAAATGAACAATATTTTCCTAGCAAATTACAAGTTTTGAAAAGACGGCATTATACTATTTCCGGAGAGATGGAGGCAGCTAATAGAGCAGAATGGATATATATGTCAGAATAGATCAGTAATATAATATACAACATGAAATATTATGAATGTATTATTAATAAAACGAAAGAAACTTTTGGGACAATTTAATAAATATCATGGACGTTGTTGTAACCTTAGGAAGCGAGGAGTATACAGGCTTTAATGCTGACTTCTCTAGTTCTCATTTATATAATGGGTGGTTTCAGAAAACCAATGCTGAAAGCGTCACTATCGGTGGAGAACTGACAAATATTTGGAACGAGTAAAATATTTATTTATAAAGACATGTGCGTTTGTGATGAACACGTGACACATAATACGTTCTGGGATGTATAATTTTGCGATGATTTTATCGATGAAGTTAAAAAGAGACACGATGTCAAGTCTTTTTCCCTAGAAAACAAAGATTTAGATTTTTCCATAGTTGTAAGATAAGAAGATTACAAGCTGACCATTAAACGACAGAAAGCATTTATTCGTGGCAAAGGTCTGCTGCTAACAACCAGAGATAGATCTCCATAAAACATGTGGTTCAGAGCCAAGGATGAGTAACATCAGAATCCTGACGGCATGGTCGATGTAATTAAAATTGCACATGTTCCAACTAAACATCGTAACGATCTTCATGAACGACAACCTCGACCGAAGAATTGTATCTTGAACAGGTAGAAAGATTTGAAGGAAAGGATGCAAAAGAATACGTTCTACTGGCTTCACAAATCATTATACGATCTTAAACAATGACAGATTCAAATTGGTTTGATAAATTAACTCCAGAATTCCTGAGCCTCGATTTGTTACGCGAACTCCCAAGGGTGGCCGGGGGGGGGGGGGGGTTCCTTCGAATCCATACTTCTTTTTATATATTTACATGGAAAAAGTTTTTTTTTTTTTTGGAAAATGGTTTGTGTTTAGGGTATGCTATTGTTCGTAAACAAGCCAGCATATGTTTTTGCATTCAATTTGTATTGATTTATATACATTTATAAAATTAAATAATATTATAAAATAGTATACTGACATGTGCAACTAATTTAAACTTGATTCTTTTGATTCTTCCGATAAATATGAATATAGTATTAACACATTGCATGCGGGTATGTTTCGCCGTGGACTTTCGCGTGTAGCGGGCGTTTTTCCGCGAATTTCGCGGGAGTTTGGTTATTCGGTAAAAATCGCAATAAATTGAAAACTACTTCGTTTTTCTCAACGAAACATTTTTTTATTTTACACTTAAATACATGCTCTACGATTATTTAAAAAGGAAAATGACATTTTTTTGAACAGTATTTTTTTAATCGTATTTATATGATACTGAAATTCTGAAACTGGTTGCTGGAAACTTGTATCGTTAAAGCAAGGATGAAAATGATAAAAATTGTTTTGAAATATCAATGCTGCAATAATGTGTTGTTTAAAATAAAAATATTTTTATAATTAGTATACTTGCTTTATAGGTAGACAATCTACCTATAGGCAATCAGGAATAGAATTTAAAAATATCTGAATTCACGTCAGCGGCAATCAGGAATAGAACTTGAAAAGATGCGATCGTGAATGTGTTAATATCAAATTTAAATGTATATACAACAATAAATAATTTTAACAGAATTTTTTATGAAAGGGAAATGATTCTAATTTAAGGTTTCTCAATTGGTGGGTTCGAAGACCCTCCCCCCAGGAGTTCTAGGGTTAAGTACAGGACTAAAGAACTTTGGAATGAATCAATTCAAGTTTGACGAATGTCTCTGCTAATCGCGTCGAGAAGGGAAATTACACACATATAGAGATGTGACTATATAGTCGCTATATAGCAGTTTATGTGGATCACTTTGTTATAAAGCTAAGCTTATTTTAATTGCAGACTCAAGATTGAGGATTTAGGTAGATTAAAGTATTGTTTAGTAATGGAAATTCATCAATATGAAGGTTTGACAAAGCTAAAGTCTTGCAAACAAAATATACGAAAGATCTATTAAGAAAATTCAAAATGTCACATTCGAAATCTGCAGCGACTCCAACAGAAACTAGACGTAAATTAACAAGAGAGATGAAACCTGGGGTAGATAGCGAAGCACGAAGAATGGTAAGCATCCCCCATCAGTCGTTAATAGGTAGACTAAATGTATCCTTGCAGTGTGTATGAGGCCAGCCCTGGGTGTACGCCGTGAGAATCCTATGCCGTTTCAACAAAAATCCCATCTATAGAATATTGGAACGCTGCCAAGTGTATTCTTTGTTACCTAAAGAAAACCAAGAATTATGGATTAAGATTTGAAAGATTAAACAAAGACCAGTACGATGACAGGAGTACGTCGATTCAGATTGGAGAGGCAATCTTGACCAAAAATTATCTCAAATTGTATATGCGAGTTCAGCAATTTTTTGGAAATTGAAGTGGCAAAAAATGATAGCATTCTTGAGCATCGAAGTAGAATATACGGCAATAACCGAGGCTGTAAGATAGACGATTCACTTATAAAGTTTTTTCAATAAAATCGCGAACACATTACAAATAATAAGCTTGTAATGTTATACAACGATAGTCAGGGAGAGCTTGGAAAGTTCATACCTAATCCTATGTATCGTTCTTGCACAAAAGTTATTGAGATTAGACATCACTACGTAAGAGAAATGTATAATCATGGAAAAATTGATACAGATAATATTTCAACCGACCTTATCGTTCCGACTGATGCATATACAAAAGGCCTATGTAAACCAATAAATTAAAATTCTTTGATCGAAAAAGATCCGTGTTGAGAAGGGACGCTGAAACTGAAATATTTGTAATTCGCGGTTAATATGGACCTTCGAAATGATCTAAAATGCTATAGAACGGACGTAACTTCCGTTAAACGTCTTTATTTAAAAAGAAAAAAAATGGTAATCTTGTCGGTGTATTCCTCGTCCACCGATTGCGATGATTCTTAAATACGTTGTAAAATCCGCATTTTAAAGGTTTCTTTCTTTTTCCAATAACAGGTGATCGGCCTTAGTTTTTGAGATACAGTAGTTTCTCGATAATGTTCTGAGAATTGCCACATCACAGGCGAAAGTAAGTCCGGGAGTGAGCGAAACAGAGTGATTTCGTCACTGCTTATAACGCGAATGGTCGCCTCATTAAAACAGTTCCAATTGGAGGGGATAGCGAATAATATCAAAGGGAAAAAAGATGTAAATAGTAGCGAGGAACTATTGCGTTTGCAAAAAACTTTTGACGTTATACAATCGTACTCTGGTTATATGTACATGTCTGTGACACTATAAGAGTTGCTCGCGATTACCGTTTATTTACTGGTTTAAATGTACATAATTTTTAATACGATTAATTCCGGTCATCATAACTTACACCTTTAGATAGTTCTCATCAAATACTATAAGATGATAAAAAAATCTGAAAATTGTCATGTCCGTTAAAGTGAAATTCAGAAAGTTATAAAAAATTCATCCGTTATACATGTAGGAGAAAAAAAAGAATCGGCTGTTCGGATTGCCTAGACTGGGAATTTGAACCCGGGAATCTTTTTCGCTTGCCGGGCAACTGCTTTAAGTTACTCAGGCCCAACCGGTAACTCCTTTTCTCCTAGGCTGTTTACTAAACTCATACCGTGATCACCGGGCGCTGTTCCTACACATATGTTAAGTTGCTAGTTGTAGTTGGTCGTAGAGAAGCATTTATAAAATACATAATCATGGATGTGCATATATATAACCAGAGTATGATTATAATGTCAAAAACATTTTACTAATATCTCGAAAAATAAAATTATCTATTATTGGGGACAGGAAAAAGTTGTTTCAAATGTCCATTTCTACAGCATATTTAAAAATCATTGCAATCGGAGAACGAGGAGTACATCGATAAGTTGACTGAAAAGATTGTCGTATCTGTTCCGCATGCCAGTTCAGTCGTTTGTACGCTCACGTTGCAATTACACTTTGTAATATATGTGTAATAAAGTGTTCGATTAGTAAAAGTAGTTTAAGAAATAAGAAATTTCTATAAAAACTAAATATGTTATTCTTTTTACCATTTTTTATTTTTTTATGAGGAGCCACAAATAGAAGAGATACGTGAAAAAAATTTGAAAACAAAATAATGTGAAGCATCATGTAATTAAGGCTTCTTAATCGTGAATTAATCTATATGATAAATCTATTTAATTTGCTCGATAATCACAGTTACTGTATTCATACTAAAATATGTTGTGACTAAAGTAATACAGATTTATCTCATGCAATTTTATAAAATCCTGACAATACATATCTATCACAATGCAAAAAATGTTAATAGAATTTGTACATAAATACGTGGTTTCAAATAATACATATAAGTGATGAACATATATTATTGTTATTAAAATCTAATTATTTCCCAAATTTTTAAGATAAGAAATTAGTAATAAAGTTTATAACATTTAATAAGGTTACGAAGAAATCGGAAGATATAAAATTACTGTTACACTTTTCATTTGAGGTTTGATTAACAATAAACAATACATTCATCGCTTATAGTATTTTTCAATAATATTACATTTCATATACGTACTCTAATCAGTTTTAAAATATTTTATAGAAGTTTTATTACTTAATTAAAGTAAGTAAGTAATACATTTGACTCTCAATTACAAAAGAGTCAGAAAATCTGTCCTTCACAGCCTGTATAAGACTTTCACTTGAGATCTTCAAGTTTTTCAAGACATATGCTGATAGAGGATCAGAATTATGACATAGGATTTTTTAAAATAAAGAAAAAATTGATAATAAAAATAAAAATAAAAATTGATTTTGTATAACTGAATGCGTTAAGTATTGTTTTATCAACAAAACATGCATTACATTTTTCAATGCGACATTTTACTTACAACGCTCTTAACGACATCAATGTATGTTCTTAATTCATGTTAATGATATTACAGAAATGTATATCAGTATAAAATAAGTGTTACAAAAGGAACTCTTAAAAAAGTGTTTTATCTAGAACGCATACTATAGTGTATAAAACCTTCAGATCTGAATACAAGCATTCTGAAAGAATTAAAAAAAGTATGTTCATCGTCGAATGCATGTACAATATAACTCATGAAAGTTTATATAATTGTTTTTGTATGCTACCTCAATTTGTAATGAATTATAAGGTGGATATTTACTTTTAAAAATACTTTTTCCCAATTAACTAAGAAGTATACATTACAAATTTCCGTCACAAGTGACTTATGTATGTCACTGTTCATTATATCAGCAAAAAATATATATATATATAAAATTAAGTGTTTATAATATTATGCAATCTCATGACTACACAAATTTGAACAATTTTTTTTTACTTTATAGTTATACAACTGATTCCATTACTCTTAAATATCATTTAATAGCATTATGTATTATTTACTTTGATAATCATTATACCTTTGTATGTGTAGTCACAGTCATTTAACTTTTAGTACAATTCAGTTAATACAACTGTTACTGTAGGTGGTTAATATTAGCCATACATGTAACCCACGTTTTATTCAATTAAAGAAATGGATGTATGGCTTCTATGATGATTCTGCAGTAACTTCTGGTGGTGTACTTACAGATATTACTGCTGATTTGAATGCTGGAACAAATTCAGCTGCATTTGGATTTAATGTACTCTGAAAATAGATATTATTTGTATAAAATTTAATATTATATGCTTTATAATATGATTTAAATGTACATTTTTTGGCCTATACCTGTTTAGCAAGGTCATCATGCATTTTTAGATTATTAAGTTGTTGATAAAGTTCAGCACTATTATTTTCAGGCATGCTTGTAGCAGTGGACCAAGCAATAGAATTTGTATTCCGTTCATGTTGCCTTTCATCTTCCCACATTGCTTTTAAACATTCCTCTGTTAATTCTTCTTCCATTAATTGTTGAATCACCTATGTAGTAGTGAATAATATTATGTAAAAAATAATGTGATTAAATAGATTTATTATTATTAAAATAATATTTATTGAACCTCTTTATCGAATTCTTCCTCATTTTCCATCCAGAGGTACTCAGAAAAGTCACTTTCTTCCGTTCCTTGCACATCAATTTCAGAGTCAAAATTATTATCCATATAAGAGATGATCCCTGTTTCATTTCCATAATCGTTCCCCGAACGATTATTTGGAATCTTCATTTTCATTCCAAATATGTGTTTAATAAAACAGTGAATAGTCTATAAACAAATTAATTTTGTTTAAAGTTTTTACCTTGTGTTTTGAATCTGTATAATTGTATTTATACATTCTTTTTACATTAAACAACATTATGTTAACTTTTAATATCAGAAGTAATTATTATTTATATTATGTAAGAAATTTTATTAATAGAATGTTGGTTGTTAACCCAATGAAACACATTTTAATTAGAAGTAAGTAAATATTTCTGAAAGACAATTTTACATTTTCTTACACGAATAAAGCTTATGTGCGAGATATTTAAATATACAACTGCTCAGTTTTCACATATGGTAGTACCGATTATGAGATTACATTTTTTGTTATGCAAACTAATCAATCTTTGAAATTACTTTGAATTTACTGTTAAATACGTTAATAACTAATAATTTAGAACTATAATATTTATTCCATCGTAGCAATTGGATAGAGTAAAATATTGCTTGACAGATCTGTTACAAGGCGACCATTTTTAACTGTCTACTTTTAGTATCGACAAAGCAATATTTATTAATCTTTATTCATAATTGCACCGTGTATCTATTGTTATTATAAGAAAAGATGATAACCCAACAAACATAAAGTGTAAACATACCTTTTAATGGTGTAGTTTCGGATAATTTGTGATAGAAAACACGATTTACGCAGTTCATGGGTAAAATACGTGTCGTGCAACACAAATTAACCCTTGAAGTAATACTGGGATGGTGCTGCCACCACATACAAAAAGAGCAATGTACCTTTGTGCTCCAAAAGTTGATAAATATTGATTTTTCTTTGTAATTGATTTTGATCTAAATATTAAAATGATCAGTTCTTTATATTCAGATTTTATATTATTTATTTATTTTCATATATTTTGAGCAATTTTTAAATGATTTTTCCAGCTTTGTTTAATATACTTGAATGGAACAAGCTAAATGTAAAAATTGTTTTATTTTGTATATTATTTTTATACAGTATAATTTGTAATATGCCTAAGTAAAAAATTATTATAATTCGAATCTTCAGTTAAATGAAACCATATGTATGCTATATATTTCAAGTATCTAAATTCAGATAATTCTTAAATTTAAGTATTAAGATGAGTACATTTTTTAATCTTTACATATGAACGATATCTTTTAAAAGTTTGTTTTAAAGTTTTAGAAATTACATAAAATAATGCCAGAGATATGTATTGAGTCACGTAGTGAAAAGAAACCTTTCATGGTCATTGGCATTATTCCTCTTTTGACTTTTGCAGTGTATTTACATCGAGGCGCCTGTCATGCGATTGGTTGGCCTGGTTGACGTGCGTATGTTGACGTTTCATCAAAACAAAGCATAGTCGCACGTCTTGCCGAGCATTTTACAACGGTAATTCGTTGCGAATGCATCGTTTCTACGCTAACGTGTTTCGTGAAGGTGTTAGTTGACTATCCGTGCGTGAGTTATTAGCTTTTAAGTGAGCAAGTGTATGGGCCGTGATGTCGTCCACTGTAAAATTCACTTCAGATGAGATTCTAGGCGGTAAGTGCAAATTTGTTTCTTCGAGAGACGCGAGCAGATGTCAATCGAATGTTGCGGCCATTTCGCGTGCCGTAGCTGACGTATAAACAAATGCTATCTTACTTTCTTTTACGTCGTAGACCTATCTACAACAATGAGCTACCCTGTACAATTGCTGTAATAATGTCTGGTTTCTTTAAAATAATGCTAGCTTATGGTTGCTCCATTGTTCATGTAAAATAAAGATATTTGATTCTGATTTTAAAGATTTTGGCGCGATTGCATTTGCTATTTTTTAATCTAGTGTACCGGTGTTGATATATTATAGTATTGATATACCACAGGATATACTATTTCTAGCTAAAAATTCAGTGTGAGTCAGATGTTTAGAGTATGCAATTGTTTTGTATGCAAATGAATTGTAGCCCGCGTACAAAAAAAGTAGTTATATTGTTTGAGGGCCTTAATTTATGTTATCATAGAGATTTTTCTGTTTTCGTAACAAGATTTCGTATAGCTATAGTTGTTTTTTATATTTATTTATAATGGAGCTTAACTGCAATATTATCACTTGTCATTACTTTTGCTTCAGATAAAATTATCGAAGGTATTAAACTAGCAAACTAATTTTATATTCGTGTTGCTGTAATGCTTATGGAAATTTTTCAGAAGCCTCGCATGTATTTTCAGATTTTTATGATAAGAAAGGATAACTTTAAAATTCTGAATATGCGTGGAGGCTTTTATATACCTATGTATATACCATATAGAAATGTACTCAAACTTTTAGTAATCGAGGAATGATTGAATTTCAGTTCGAATGGTTTGAAATAAATTAATTTACATTCCAAAGAATTAAAAAGAAATTCGAATATTTTAATTTCCGACAAACTTGGTAGTTTATGAAAAAATTTTCATTCGATTGACTTCTTAAACTTTGAAGCAAGCATTCTAACCAAGATGAAGGTTGTAGGTAAATTTATTAATTTTTTTATCCAGTTTGTGTAATTTAACCTACGTTTGTGAAATATTTGAATTTTTATCTTACGATGCGTTCAATATTTAATTTATTCTTTGACATAGAATAGTCCTGGAAAACACAAACTGGGTTAGTGTCCTATAAATATTTCAGTTGTTCGAATAGCCTTAAAAGGGTTTTATAATGAACGTAGCAGTTGGTCAAGTTCACGAACATCTCGCACGTTCATTTCTCTTTTATAGTGTGCCTTTTTGTTTGAAATCTTTTATAAGGACTTAAGAAAATCGCAAGGAATCGTGAACGTGACCAATGTCAAGAAGTCATCATCAAATCTTATTATCGTGACGCAATGTTTGCTTGCGTTGCACGGTCAACAGGTATCCCCACGCGTATAATTGGAAAGCAATAGTTAGCGGTTGTAATAAATATAGCGGGTGTGGGTTAAATATAGCACAGTAGAGGCAAACCGGACGCTTGATGTGCCACAAATTATCATTTCCTGGGCAACAGAGTAGTCTCTTATAGGAAGATATGCACTAATAGGGGACTAAACTTGATATAAAGATATTTACGTGATCTTTCTCAGGAATGTAGTAGAACGACGTCACCACTTGAATATCGCTTCTATCGAGGAAGGTTGACCTGTTAGGCTAACTTAACATTAACATCTTGGAACGTGACTCATCTGACGAGCTCATTGGCCTTTTGTCCCTGCCTTAGGTAAACGTGACTGAAACCTCGTAGTTGCACCTGCGTTGCTTCGGGTAGGACAATAGTAGCTCTCTTGGTCCTTTATACCCTTAGGTCCTCTTTTATTTGTTCATTTTTATTAGGAATAAATGTAATTTCAGCTTACAGCAAACGAAAATCGAAAACCGGTGGAATTTCACATCAAATTATGATTAATCCTAGAATTTCTAGCGGAGAAATTTACAAGTTGAAACATTTTCCATTGAAACTATTTCTTTCGCGTATAAAATTTTCAAAAAATTATTAATTTTTTATGAAAACGAAAGGATAGATTTTACAAATCGGTAATGAGACTATATTATTTATTTCATTTTCAAGCTGTTCTTGTATGTTATATATTATATCATATTATGTTACGATTAGAACGGTAATAGAACCTCCCTGGAGTATCTCACATTTCGATCGTATTAAACTGAAGCAATACCGTGTAAATGGAAGTTTTTCCATATTTTTTCCATTGTGTTAAATTAAAACTGTGTAAATCGAGAATTACCTGTATGTTGTCTGAGCTATCTTTATTTATTCTTACGCGAATTTGAAGAATTCTGCCTTAGGTTTCCACCTGGTGTTAAAGATACCTCAACGATATCTTTTATAATAAATACAGTTAAAGTGGAGATAATAATTGGTTACAACAAAACTAGTAAATAATTTAACGGGAATCGATTGAAGGACCTCTACTACGTGCAAATCAGGCACCGTTCTCATTTTATTAGGTTGGGGGTAAGGTTCTGTCATATTTTAAATAGGCAGGTAACTTCTCTTGTAAATAAACAAAACATCTGGCTACTGAGTCATTGGGAATTTTTTTTGTTTTTTTACCTGCTGTATAATATAAAAGAAGTCCTTTTTTACTGTTCATCATTTACTTGTGATATTTAAAGTGAAAAACATGTCAGTAGATAAAGTGCATTTACGACACTGCATTTTGTACGAATTCCAAAAAGGAAGCAACGCATCGGTTGCATGTAAAAATTTATGTGCGGTATTTGGAAAAGATATTGTAAACGTTCGTACTTGTCAAAGATGGTTTAGTAAATTTCGTTCCGGGGATCTGAGCCTCCAAGAAAGTGATCGATCTGGACGACCATCCAAGATCGATAATGATGTTTTGCGATCCATGTTGGAAAATAATCCACATTTAACAAGTCGAGAAATTGCAGAAGAGTTTGGCATTCATCATACAACTGTTGGAGATCACATTAAATCTCGTGGGTTTGAGTTAAAGCAAAGTGTTTGGGTTCCACATGAATTAATGGAAACGGAAAATACGACAGAACTTTCCCTCCAACCCAATACTTAAAAATTTCTTATAACGCGTACTTTCATTTATAGTATATCTGTGAGCGTTGGTTCACATGGATGAGAGGGAATGCATTTGATGAGTGGGAGTACATTGTCTAGTGTATCCTTAAATAGTTTATGGTTTGTATATTCTAAAGTGAGTGTCCTATCTGGTGTACTACAATACTGCATTGTATTGTGTACGTACGATGTGTCCGAATGGGAGTTCAGTCGTGGTTGAGTCATGACAGAGTTGAGAGGCAGTTATGAAAGAGAAGCGAATTGCGGGTTATAGTATAAACGGAGACCAAAACAGAGTGAGCATAATCTTACAAAGTTGTATATTTAATTTGTAACGAATGAAAAACGTAATTATGTTCTCTGTGAGCGAGAACGAGCCCATTTGATTCCATTCTACCCATAATATCTCGAAATACGTAATTTTAATTGTTTATGTCTCTCAAATTATTGGATAACTTTATCTGATATTTTACGTCGACCATAAGGAATCATCCGTACACTGTTATCTTGCAAAAATTCGTTAAAATTGGCGAGGACCGGTTCAGGTTCTCTTCCCTTGTTAGAGTTCAGGAATAAGCGCTTAAATGCGATTCAAATTCAAATTCGAGTATTCTCAGAAAATTATATTTGCGATATAACGAGTGAATGCGACGGAAGTGAAATTTGATTACAAAATTTAATAATTTATATTACGGTAAATAGTGGTAAAGAAAGCAGCATGCATAAAGATTATCAAACTGTGGAGTTTATGCGTTTACAGAAAATTCAACTACAGCAGAACCTCTTATATAGAAGGAGTTCTATCGGTTAATAGGGAGACCAAAAGTATTCAGATAAAAAAATTTTCAAATAACAGAATAATTATTTTTTCATACATCAAATTTCATTTATTTAAATGGACAATAATGTTCATTTTCTCATGCAATGAAGGTTAACAGTTTGTTTAAATATCTGTGTATCCTGTATCTGTTTCACTATCAAAATTCATAACTTTTTAAAATAAAGAACTATTATTAGACGACACTCTGTCTGGATAATAAAATATCTGGGAACAATATTTGGATAATGAATGTTTGAATAAAAGAAGTTCTTGCGTATACAAAAAATTAGAGTACACATGGTATGCAGAAATATATCAAATGTCCTAAAATATAATACACGTTCAATTATTTAGTGCAATGCTTCTTAATCTGATTTGGTCTATGCACCACTTCATTACTTCAAAAATTTGTGCACCTCCACAAAGTATGATAGCCAATCATGTTTTGAGAAAGTATAATATAAATAAGTGTTTCAGTTAAGGGAAGGAATAATAAGTAAAATTGTGTTTAATCTAGATATACAATTCGGTATCTTTACAAGTAATAAAAAATTTTTTACTACACATATCGTTGGTGAGGGTAACGGATGGAAGTTTCTAATTGCTTCTCCCATACAGTAAGAATTACCCACGTTGAGAAACACTAATTTAGAGGGTGTGATCGATCTCTATCTAAGGTTGATTTTTTTTCCATGAAAGATCATTTTTTGAAATTTCATGAAAATTGGAATCTGCGTAAAAATCCGCAATCTATCGATTACAATAAAGTACGCCGAGTTTCTCTTAGACACGTTATTAAACAGAACGATATTTAGAGACGAGATCGCGAGGGGCCGTGCCTATCGTCGGCGTGTCGCCCGTAGGACGTTTGATTAAACTGTCGGGCCGAAGAAATAGGGGACACGTTCGTGTCTATTTTTAACCGTAACGCTCGTTGACGAACTTTAATTCAATTCATTAGGTCGCTGTGATTTCGTGACACCTGATGTTTCCTGACTATTTTCGCGTGCTCGTTTTGTCTACGTCAATGGAGGAGCCTTCTCGTGATCAAAGCATGTAATTGTACTCCATAACATTCGATACTCGCTGGTGTAATAAGAATTTGTGAAGAAAATTTGCAGAAAATTTAAGGCTAATTATTTAGAAAAGGGGGGGTCTGATCGATTTTGACGATTTTTGATTATGTTGTAGAAATCAATATTTTGAACAACTTTTTCCTATACATATAACCGCCGCTCGGCCTTAGTTTCTGAGATTATCGCAAAAAGCTATTGCTACTACTACAATGAATATTGCCTATAGCTGTGTGACTGTGATAGCGTGTGTGGAAGCGTCCAGTCGCCGGTTGTTTATGGTTTCTATACATACATCGAGGCGACCGGCAATCGACGCGTATAACGGGTGTGTTTAAAAACTCGATTTGAATAGCGGCCGGAATAAGAGAGCCTTTTTTTTCCGCGTGAAGGAAATCTTCCAAAGATACCTGACCACCCTGAGAGGGGCAGCCAGGTTATGCGGGATTTTTACCCACTAAAACCTCCACGGTGACCATCTACCGTGTTTGGGGAAGCACCGGGAACTCTGTAAGAACGCGTCCAGTACTTCCTCCGGAAAATTACTTCCTGCCGAAACCCGGGATTGAACCGGGGACATTTAGATCTTCAATCTAACGCTCTCCTAACTGAGCTATTTCGGCTCGGAATAAGAGAGCCTAACCCAAACTTTACTTAAACCTAACTATTCTACCTAGTAGTAAATAATTTACTGGAATAGAATTCTTTAACAGCAATGCGTTCAGTAACGAGATCAATGCAAAACTAGATTTAGCTTGACAAATTATACATTATTCGTCGTTGGTCCCTATACCGTTATTTATTAGAAACAAGAGATAAGAGACGATCGTGAGCTGACGCATACAGAGTCACAGACGCGTACATATAGATAGAATTCATCTCCAGTTTTGACGACCTTTTTCTGGACATAACATAAATTACTAAGAAACAGAGCAAGAAAAGTTATCCTAGGTAACCGTCTTAAAAATCAACCAAAAAAAGTTGATATATGTAAATTAAAAAAAAAAATATATATATATATATATGTAAATTTGTATGGCTACGTATGTTTATATTAAATTTGTTAGTCTAATAAGTAAAAACTCATTCTAAAAGCGATATCTCTTTGACTGTTGGAGATCAAATGATTCTTTTGTATATGTAAGTGTATCTTAAAGGCTGTAATAAACATTCATATTCAAAAAAAAAAAAAAAAATAGATAGAATTCATTGTAGTAGCAACAATTGTTATGAGGAAAAATCTCGGAAACTAAGGCCGAGCGATGGTTATATGTATAGGAAAAAGTTGTTCAAAATGTTTATTTCTACAATATATTTAAAAATCATCGAAATCGATAAGACCCCCCTCCCTTTTCTAAATAATTACCAATTTAAGAATTGATTCGATAACTCTTATTTTGACCCGTAGTGAAAACCTGTACACACTTGTGCATTTTGAAAGAAAGTTTTGCGGTAAGTGTCGCCGTTATTGTTTTTATTGATTCAATTGACAGTGTTAATTCTTCGTTGTTTATTTGTTTTGCAATAAATGTTGCTGTTATTATTTTTACATATAACACTTTGTTATACCGCGAGGCGACAGCGTTGATTTTTCATTGTTTGTAATAGAGCGATAAAATGAAAACCGTTCACGGTGAACGGATATGATTTACGATTTGGGTCAAAATGACCCGGTGTTCGATGTACGGAAGTTAATAAACATGACGAGTTAACTCGTTGTAGACTAATATACGTTCACGCGTAACATCGAACGCCAAGAGGAGAAAATAATAAAAAAATAATAAAATACCAGAGTATTAAAAGTTAAAGAGAACTCCATAGGTAGTGTCTGATCCGGAAATAAAAATTAAATAAAGGAAAACGAAGGAACGTAAAAGTTGATTTGACGTTTTGTTATCGTAAACTTTAATTTTGCTATTTATATTTAAATCTGTACGATCTAATGGTACCTTTTAATTCACCTAACCCTTTTATTCTAAACTTCATCGGGATTAAACTTGTTGGCCCCTTTCATTTGTATCTATATCTTCGAATAATAGATTGAGTGCTTTACTAAATTGATCAGAAAGATAAACAATAATAATTCATACACAATTATCGTCAATTTTATGATTATAATAGAAGGATTACGGATTCCACTCGCACGCTCAGAATCAATATATTGTTCGTGTTTTGTGTTTACCACGCGGACACTATAGGAACGTTTCGTATGAAAAATACATCAAGGTATTTCAACTTTATTGGGGGTAACGCAAATTAATTTATAAATTTGTAACTACGCTGGCGGATAGTGTTTTCTCGATCGATGAACCTCTCTGTTAATAGGTTAATCGCAGGGTTTAACCCAGTGCAGTGGACTGTAATCTTATCGAAGCACCTAACACTTTTGACTACATCAAAAATTTATTTAACACGTTCGTCGTCACGTCATCCATATTTGGGTGACGCTCTTCTTCTTAAAGTTAAATAGGATTTTAAATTGGAATTTTAAAGGGAATCCAATGGAATAAGCATTGAAGTATAATATATATGAATATAAAATACATCAAATAAAAATAAAAAATAAAAATTTTTGCTGGTTTTATATTTTTTTATCGCAATTTTCTATGCAATCGAATTTGGGCCCAGTGAGAAACTTAACCGAATCACGCCTTAGGGCGACGAACGTGTTAATACTAAACTCACTAACGTCGTAAATCAGTGAAAACAAAAAATAAGTATAACATACGTATGAGTTAGTGACTATGATAGTGATCAACAATTGACTGAATGAAAGTCAATAATTTAGATGAAAGTCATTTTACTAATTGAATTGTATTGAATTGAGCTAAAAAGATGCAAATACAAATTATAGACAAATTGTTTAACACTATTCCTACCACAACCGGTCAAATGACCGTTTTTAAAATTTTGATTAAAATTTCATGCATACAATGTAATTGAATCGCCTTTAAATTTTAGACTTTACTCAAATATACGTATAATACATTTTTCAATATTCACTTCTTTTTTCATTGTTTATTTTTTGAAAAAAATTTGTAGTCTCTCTTACGTGGGAATGTCGCGGTAGAAATAGGTATTCGTGAAGTGTCGGTAGGAATAGTGTTAACTTACATCACTTTCATAATTACCGGCACATATCTTTTACTAAAAATTACGCATATATATAACTATTAAGGGTTACGATTAGAGTGTTGAATAGTAACAAGAAAAGAAAGCGATTGTTATAAAAGAAATGGCACTTATAAAAATTATAATGACCGATGTAACCTTACATAGTAAATATATAAGTAGATTTATGATAGATCATACCCTTCTTTTTGCGGAGCTTCTTGTAATATTTCAAAATTTTGTAGATTACCACTGGTTTAACACTCTCAATAACACAGGTTTTGTTTGCCTATGCGCGCCACCACTGTTCTTTCAGTTCATCGGATGTCACACTGTGTTCTATCAAAATCGAGACGATTTTTTATATGTCTAGAACGTGCAAAAGGTTTTGAAAAAATTCAGTGAGTTACTCTTAAGGGTATACAATTTGAATATTCAAAGGAATTTAAAGAAGTTTCATATTCGCAAAACCAGCGTTATGAAAGACTCAGTGTGCCACCGTAGGGTTAACTGATTGCGGTTGTCGTTGAATCTGCCTCTCCTTGTTTGACAAATCATCTTCTATGTATACCCCTTGCTTTAGTTCCTTTTTCTTTGCCATAATTTCTCTCTTTTCACTCCACTTTTCCAATTCTGCTATCACTATCTTTCTTCCTCCTGCTGTTTCAACTTTTGTTGCTTTCTTAACTTTTATTTCAATCTCCAACTCTTTCTTAATAAACTCCTCTGTCTCTTCTACTGCATCTTCTTTCTTCCATTTCACTCCTCTAATTACAATATTATTTTTCCTTCTCTCTCTGTCCCTTTTTTTCTTCTTACCATTCTAACTCCTCTATCCTGCTTACCAGCATCTTCTTTTCTTCTTCCCATTCCTTTCTCTCCCTTTCTCTCTCCTTCTCTCTATGTTTTCTTTCCTCGATCAGCTCATTCCTTAATTCTGTTATCAGTTCTGCCATTTGTTCTTTTATTCCTTCCATCATTCTTCTCATTTCCTTCCTTTCCTTTCGGGCTCTCTGCTCCTCTGCTTTTCTCTTCCAGAAATTTCTCCATCACTTTCCCTTCTGCTTTATCCGAAGCTTTCCTACTGCTTAGCTGTCTGTCCACCATGTTTCTCTTGCTTTATCTTATTGTGATGTTCTCCTTTCTGTGTATCCACCTTTTCTTCATACACCTTCTCTGACCGTCCTAACCTCACTTTCCAACCTCTCTATTTCTTCCTACTTCCTTACTGTACCCAGTGCCACTTATTACCCAGTGCTTTCCTTCCCTCCTGCTTTTTATTATTCTTTCACCTTATTTCCGTATCCCTCGCTAGCCTTATTACTTTTATTTTCTCCTTTTGTTCTGCCTTGCTCTAACCACGTGTACCCTTCTGTCCCGCCAAACCGGAAGTCGATTGCGGTTGTATTTTCTACAGACATGGAAGTCGTATTGGTCGGAATTATCTTTGGGTAGCGTGCATTTCCTCAATCACTGCCAAAAAAACATATAAAGTTTGCCATGCAGTACACAGTTGGAATATTACTTCCTGGTACTTTTTCAGTGTCACTGTCACTTAACACATTACCGATCGCTAGTGATTCAACAGACGCACTCCCGATCGATCGATTTTGGCTTGGATGCATCGCAAATGGTTTTATTATTAAATGATATTTTCATCACTTAATTAACCGTTTGAGTCCCAAGCAGCGCGATCGCGCTGTTGAGATTTTATGTCGAGAAAACCCAGCACATTTCGAACGTTGTACACAACTGACGGTGCGTTACTGATTGTCGAAACGCGCTCAGATTTGCTGAAGCAAGTACATCACACAACTCCTTTTTATGTAAATAGTACATTTTACAATAAGTATAATAATACTATAATAATTTAATAATACATTACAAAATAAAAATTTAAATGCAAGCGCTATTGTGCCGCTTGGTATTTCTCGACATAAAATAAAAGAAGCGCTATCGCGCTGCTTGGGTCTTTTTGTACTCATTTAGAGAAAGCGTGGCCGCGCTGTTTGGGATTCTTCGACAGTGTTTTTTCAATACCCCTTGGGACACAAACGGTTAATATTGTAATATTTCTTCACAGTATCCATATAATATCGCTCAGAAACCTGTTACCTTTGTTATAAAAGAACGTTATAAAATTTACAAACGAAGCATGCAAAAAGCCGATTAATAGACTCCCGATCGGTAAAGTGTTAAATGCAATTTAAATTACAAATAGGTCTTGATTAATACGATTTTAAATAATACGATATTCGATTTTAATACGAACTGTAAAATGGTACCAGGTCGCGTTTAAAGCGAACGAAAATTTGATTAACTCGAGATGAATGCGATAACGATACCGAGGAACGAAAACAAAATTGTTTACACTCGAGAAATTTTGAATGTATTTCTCTAACCGTGGATTAATGGAGTAAAGTAATTCGTGTATAATATTTCAAAAACAAGAAAAGAGTACAGTTTATGTTGATAAAAATATGTTAAGAAAGAATAAATATATTTTCATTGTAGTTCAGTAGACACGAATGAATTTGCATATTTCACATTTCCATTAAATCGGAGACAATTACTATACTTGTAGTATTCATATATAGTGCAAATTCGAATAACGCGATCAATCCCTGTGATTTATTATTCCGCACTAATCGAGACCTCTATACTTCGATAAGCGTTACAAAGTTGTTCCGTTCAGTGCGAGTGCCTTAGCGATTTAGTGGTCCGTCAAGCAGAGGCGTAATTACTAAAAATGAACCCGTATCGAAAAGGTTAAACGTGATTTCGCCTTTACGAGAATCGAAGCACGTTATTTAACCGTTTGGCTGCGGACGGATATTTTTGGACCTTTGCCAAAATTGCGGCACTAATTGCGCGTGTATAGAAAAAAGTGGAAAACACTTTTCATACAATAAACTCACTTGTGTTGCATTGCAACAACAAAAATTAAAAAAAAATACCATTTATTTACTTAAATCTGTAAATTCATTCTGTGGATAAAAGTAGCAAAAAGCACTTATAATTCACTTGAATTAACACAAATAATTTTTTCTGATCCTTTACACGAGTGGTTTGCTATACAAAGCGCGTGAATTCCCTTTTTGCAAATAGAATCAATTAAGTTTGAACGTGTAACTCCTCTACCATGTTTATTGCTGCATTCCACGCACCGCCGCAAATTCCATCCAGATAGATTTTCAAGATTAAATCTTTGAAATATGTAGTATTATTAACAAATAGAAATCATATGCTTCGCAGACGCATTGAGCTTTACTGGACGCACAACTGTTACTGATTCAGAGTAGCATTATTCCGCTTTACGCATATTTGGCGTAACAAAAAAGCAGCGCTATCGCGCTTCTCCGCACTCAAACGGTAAACGAGGAAGCTTCGCAAACGAAGAAATTTTGAATATACTGATATCGAGTGACGGTGCGCACTGACCTACGTCAAACCGCGCAGTTGTTTTGATCATAATACGCGATGATTAAGACATTCTTGTGCGAGAATATTTTTCAAACAGCTGGAATAAAGAATCAGTTCATTATCGTGTCCACCTTCTTTATATTAAATATATATACATATTTATACACATGTATAATACAAGATGGGATGATTTGACCAATAATATATTCATCAAGCTGTTCCACAAGTGATTTCGCTTTAACCGTTTGGCTGCTGACGGATTTTTTCGGACGTATGCCAAAATTGCGGTACTAATTGCGCGTGTATGGAAAAAAATGGAAAACACTTTTCATACAATAAACTCACTTATATTACATTGCAACAACTTAATTTTTTTTAAATACCATTTATTTACTTAAATTTGTTTTAATTCATTTTGTGGATAAAATTGGTAGAAAGCACTTATAATTCAGTGAAATTAACACAATTCATATGTTCCGAAAACGCAACGAGCTTTACTGGACGCACAACTTTGACTGATTCAGAGTAGTGTTATTGCGCTCTCCGCAGTTTTGGCATAACAAAAAAGGAGCACTATTTATTGCGCTCTTCGCAATTTTGGCGCAATATAAAAGGAGTGCGATAGCGCTTCTCAGCAGTCAAACGGTTAATATTCAACGTATTATAAAATGTGTGGTTAAGAATGCGTTTATCAGTTTCATGAATGATACAATATTATGTTTTTCAGTTGATCCTCGATACTGTGATACGAAACAAAATGTAAAACCTCTATACTGTACAATAGATATTTCCAGTTCATAAATAATTTGTAATTACATTTATTAACACGTTCCCTGCCGTGGAAAATTTTCTCCCACGCCGGAAACAAGCCTTTAAAAAAAGGCATATTTTTAACAATATTTTGTCAAATAAACTAAAAATGATTGCTTTTCTGGTTTAAATTTATGAAGAGATATGCCTTTCTTTTAAATTTATGGTTTTAAATTACTGAAATATTGTGTATTATACCACAAAAAGCATGTTTGTGTTAACCATAAAAAGAACGTGGGGCGTATACGCCCCACGCTGGCCTGAACGGAAAGTCTTTAACCCTTTGACTGTTAAAGGCGTATATATACGCCTTCATAAGTCCATCAATATATACGAAAGGCGTATATATACGCCCTCACAAATCCATCAATATATACGAAAGGCGTAAATATACGCCCTTTGTATTTTGTTACTATAACACCTTTATTACTGTTTTACCGATTAATTCAACATGGAATTTATTGTCCTATGCAACCTAGCAATTAAATATGCTATTATTATTTGCCATTATTATTTTTTAAATCCTAAGAATGGTATCAAATTTCCGGGTACTGTTTTGGTCACTAGTCAGTGGACAAGTCACAGCGACTGACAAGCGAAAAACGCGCCGTCCATATTGATGGATTCGTCCGAGAACGGGCCGCAGTCAAAGGGTTAAAACAAATGTCCGGCAGGGAACGTGTTAAGCTGAAAAAATAGTGTGCGATCGGAGGATTAATTTTATAATTTCTCCTTTCCGACGAAACAACATCGTTTTGTACGTATTTGATGTTTAATTCAGATTGAAGAAATGTAGGCAATAAAGAAATAATGTGTCATCGATTCTCAATCAGGCACTTAATACCTTGGTGTACACTGCTGTCGCCTTAGATGTGCATTACTCGGGATCGAAGAGGAACATTTATCGAAATGGGAAACGGCACGTTCTTTTGTGTTTCGTCGCTCAATCGAACTTAGAAAGAGATATTAACCACTTGCGCTACGATTTAACTTTCGGTAGCCGAGCCACGTTCTACGATATAAAGTGTGATAAGGCGTTACATTGACGCCGCACTGTGTCTGCGAGCGCAAATCTTTAACCAGTGCATTAGCACGTTGGTAGGGTCTGACAAAGAATTTACACGGATAGGAATAAATATTCACGACAAAAATAAAATTTTATCAATTAATAATCTACTTTTGTATGGTAAATTTCAAAACAATTTGAAATATGTAATGCCGCAAGGCATTTCTTGCCAACTGTTAGCCGACGTGGCGAATACGTCGTTTTTGTTTCTGCGACAAATACCTGTCGACGTGGTATACACGTCGCTGGCGGTTTTGGAACAAAAGCATCTCGACGTGCGTGGCACGTCTTTATAGCGCAAGTGGTTAAAAGAAAGACGAAGAGAAATTGAGCTCGGTCGCGGAGAAGTGTAGTGCGATACGAATAATTTGTGTGACGCATTATTAACACGTTGCGTACCAAGCGTGATTATGTTTTGTTTCCTACCGGCCCATGTCGTTTCATGCGACATAGTATAATATAATATGTTATCCTATATAAATTAATAAAAAGTAGAGTATTATTTGTGTATTTTTTATATTTTTACGCTGTATATTCTATATTTATACTTCAGAACTTGTTCCATTAAATTTGTTTTCAAAATTCAATTGAAAATCTTATTTAACTTCAACAAGAAAAGCGTCACCCATATATGTAATTGAATACGGGTGACGCGGTACACAACGTGTTAACAATAAGGAGGAACTTTTTTGTTTTTCGTTCTTTTTACATAATATTTTTCCAGTATATTAACAACATTTTTCTGATTAAAATAAAACCAAACACGATATGATTTGGATCATATTTACTTACGTATAGCAAATTCCAATATGCAATTTACATTTTTTTTACGTAAATAAGTATAATCCAAATTATGTGGTGTTTAGTCCAACTTATCAGAAAAATATCAGTAATGTACTGAAAAAATTGTTATGCAAAACAAACGAGGAATAAAAAAAGATTTTGCCTTATATGTTAGCACTGACTCACACGGTTATTCGAAGTCAATTCTCTGTTTTTCTTCGTTCTTCTATTTCTATCTCTTTCTACGTTCAGCTGAGCGCAGAAAAAATCGGAACATGTCCCCTTTCGATAAATGTTCCTCTGTGGTTCCTTAAGATGTACAGTGGCTCTAAAAAGTATTCGTACACTATGTCACAAATAAATTCGTTTAACCCTGAAATTCTGATTTACCCAATGGTAGTTAGATGAAAAGAAGAGATTAACCCCTTGGCCTACACGATATTTGCATAGTAAACAAGAATGTCGGTCGTGCGTCGTGCCATTCAACTGTTCAGTCGTGTACCCGAACTGCCGCAAAATGTATACTTTTTATGACACATATATTTCAGTGCAACGAAAGGAATTTTAAAATAATAAACAATGTTTAGGTACAAATAGTAATTTTAAGACGTCTAGGGTGTAATCATAATCAAAGGAAAAATATTCGATGTGGAATAACTCCAATCGCTTGTTCTAATAATAATACGCGGCATCTTATGCACAAATTCCACACCACGAGTCAGACTTGTGGTTTTCGCGTATGGCACAAATTCTTTACCACGAGTCAGACTCGTGGTTATAGGTCAAAGGGTTAATTTATACGTATACTGTTACGATTTACATACCCACAAAGTTTTACCAAATACTTCTGTCAGACTCAAAATTTCAAGGTTAAACGAATTTATTTGTGACATAGTGTACGAATACTTTTTGGAGCCACTGTAGTCTTCTTCTGTAGTTCGGAAGTTTCGTTATTGCGTTCAAATATCTTCGAAGATCATCGTTATCCAGTCACCGCCGCCAAGAGTTCATGCCGTTCGACGCTCACAATTATCGTCAATGTTCACGATAATTGAGCACGTTCGCTTAGACGCGTTTACGTATGAGAATGTATCGAGAATAGAACGGCAAAGAGAGGTGGGAAAGAGAGTTGTTAGTGTCGTGTTGTTTTCCACGTTCAATACACACAGCTGGTATCGCCGCGATGCATTTGCGAAGTCAACACGCGTGGCCTTGCCGTGGTGCATGCGCTAGTTTATTCCGATTGAACAAAGGTGTGCGTATATGTATACGTGTGCAGCTCGTTTCGAGCGTGTATAAGCCTCGCGAAATTTCCTTCCTCTGCCTCTTGTAACGCACGGCTTCGAAGGAGCTGAAATTAAATTCCCGTTGTAACCACTGATCGCTCTCGTTCACGGCGATAAGCGATATCAGAAGCGAGGGAGAAGAATTAACCAGTTCTTATTACTGTTCAACAACGACATTTCTTGCTTCGTTTCCTTCTCTTTCTCCTCTTTCTACTGCTCCTCCTCGAGAGTGTGCACAGTTCCACATATTTCTGCAGAATCCGGTATCTGATGAAGTTCGATACTTCCACGAGGTTGCGCAATCTGCTCATATCTATCTCGACCATGTCGTAGAAAAATACACGATGACGGTTTTCGATCTCCTGCGGGGACACGGTGCCATTCTTTAAACACGATTTAGCCAGCATCTTCCACTGTTTCGCACGAAAATTTGACTCCAGGGCATCGCCCCGCTGGTCGTGACATGTATTGATTTGAAATTGTGAGACTTGAACTGCGTCGAATGAGAATACGAAAGAGAAACGATCGTCGATTATATGTTTCGCGGTACCGATTATTTTCTTTTTCTTACGTCGATAACCAAGGGGAGGGTTCACTCCGCTGTATGCACGCTTGATAAATAAAAATCTTTAAAGCCGCGTCTACACCGAAAATACGCAGTGGAACATTTCCTTAATGTTCCGTGTTTCTTGAAAAAAGTTCTCGAAAAGTGTATCTACAAATCGTAATATGTAGTTAAACTGACCTGACAAACATGAAATAAAACAGCCTTACTCTGGAATGCTAGTCAGTTCGGAAAAATAACATTTAATTTTTCCGACAACTGTTTATCATTGGAGAATTATTTACAACAGGTAGAAAATTGGTATTCCTGCAAACGACCGTTGCTGCAGTCTATTTTTAGACAGAATTTGTAAATGTTAGTGGAAGAGTAAAACTTTCTAGTGCATAATAAAATACATAGTTTTTCATATTGAAAATTGTCTTCTTTTAATTTTTAAATAATAATTCCTTTCGACCCTATATCCCAATGGTCGAAATAATTGTTACTCGATTGTGCTTCAGCGTAGACATAGCTTCATGTCTTATGAAATTCTGAACGTTGATTATACGAATGTTTTTTGACGCAATAAAATTGTAACGTATCCAGCATTTTTGTTGAACAACCGTACATCAGGATTTTATGCGAATCGATGATTATCGAGGATTATTCATCACAGAATATTCCATTGCTAGAATCCGCTTATCAAAAAGGATTTGTCGGTTCAGATAATCGATGTTATACTGTGTGTACAGGAATATAGGTTTAAGGCAAGATATCCGACGAAATGAAATGAAAAGAAAGAGGGGCATATATATTTGGAATGATAGGCATGGAAAATAGTGTCTCTCTGTCCTGAACCTTTGTTTGGCGAAGCTTGAATTGTGTATACAAGCGAACTTGTTACTGTAATTATCATTTACGGTAGCAGGACAGTATTTACTTTCTGTTCGTGGATGCCTTGTGATTATGTGTGCCACACGGTTTATCGCGTTCCACACGCCTGGCATAATGTTAATAAAGCGGAACAGTAAATGATGTCATTCGATGACCATCTGCCTTCTGCTACCATTTCATTTGATAATTAAATCAGCCGCTTAAAAATCGAATCGCTGAATGTATTTATTTATTCAGTTTGTATGGGCTGCTTGATTCACGCATTTATCGAATATTTTGGTTGAATACGGTTCTTGTGTATTAAATAGTTCAGGTCAGAACGGAGGAAACGAGCGGATAATAATTATTCTGATGTACAGTGGCACCAAAAAGTATTCGTACGCTGTATTATAAGAAAATTCATCTACTTCTGAAATTCTGATTTCAATGAAACTTTATGTGTGTACAGAGCATGGTGTGTTATTAAATAAAAATTAAATTTAATCTAGTAATTTTATGATGGCTAATAAATTATAGACAATAGATTTAATTTAAAGGAAATTGTTTAGTAACGATGAAAATTTCCCCCTTATTAAGATATAAAATTAAATTTAATCTAATAATTTATATGATGGCTAATAAATTATAGACAATAAATTTAATTTAAAGGAAAATTTCTTAGTAACGATGAAAAATTTCCTCCTTATTAAGATATAAAATTAATTTAATCTAGTGTGTCCTGCGTGGAGCAATTTTTTGGCGGCAAAATATCTTTTAAGGGGGCTGATAACGAATTTCAAAGTTTCAGCGATTTTTCACGTTTTGAATACAAGCTTTTCTGTGTTCTTTTTTTATGGCAGGGCGATAGAGTATTAAAAATTAAACATTTTCTATTTGAAAGGTTTTGCTTCATCAAGTACCGTTACAAAGTTATCTTTAAAAAATGAGAGAAAACTCAGAAATTTCAACGCTGGTTTCACCCCTTTAAAATGGCATTTAGATGAAAAGAAGAGATTAATTCATACGTATACCATTACGATCTACACACCCTCAAAGTTTTATCAAATACTTGTATCAGACTCAAAATTTCAAGGTTAAACGAATTTATTTGTGACATAGTGTACGAATACTTTTTGGAGCCACTGTATATTTCATAGTAAATTTATGTTAAACACTATCCTTGGTATAATTGGTGCAGTTTACATAGTCGATGTATTTGGTGCAATTTCGCATATTTTATACATATATTCCGTATAGTTGGATATACCACATAGTCGTATAACGCGAGGATTTCCCGCCATGTATTTCTGTACTGTGAAATTTATAATGATTCGTACGGTTCATCATTAATTCATAATTAGAATTAAATTATTTAACCATAGATTCTTATATCCATGGACCAACTTTTGCCATGCAAGAGAGTTGCCATAAGTCATTCAGAATTTCTTGAGAGAGCTTTGAAAACCAGAAAAAATGCAAGTTCTAGAATCATTACTGTTTTCTTCTAAAATTTCATACTTTACGTCGTTATATCTTTATAGCGACAGGAATTTGGGCAAATCCAAGTAGGTCATTTTGAAGAGTGTTCTTTCAGCTATAGGAATATGTATAAATTTTTGGAATACACTTATTTTAACCTTTGAAAAATATCGTAAAAGGAATCCCTATGTTTTTCCGCTTTTATTTTCATTTACTGACGATTATAAAGCGAAGGTTACGAGAGGTTACGACGAATTTTGTATGAGAGCATTCGTTGGAACGTACTGAAGATATCTGCAAAGGAATTTCTTGCGGAACCATGCAGACCTAAGAATTATAACAATAAATACACAGTTAAACGCTGAAATCTCTTGAAAACCGTTATGCTTCGGGTCGTTATGTTTCGATGTTAAGTGAAAGCTGTTTGTTTTTGTATTATAACCGGAATGGTGACTAAAGTACAACTATACTGAGGTATTTTAACACTTTACCAACCGGAAGCCTATTAATCGGCTTTTTATATGCTTCAGTTTGTAAGTTTTGTAATGTTCCCTTACATGAAGGTGACTATTTTGAGCAAAATCGTATATATGTATACTGTAAAGGGATGTTAAACTATTAATTATTCAAAGGAAATCATTGTGTTCGATTTATTAATGATGTATCCCCTGCGAAGTGAATAAACTGATCAGGAATAAATTGATTGACGAGCGGTTGGTAAAGTATTAAAATGTTGTTAGCCACCTTAAAATTAACATATTTGCCGTTAAGTCAGATTTACGATATCACCGCATTATTTCGGTTTTCAAACATATTTTAAGCCATTTTCATTTATTCCGCTTACTATTATACTGATTTTGCGAACAATTAATAGTGGATATGAAATAAGGACAGAAGAATTTAAAAAATACTGCTTACGAACTGCAAAAAGATACGTAGAATAGTACAATTGCAATTACATGCCGGTCTTTGCACTTAAAATTCTAACTCACGGATTGAACATTATTGAAAACGCTATCATACTCATTGGAACACTTTCCGAAAAAGCTTGAGAAGCAAACAACAAATACATGAAATGTTATAAGGAACACCATACTCAAAAAATATCGCGGTCTGTTTCGCCGTTTAATTCAAAATTTGGTATTATTTATTTATTTTTTTGTATTTTAAATGCTCCAATGGTGATGAGGTTATTATTATAAATAAATTTTACTTGATACCATTTGAGGAATAATTATGAGTCACACATGAGGCAAGTATAATCATTTTGAAAAGAATTAAACTACAAATTAGACTTTCTACATAAAAATGGATATGAAAATCGGATTCTACGACATTAGAAACCTTATAAAACCACTCCTTTTATAGTGAATAATGTAAAAATAAAAGCATTTTGAATTAAGTTCGTGTTTTGGGCGATTCGGACCACTGTGCGTCGGTATTTTCGCGTTTGCATTAGAAATCCTTTTGAATAGAAACACGAATGTCCTACAAATGGTTGGTGTAAGATTATTCTTGCGTGTGTAGGTGTGGGCATTGGGTCGTTCAACCGTTCGCGATGCTGTTGCACAACTGCAGAACGTAGCAAGTTCTGTTTCTCGTTGGCGTGACTTCTCATTTAGTTTAGCCGAACAGTGTTGCAATTTCGAAGCGCACAGAATTCTTTTTTCCTTTTCCGTAAGACTTACAAAATACGGTTTTGATCGCTATCGAGAACCACAGTATCATAGATAATGAAATAAGAAATCTGCCGCAGATCACGTACACCGCGTTACGTGATTTCGCAATACCTGTATAGTCTTCCGCTCACTTGAAGTCCCGCGGAACGGCACAGGGACAAAAAGGGATTGGGTCGCCCATCCTCACCTGAGTCGCACGTTCTGAACCTTAGCCATGCACTCTGCCATAGTAGTAGGAATAGATTTCGATTGCGTCCTTATCTCAATATGTATATAAATATAAAGCTTAGAGATTATAAACTATTAATGTCTGTTTTATCTCATAAGAGTTATTTAACCCTTTGCACTCGGTTGTCCCCTCTCATGGGACATCGTAATCCTAGTATATGATAGTTTCGCAAATTTTCAGACTTTAGTTCAGACCCGGACGTTAAACAGTCATATATGTAAATTTTAGTATACGACTTAACTGAACTAAATGAAGTTTAATGTACGTGAATCATAGTAAATATTTCGAATTTGAAAATTTTTAAAGTTAGTATCATTAAACGACTAACGGTCACCTCTCGAGTGCAAAGGGTTAATATAAAAAAGGATATTATGTAATATTAACCGTTTTTCTATAGGTAGAGCAACAAAGATGATTTTGAAATACAATTAATTTTCCTTAATGGAATCAAATATTTTGTTTGACATAATCCGACTTAACTTCAGTCATTTTCTACAAAAGACTATTAACTCTTTGAAGCACAAAGTTTCAGAGAAAACATAGATCCATGTTGCACAGAAATTTTATTGCGTTTTAAATTAAACGAAATTGGTATATTTTTATTAACAAAGTGCTGACATGTTAAAACTTCCCGACACAAGCGAACATATTCATAACATGTTTTTTATGGTATTATCAACTCCTTTACTTAAATAACACTAAATATAAACCTATGCGCATGCAGTTATTGCAATATTTCGAGGTGGGTCTAAAAATGTCCCAGCATGCATTACCGTGCATCAAAAAGGTGGGACATTTTTAATCCCACCGTGCCCCAAACAGTTAAGCCATGTTTCCAAAGAGAACAATGTTCCAAAGGTATTACAATTTGATATTACTAATACCACATATAATAATTCTACTGATAACCAATGCTTTCCTAGTATATTGTAAAAATTAGCAAAAATTGTTGTCTTGCATTGGATACGTTAGATCTGCGCCAATGGGGCTCTGTCTGCCACGTTTTTCTCATTATCTCTTTCTATCGTGCTGACTTCTTTGTCAGTCAGCCCACATGTATCTGTAACTGCCGTGACGAATAGCGAACTAGAATTGAATGTGTGTGTGAAAATAGGTGTATCCCTTCCATTTTTCTCGCATTCCTATCGCGGTACTTCAAGTGAGCGGAAAGACAGCACGTATTCGATTTCCCTCCAGGGGACATCGATTGACCGTAAAGATTGTTTCGCTTCATCGATCGATCAGATCGATGTTTCATTATAATTGTCTATTATTGCGTTACGAACGGGTTCCTGTAATTCGATTAATTAACGCAGAAGAAAAACGCGGATATCGGATCTTCTATTCCTTGAAATACAAACGACCAACACTTCGAACAAGATCCTGATCGAAGTGGATGCATATTCTAATATTACGATTGTTTGGTCATTAACCCTTTGACTGCGGCGCGCTCGCGGACGAATCCATCAATATGAACGGCACGTTTTTCGCATGTCAGTCGCTGCGATTGGTTGTCCACTGACTAGTGACCAAAACAGTACCCGGAAATTCGATACCATTCTTAGGGTTTAAAAAATAATAATGGCATATTTAGTTGCTATGTTACATAGGACAATAAATTCCATGTTGAATTAACCGGTAAAACAGTAATAACCTTTTGCACTCGAGAGATCACTGTTGGTCGTCTAATAGTATTAACTTCCCAGATTTTTAAGTGCAAAATATTTACTAAAATTCGCTTATATTGAACTTTATTTACTTTAGTTAAGTCATATACTAAAATTTACATGTATAACTGTTTAACTTCCAATCTGATTAATAAACAAACTAACTAAGGTCTGAAAGTTTGCGAACCTATTGCTTGGCGACCCACAGTCGCCTCTCGAGTGCAAAGGGTTAAAGGTGTTGTAGTAAAGAAATACAGAGGACGTATATTTACGCTTTTCGTATATATTGATGGACTTGTGAAGGCGTATATTTACGCCTGTAGCAGTCAAAGGGTTAACATGTTATATCCCATGTTAAATCAATCGATAAAACAGTAAAAGATGTTATAGTAAAAACATGCAGAGGGCGTAAATTTACGACTTTCGTATATATCGAAGCATTTGTGAGGGCGTACATATACGCCTTTCGTATGTATTGATGGACTTGTGAGGGCGTATATATACGCCTTTAGCAGTCAAAGGGTTACTATTCTCTTATTCCTCAATTTCCTACTGTGACGCGTATAATCTCAAATGAAGCATTAAAATGTTTATTTCTGCTAATAAGTAAAAGGAATTCTCTCTTGGAATAGTTATGACGTTCGATATTTGACTCGTGATGTTAGTGTGATATCAATCAATGAAATAAAACCTTGTATCGGTGAACAAAAATACAATTGTCTCTCGAGGTATACGATTATTGAAGAACGCAGCTTTTCCGCTGGTTACTACGATCTCGGAAATCGCGGTGGCATAGACCGTTTTGTGGCATGACCAAAATAAAATTAAAATAAATACGGAAGAAAGATCGGTATTCTGTAAAAATGTTTTTACAGAACTGCGAAAAGGGTTGTGTTAAACAAAAATTGTCATGCATTTTCGGAAACTATAAACACACATATAACATTTTTTCTATCTCCTTATTTATGATTTTGTTGGTGGCACTTTTTTTTTTCTCTAACTTACATACTTAATTCTAAGAATAACTCCAGAACCGTCGAACGACAAGAATCATCTTCCGTGGTTATCTCTAAAAACCATTCCTAACGCGTTTGTAAGAAATTACTGAAAAATCTTTAAATATATAATCGTATCAAGCTCGAGGAGCGATAAGACGGACTTTAAACTTCGACGGCTTCATCGATGCGCAATTTTTCAGTTTCTTTTTCAATAGGTGCATAGAAGTTCATGCATCTGCTCTCATAAGTGTGAAGCCGAATATTTGCACATTTATCGTGGGAATGTTGTACACCTGCAAAATGAACGGGCATAATTTGTTACTTTTGCGAAAATTGCGATCGTTCGATCAAGCAACGTTTATCTTGTGTCGAATATCGCGATTCGGTGATTTTTGTTTTTAAGTGGAAGTATCTAGAAATTATTACACCGATCAAGTATTGAAACGCATTACGTATCTCTTGAGGATTTTCTGTTTTGTTTCCTTTTTTTTTTCTGTTATCGCTTTAAACACACTGATACGCGGCAAAAGAACAACGCTGATTCATCAATTAGTATAATATATACCACGCGAGAATATGTCCCGGTTTTCCATCGCGCACGTGACACCACCGGATGCTAGCCATGTGGAAGTAGTGCGAGAAACGTGGAAAGCCAAGGAATGGTTTGTTTAAGTAGAGATTTGTTTTATTTTTCGAGTGTTGGTCTCTAGCGTGCGTTTCATTTCGAATATCTGATACATTCTTTTGCGTATTACATATTAGATCGGCGGATAAATCTCCATGAATCATGTAAATCGTTGATGTCGCAAAACGCTGTATGTTTATTTTGTTCTGTTGCGTGAAGGTTGATAAAAATTATTCGAGAGCGAAAGAAAAAATTATACAAGTACGATAAAAAGTGTACGATAAAAATAGGTTTGTGCGCACGCAGGGGGGGGGGGGGCGGTTCACTAATTTCGATGATTTTTACGCTAGGTTTACGGGACCATTTAACGGATTTCAGATTTCATGAGCAAGAGTTTGAGAGACAATTACTATTATTCTTAGCAATTTTTGTTCATTTTATTAACCCTTGCGGACTACCGCCGCATATATGCGTTTCTGTGCAAACCATAAATTTGGCCGAGAAACTCATATATGCGTCTCGCGTATACATGTTGCTGTGGTTGCTGAACCTAAAATTTCAGAATTTAAATTCCTAATAAATGCCGTTATAAACAAATAAACATTTTGTTTCTCTTATAGAGTGTAATTTGTGCATATGTTGTGATATTACCCTTTGACTGCTACGGGCGCATATATGCGCCCAGCACAAGCCGTCGATATAGACTATGGGCGCACATGTGCGCTCGGCGACGGCTTTGATCATTTACTGCTGTCTTACTGAATTTCTCAAGAAATTATTTTATCATATCCGTGTAACACTCAGAAACAACATACCTTGTTGCTTATCAACAAGAAAAATCTCGTTTATTTCGTCAGTTTTCCCTATATCTTAAATTCGTTTCATCTGTTCATCTGCCATTTGACAAAAGTTATGTATGGTTTGGAGTTCGTTTTGTACATTTCATTTTATATATTTTATAATACATTATAATTATCAAATTATGGCGTTTTAAAACTTTACCCTTGACGAATAAATAATATATATTGAAGATAAAAAATATTTAAAAAATTGAAAAATATTAATTTTGAAGTGGATAAAGTAACAGTAATTTGATTCTGTACAATATTACAATTGAATACACCGCCCAACAGATTCAGATTGCGTGAAAAAGTATTCAGTCCCTAGCGACAGTTAGTGCCGGCTGCACGCCGTCGACGCGAAGCGTTTCGGCTCAGAGTCTTCCGCAGTCAAAGGGTTAACATGTAGACAGAAATGTGCGCTGGCAATTTCAAACGACTATGGCGACAATGTCTTGGCCCCGCGAAACAGTTGGCTTCGAACCGTCCGGTCCGCAAAGGGTTAATAGAGTGATACAAATACACCCTAATCTATTTCCCTCTAAGCTCTGCAATTTAAAATTCTGTTTGATTTATTCATATTTCTTAATTACATGTATATTACAAATAAGATATATAAGAAACGTCCGTAAACCTAGTGTTAACCGCTTCGCTCCCGCGGACGTGTTTTGTCGCGACGCTGATACTGTTCGTAATAGGTCAGTGACGAGTCATCTCGCGAAACAGTGCCGCTTGTGCGATGTTACTGACGTGTTATGTTGCGACACAATACCATTCATGCATTGCCACGGACGACATATCTCGTGTGTTTCAGTATTACATTAAGAGTTTTAATTCGAACAAAATTTTAATTCCGAAAACGATATAAGACAAGGAAAATATTGCTTTCAGAATAATTGGCATCGTGGCTTACTCTCGTGAACAGCTAAATAGAAACTAACTAGCTCAATGGAGAAGAAAGGTAATGGACAATAATTGGAGGAAAAACAAAAGTCGTGTGTTTACTGGTTCGTGGCAACACATGAACGGTGTCGCGTCGCGACATAACACGTCTGTGGCATCGTACAAGCGACATTGCTTCGCGAGATGACTCGTCTGTGACCTGATGCAAACAGTGTCGGCGGCGCGACATAACACGTCCGCGGGAACGAAGCGGTTAACCAGTTAACTGCGTCGATCATTTTGCAAAGTGCGCCCCAGTGTGTGTCGCGATAATCAAGCGATGACGGATATAGTCGTCAAGCACAGAGTAAGTGGCGTTGTTGAAATGTTGGGTCAGAAAGACGACTTTATTTTAGAAAATGAATGAATTTATTAGTAATATTTACACAATGGATCAACGTAAAGCTATATTTACACATAATTAACGAAAAACTTTAAAAAATCAAATATTTGTAGAAATTAAAAATTTATAATGTTGCTTTCGTGTGATATGTTCTGAAACAGGGAACGATGCACAGTGGCACTTTGCATGTCGGACACCAATACCGAGAGTCTTTTCTAATTTTGTTTTTATAACAAATAGAACATCATCGCAGATGGAGAATCTAATATACTTTGTTTTTTTGGTTATGACACGTCAAGATGAAAATCGGGATAATCAAAGATCCAGTGTTACTGCAGTGCTTACGAGTTAGCTCTCAGGAAGTTAGAAATCCAACTCAAATTATCTATAATTTTCATTTGTTTATTTCATTTCGTCCTGACCCCTAAACATTCTAAACATATTAAAATTTACGAATATAATTTAGTTTTCGCCAGAATTACGATTTAAATATCAAATTGTAACAAAATTTTACGCATGACGGATATAGCCGTCATAACACAAAATTCTGCCATTCTTCCATGACGGATATAGTCGTCAAACACACTTAACTGGTTAACCCTAGAACTTCTGAGCCTCGATCTGTTATGCCGCGTCCACACTGCTGTTCGCGAACAGCGAACACTGTTAGCTCGGGAAGCGGTACACCAAAGGAATTGTTCGCGAGCTCGAAGCGTGGCTGGACGCGTTCGTAACACAATTTTATGGAACTCGACTAGCTCTCAATTGTCGTCAGTTTCTACCAAGCATTTTTCACAGTCTTCGTATGACATTCTGCTAAAGTTTTTAAATCCATTTTCGTTTTGTAATAATTTGTTCACTAAATTGATTCCACCAGAGGTTTTTCTTGTTGTAAACACTTGTGTTTGCCAACATCGACGCTATCCTTTTTTTTCTATCATTATTTGTTTTTATTATATAATATGCAGATGCTGCGAGTAATAGATTTTGTTCAGACATTTTTAAAGTCTGTACATTGACATCCGTATGTGGCAAAAGTTAATAGCGAACTGCCCATGAATTCAAAGCGCACAACCTTATAACTGTTCGTGAGCAGTTTGCAAGCTGTTCGCGAGCTCTAGTCCGGACATGCTGCGGTTTCCGTTGGAGAACTGTTCTTTTCAATGTGGACGCGGCATTACGCGAACTGCTAAGGGATGGAGGGGGGTAGGGTTCCTCGAACGCATGCTTCTTTTTATACATTTATCCTGAAAAAAGTTGTTTTTTTTTTTTAATTTTTGTAATGTTAGGATATGCTATAGTTTGTAAACAAGACAACATATGTTTTTGCATTCAATTTGTATTGATTTATGTATATTCATAAAATTAAATACTATTGTGACAGTTCGTTGCCACCATAATCGTGCCGAAGGTATTTTCTATTTGGCGAAAGTTTTACCCAGGCTTGGATAATGTCCGTTGACATGTAGCAACCAGACCAGGGTGAATTTCAAATATGTCGTAACAAAATACTGTTCTCGGGAATTCTTTTCTTATTTTCCGTTTTCGTTCTTTACGTTTTTTCTACCAGCAATTTATGGTCTCTTTGAATGAGTTTCCGCTAGAATTTCGCCAGAGTCCGGTCATCCCTTCGCCTATATTTCGTGACCAGAAAGGCACAAACCCTTCGGTGCATACTTTCACTTTCTCTTCCACTTTTCCTCCTACAACGTTTTTCTAGTTGCACACTCTTTCTAATCTATCTCTATCTTACTTCCTTTCTACCCTTCTTAAGGACTTGCTCTCTGGCGCCCAGGAACAGTTCCGAAAAATTCTTGTGAATAGCACGCCGTTACGCTGTACGCGACTCGACAATATTATAAATAGTATAGTAACGTGCAATTAGTTTGAACTTGATTCTTCTGATTCCCCTGATAACATGAATGACAGAGTATAGTATTAACCCTTTGACTACGGCAGACTTTGTGATGCACTGGTCGTACCATACGATAGGGATTCGATTATGACGTACGCCGAGAAACTTAGGTGAAATTTTTGGGTGTGGAATGTATTTTTGTGAAAACATATTTCAGTAATAAAAAAACTGTATTTCACTACATTAAAACGATATTATTTTTTTTTCTTTGTATTCTTAACACATTGTACGCCGGTGGCATCTGAGACATTTAAAGTCTGAGCGCCGGCACCGTGTCGACCGACCGTACCGCCTAAAACCTGGGCGCCGGCATGATTCGCTTGTTGACGACCAATGAATAGGTGAAGAAGATATTTAAAATTTTATATATTATCGTAAAACACTAAATTTGGTTTGCATATTCGTTATATGCAATTTAACGATAACGAAAAATAGAAGCAAAATAAAAAATTTAATTTATAATTATAAAAAATACACCTGTTTTATTTGATGAGTGATTATTACATATATATAATAAAACAGAAAGAAAATTTTAATATTTAAGGAATGTATGGTATTCGCCAAAAAAAAGAATGTTGCATTATCATAGAGCTGGCGTTGAAACGACAGACCTCGAAACACGCGTTTTCGCGGGGCCGGCGCTCAAGCGATAGACTTCGAAACCCGCGTTTTCGCGGGGCCAGCGCTCAAACGATAGACTTCGAAACCCGCGTTTTCGCGGGGCC